>BSBN01001174.1:600000-991653 GCA_027924645.1 Cunninghamia lanceolata
AATAGTTCATGTGCCTTGTCTATGCTTCCACATTTTGCATACATGTCTAACAGGGTAGTTGCATCTACAACATCTGACAAAATTCCTCTATCGTTTATGTATTAATGGATGACCATACCCTATTCAAAAGCTCCCATTTTGACAAAGGCAAGGAGGATGCTGGCAAAGGTTGTGGAATTTAGCTTTACACCAGCTAATTGCATTTGCTTTAAAATTTCTAAAGCCTTTTCAACAAATCCATTTTGTGCATATCCTGTAGTCATTACAGTCCATGAGACCACATTTCTTTGATGCATTCTATCAAATAGTTCACATGTCATGTCTATTCTTCCACATTTTGCATACATGTCTAACAGGGCAGTTCCAACTACAACATTTGACAAAATTCCTCTATCCTTTATGTATTGATGGACATCCATACCCTATTCCAAAGCTACCATTTTGACACAGGTAGGGATGATGGTGGCAAAAGTTGTGGAATTTGGTTTCACACTAGCCAATTGCATTTGCTTTAAAATTTCTGAAGCCTTTTCAACAAATCCATTTTGTGCATATCCTTCAGTCATTGCAGTCCATGAGACCACATTTATTTGAGGCATTCTGTCAAACAGTTCACGTGCCTTGTCTATGCTTCCACATTTTGTATACATGTCTAATAGGGTAATTGCAACTACAACATCTGACAAAATTCCTCTATCCTTTATGTATTGATGTATGTCCATACTCTATTCAAAAGCTCCCATTTTCACACAGGCAGGGAGGATGCTAGCAAAGGTTGTGGAATTTTGTTTTACACCGGCTAATTGCATTTGCTTTAAAATTTCTGAAGCCTTTTCAACAAATCCATTTTGTGTATATCTTGTAGTCATTGCAATCCATGAGACCACATTTCTTTGAGGCATTCTGTCAAATAGTTCACGTGCTTTGTCTATGCTTCCACATTTTGCATACATGTCTACCAGGGCAGTTGCAACTACAACATCTAACAAAATTCCTCTATCCTTTATGTATTGATGGATGTCCATACCCTGTTCCAAAGCTCCCATATTGACAAAAGTAGGGAGGATGCCGGCAAAGGTTGTTGAATTTGGCATTACAACAACTAATTACATTTTCTTTAAAAAATTTGAAGCCTTTTCAACGAATATATTTTGTGCATATCATGCAGTCATTGCAGTCCATGAGACCACATTTCTTTGAGGCATTCTGTCAAACGATTCATGTGCCTTGTCTATGCTTCCACATTTTGCATACATGTCTAACAGTGTAGTTGCAACTACAACATCTGACAAAATTCCTCTATCCTTTATGTATTGATGGATGTCCATACCCTATTCCAAAGATCCCATTTTGACACATGTAGGGAGGATGCTAGCAAAGGTTGTGGAACTTGGCTTTACACCAGCCAATTGCATTTGCTTTAAAATCTCTAAAGCATTTTCAACAAATCCATTTTGTGCATATCCTTTAGTCATTGCAGTCCATGAGACCACATTTTTTTGAGGCATTATGTCAAACAATTCATGTGCCTTGTCTGTGCTTCCACATTTTGCATACATGTCTAACAAGGAATTTGGAACTACAAGATCTGACAAAATTCCTCTATCCTTTATGTATTGAAGGATGTCCATACCCTATTCCAAAGCTCCTATTTTGACATAGGCATGGAAGATGCTGGCAAAGGTTGTGGAATTTGGCTTTACACCAGCCAATTGGATTTTCTTTAAAATTTTTGAGGCCTTTTCAACAAATTCATTTTGTGCATATCATGTAGTCATTACAGTCCATGAGACCACATTTCTTTGAGGCATTTTGTCAAATAGTTCACGTTCCTTGTCTATGCTTGCACATTTTGCATACATGTTTAACAAGGCAGTTGCAACTACAACATTTGACAAAATTCCTCTATCCTTTATGTATTGATGGATGTCCATACCCTATTCCAAAGCTCCCATTTTGACACAGGTAGGGAGGATGCTGGAAAAGGTTGTGGAATTTGTCTTTAAACCAGCCAATTGCATTTGCTTTAAAATTTCTGAAGCCTTTTCAAATAATCCATTTCGTGCATATCCTTCAGTCATTGCAGTCCATGAGACCATATTTCTTTGAGGCATTCTGTCAAATAGTTCACATGCCTTGTCTATGCTTCCACATTTTACATACATGTCTAACAAGGCAGTTACAACTACAACATCTAACAAAATTCCTCTATCCTTTATGTATGCATGGATGTCCATACCCTATTCCATAGCTCCCATTTTGACATAGGCAAGGAGGATGTCGACAAACTTTGTGGAATTTGGCTTTACACTAGCAAATTGCATTTGCTTTAAAATTTCTAAATCCTTTTGAACAAATCCATTTTGTGCATATCCTACAGTCATTGCAGTCCATGAGACCACATTTCTTTGAGGCACTCTGTAAAATAGTTCATGTGCCTTGTCTATGCTTCCACATTTTACATACATGTGTAATAGGGCAGTTGCAACTACAACATTTGACAAAATTCCTCTATCCTATATGTATTGATGGATGTACATACCCTATTCTAAAGCTCCCATTTTGACACAGGCAGGGAGGATGCTGGCAAAGGTTGTGGAATTTAGCTTTACACTAGCTAATTGCATTTGCTTTAAAATTTCTGAAGCCTTTTCAACAAATCCATTTTGTGCATAGCCTTCAGTCATTACAGTCCATGAGACCATGTTTCTTTGAGGCATTTTGTCAAATAGTTCATGTGCCTTGTCTATGCTTCCACATTTTGCATACATGTCTAACAGGACAGTTGCAACTACAACATCTGACAAAATTCATCTATGCATTATGAATTGATAGATGTCCATACCCTATTCCAAAGCTCCCATTTTGACACAGGCAGGGATGATGCTGGAAAAGGTTGTGGAATTTTGCCTTACACCAGCCAATTGCATTTGCTTTAAAAATTCAGAAGCATTTTCAACAAATCCATTTTGTGCATATCTTGTAGTCATTGCAGTCCATGAGACCACATTTCTTTGAGGCATTATGCCAAATAGTTCACGTGCCTTGTCTATGCTTCCACATTTTGCATACATGTCTAATAGGGCAATTGTAACTACAACATCTGACAAAATTCCTCTACCCTTTATGTATTGATGTATGTCCATACCCTATTCCAAACTTCCCATTTTGACACAGGCAGGGAGGATGGTGGCAAAGGTTATGGAATTTGTCTTTACACCAGCTAATTGCATTTGCTTTAAAATTTCTAAAGCGTTTTCAACAAATACATTTTATCCATATCTTGTAGTCATTGCAGTCCATGAGACCACATTTCTTTGAGGCATTATGTCAAACAGTTCACGTGCCTTGTCTGTGCTTCCACATTTTACATACATGTCTAACAGGGAAGTTGCAACTACAACATCTGTTAAAATTTCGCTATCCTTTATGTATTGATGGATGTCCATACCCTATTCCAAAGCTCCCATTTTGGCACAGGCAGGCAGGACGGTGGCAAAGGTTGTGGAATTTGGCTTTACACCAGCCAATTGCATTTACTGTAAAATTTTTGAAGCCTTTTGAACAAATCCATGTGCATATAATGCAGTCATTGCAGTCTGTTTGACCACATTTCTTTGAGGGATTCTGTCAAATAGTTCATGTGCCTTGTCTATGCTTCCACATTTTGCATACATGTCTAACAGTGCTGTGAATTAGGAAAACAAATGAAGTTAGAAATACAAACCAAATGCATAAATAAACAAAGTTATACCTTCAAATGTGATCCCTCTCCTTGATAGGGTGGAAGGAGTTGCACCCAAACTCCTTAGATTTACCCAAGTAGATAAATGTGGGTTGCTCAATGTATTCAACACAATGTAGATGAGAGATTGGAGGATAGATTGATAGATTGGATAGAGATGAGAGATAAGGCTAGAGTGATTTTGGCATTGTGATGGTATGATGAGGAGATTTGAGAGAAATTTGGGCATAGTTTGGATGCAAGAAGAAGTTGTTCTAAATGGCTTAGAGAAAGGTCTCATTTATAGATTTTTGGAAAATGGATGGAGGGTGAGGATTAAAAGATGAGATCAAGGGCTAGAAATGCTTGAGAGTTAGGGTTTGGACTGAAGTCATAACCTTGTGACAATTGTCACAAGGGGAGTGGATGAGAGAGATCAAGGGTTGAGATTTGGTCAATGGATTTGGAGGGCTCTCATTATTTGTGAATTTTAAATTCACATTGGGAAGAGGTGTGGAGGATAGAAATGAATTAAAAATTCATTTTTCGGAAGAGTAGATATGACAAGTGAATTAAAAATTCAACTCATGGGGGAGTGTTAATTAAAAATTCACTTTTATGTGGAGATGTGAAGGTTGAAGGACACGTGTACACTTACATGTGTAAGAGGGTGATAAATGAGGTGTAAGGAAGATTTGACCCTTTGAATAAAAAAATAATTTTTATTCAAAGGTGTGTGGGAGGGTGGGCTAAGCAAGGTTAATTAAGTGTTAAGCTTAATTAATCTAGGTCTAGGGGATAGGTAGGCTACGGTAGCTAATTAAATAATTGATATTTAATTAACTAGGATAGGGATAGGTTGATTAATAGGTTAGATTAATTAGATAAGCATGATTTATCTAATTAACAAGGATTAGGGAGATGGACAAATTAACTAAATAAATATTGAGAATATTTATTTAATCAATGAGGATATAGTTATAAGGTATAGTGATAAATTAAATGAATTAATTGATCACCAAGGATGGGTAAATGGTCAAGGTAGATGATGAGAGATAAATTAATTAAATAAAATAAATTTATTTAATTAATAGAAGGGATAATTGGTGGTGTAGAAATATGGGAAATTGGTTTTACGAAGCAAGTCAATTTTAGGTGTCTACATTTGCCCCTCTTTGAAATGGTGTTGTGGCTAAGTAACACTATTTCAAAGAAGTTAAAACATAGAGTTGGATTGGATAAAAACGATTTTGTCTTAGAAGAAGAGGGTAAGGTTTAGGGATGATTGATAAGGGGGATGCCCCCTCGAAAGGACATGCAGGTTATAAGAACACAGGTGTGCTCTTGAAATGGATGAAACAAATTGGTTGAATTGGTTGGAGGATAAGGGGTGAGATGAAAGAATGATGATGTTGGGAGATTGATTGGTGGATGATCATTGTGCTGAAAATGATTTAGAGCAATCCTAGTTTTGATATAGCAAAGTGGATATGTTCACCAAGGTATAGAAGACTAGGGTGATGATGTTTATCCAACATTTGCATGGACTAGACACACAAACAAGAGGGTAATCCCATGCATGCCCAAGATAGTACAACCTTGTCTAGATGAGGGAAGGGGACTCATAGCATAAGCCCTTAATACACAAAAGGTATGATGGACCTTAGATGCACAAGGAGATCAATATGCTAGAACTGACCCAATGATTCACAAGATATGAATACTAGCTTGGAATAATGAGACTGACCCACAAGCACAACATACAAAAGAAAGACTATGCCTCATTCTAGATGTTTTTGCCACATACCATGATATAGTGAGATCAAGGTAGCTTTGATGTGATCTTCGAATAGGACAAAAGATAAAACTAAAAAACCAAAAGACCAACGAACCAAACAAATAACCATTGTATCTCTTGCCAAGATGGATGATGATAGGATAGATTTTGCCTATAGTAGGAATGATATATCCTAAGGTAGGAATTGGTTGATGATTAGATCATGCTTAGTTGATGTTGTAAGATTGGCTCAAGATATGATGGTGACAAGTTGTGGTTGATGTTGATTTGATAGTTGATGATTTTTGTTAAGGGATGATGCTTTCATAGGTAATGCGATGCTTGGGATATTGCGTTTGGATTTAGTGTAAGCTCAATGGGTAGGGACCATCCAAGCGGGTTGGATGGGTGCATCCTATGTACCTGAGTACTGAAAACTTCCTTCGTATTTCAGACTGCCTACATACCCTGTATCGACAAGATCAAGGCACATTAAGATGCGGGTGGTGATGATATGTAGTTCTGATTTGTGATGATGATGTGGAATGACTGAGGATAGGTGTAATGATGTTGGAAGATGATGTGTTGGATGATTTGGGTGATTTTGAGGATGTTGGAAGATGATGAGATGTTGATGGAACAATGTTGATTTTGTGATGGATATTTTTTTGGGATTTTATGGATTTTTTGATTTTTTTGGATTTTTGTGATTTTGGAAAGGGAATGATTTATTATGATGGTTGCATTGGATTTCATTTGGATAGCCTTTGCACTAAATACCAATGACAAGGGAACACCAAGTCTAGAGGTGAAGGTGATGGGGTTGGATAGGGGGATTGGTGATGAAAGGATAATGGATAGGAGATTTGTGGTAGATATATAGATACATGCGGATAAGGGATAGGATGGGGGATAAAGAATTAGGTAGGGGTACATGATAGATGGATGGGGGGTTTGGCAGTGGAAGGTGATAGAGAGAAGATTCATGATAGATAGATTGGAAGATAGAGATAGGGATGCAAGATAGATGGATGGGAGATGGGGATAAGGATTTTCTCCAAGGGCTAGGTTGCAAGGAATCATATGCCCCAATGCTTAAAAATTTTTGCATGATGGGTTCATGTTTGAATGGATGGACTTTGTAGTAGATGGATGGAGGATATGCTTGAATAGGGAGTATGCCGAAAGGTGTCCAAAGCATGTTTTTTGATATTTTGCTCCTTGTCTTTATCAAGATCTAAGGAGGGGGATATACTGGATAGAATGGATGGGGAATGATAGGATAAATAGGGGATGGTGGATAGGAATATGATAGGATAAATAAGGGATAGTGGATAGGAATATGATAGGATAAGGATAAGATAGCGGATAAGATGTGTAAAGGATATTATGGATGTGGATGAAGGATATGGTTTTGCACCCAAGTGTAGGGATACAAAATGGATGGAGAAGGGATTACGCATGACGCCCGAAAGGGGTTTTCATCATGGTACTTGCCCAAGATGCCATGAGGAGTGGTTTTCACCATTGGACAGATTTTTTCTCTTTACTATTTTCTTGTTGATTTTTTTTAATTTTTAATTTTTTAATTTTTTTGCTTTTTTGATGGAATGGGGACTCTAGCGTCTATTTTCATAGTAAGGCAAAGATGCTCGCCTGTTGGATAGCATTATGGAAGATGATTGCATAGATGTTGGTAGATAGGAGAAGATGGAATGTATGGTGGGTAGTGGATTATGATGTGGATTATGTGAAAGCATGGACCATAGGAATGTGATGGGGAAGATATGTAGGATAGTGAATGAAAGATGGAGAGATGGGGGTATGTGGGAATGTCAAGTGGTGGAGGGGAACCAAGACCAACGGTTGCGCACACTATTTTGGATTTTGAATCCTATGATGTGGATGGGGGGTGGGTAGTAATGGTGATCAGGATAGGGGATTTTTAGATGGTCGATTTGGGGTTTTAGGGACCCGAATGGACTTAGAAATTGTGGGATTTTTAGATGGGGAGTGGGATGTTTGGGATTTTGCGGTAGATTGGGAGGTGAATGCCTCATTAGAGTTTGGTGCTTTAGGGACCCACACCATTTTTTTTTCTTTTTCTTTTGATAGTGTGGGGTTTGATAGCCTTTTGGATTTTGGATTTTGCTTGGAAGGGATAACATCTTTAGGATTTTGTTCTTTATGCGTTGAGGCATTCAAATTATTACTTTTCAATCCCATGGATTTAGGGGAAGCTTCATGTTTGACAGACGTGTGCTTTTGTTGGTCGTGATTGGGAATTTTAGGGGGTTTATGGGTGGAGGGGTTAAAAGTAGATTTATGGATAAATGGATGAGGAGATTCGAGGATGGTGATATTAGGAGTTGGGAGGATAGGAGGTAAAGTGGATTTGATAGGGATATTTGGAGTTGGAAGTAGTGGAGGTAAATTTGATGGAGGAAGATGGACGGTCACATGCTTTTGCAAATGATATGACGATGGAGGAGGGATGGCGACATATGATTTAGGAGTGTAGATTAGGAAATCAAATCGAGTTAGAAACACAAACTAAAATGCATAAACACAAGAAAGCTATACCTCAACAAGAAGATCCAATCTCATCAAGGGAAGAGGAAGCTTGCACCCAAGAGCTCCTAAAACATGATAATCCCTAGATAATGATTCAAATGTGAAATGCTATCCTAATTATGCAACTCACAATTCTAGCTCAATATATATTTGGACATGGTAACATTACTTAAGACTTGGATCCCAAAATGGGTTGAGAGATGTTGTATTTATAGAGATTTTGGAGAGATTTTGATCCAATGGTGGAGATTGATTTGGAAGATCAATGGTGGAGGATGAAAGTGTTGTGGAGGGCCTAGATTTGATCTTAGAGGAATGGAAGGCTAGGAATAAAAGTAAATCTTTTATTCATTTTGGGGAAAGGAGTGATTAAATGAGCATGGGTGTGAAGGATTATTTTTAAATTAAAGATTCATATGCGGGAATGTAAAATGAATTAAAAATTTATTTGGAGATAAGTGGAAATAAATGAGTATGGGTGAGGTAAGGGGTTGTAAGAAGAATTAATTGTGATGTGGGATGTTTTTAAATAAAAAATTGACGTATGTGGATTTATTTCAATTTTTCATTTTGGAGGATGTGGGGAAGGGTGTTAAACTAGGTTTGACCACCCAAATGAGAGGTTAAAATTAACTAAATGTAGGTTTTATTTAATTAATCGTAGGGCTAGGATGAGGTAGGCTAGGGTAGGCAATTAAATAATAGCTATTTAATTGTCTAGCGTAGGGATAGGTCAATTAATAGGCTAAATTAATTAGTTAAACGTGGTTTAGCTAATTAACTGGATTTAGTGAAAAAGGAGGAAATTGATTAAATAAATATTGCATATTTATTAAATCAATTGGCTAAGGTTTGGACTATTGAATTAATGACATTAATTCAATTTTGGGGATAAAATGTTGTAAACTTAGGTGATGGAGGTATAATTAATTAAATAAAAATTTAATTAATTGAATAGAAGGGAAATTGATGTGTTTAGGGATGTCGGGAGTCAATTAGATGATAAAAGACATTTTTAGGTGTCTACATTTGCCCCTCTTTGACATGGCGTCAGGACCTAGGAGGGAAGTGGTGTCAGGTCGAAAAAAAATGCCCTAGCTGTCGGGAAGGAGTGAGATGGGTAAGGGATGCTCCCTCGAGAGGTTGGCGGGAAAAATAAATTTTTTTGGGGTGAGTTCTCGAAAGGACACATCGTGAGTGAAAGTTGGATAGGCGACAGAAAAAGAAGATGATGGGAAGAAAAACAGAGGAAAAAGGTTGGGATCTGCACCCTAAAGGGGAAAAAAGAGTGGGTGGGGGATGACATGGCATGCTATATTAAGTGAAGTGGGCCCTAAGAGTGCCACATTTGTACACATTTGACTTTTGAGAAGAAGGAGCAAAGGAGAGATGGCAGACCGCAACCCCCAATTCCTGCGACTTCGACACATCTCTGAGCGGTTTCGATCGTTTGGCCGAACACCAGTGGCTAGACCCCCAGGTAGGGCCAATGTAGATTAGGAAATCAAATCGAGTTAGAAACACAAACTAAAATGCATAAACACAAGAAAGCTATACCTCAACAAGAAGACCCAATCTCATCAAGGGAAGAGGAAGCTTGCAACCAAGAGCTCCTAAGACATGATAATCCCTAGATAATGATTCAAATGTGAAATGCTATCCTAATTATGCAACTCACAATTCTAGCTCAATAGACATTTGGACATGATAACATTACTTAAGACTTCGATCCCAAATGGGTTGAGAGATATTGTATTTATAGAGATTTTGGAGGGATTTTGATCTAATAGTGGAGATTGATTTGGAAGATCAATGGTGGAGGATAAAAGTGATGTGGAGGGCTAGGAATAAAAGTAAATCTTTTATTTATTTTGGGGAAATGAGTGATTAAATGAGCATGGGTGTGAAGGATTATTTTTGAATTAAAGATTCAAATAGGGGAATGTAAAATGAATTAAAAATTTATTTGGCGATAAGTGGAAATAAATGAGTATGGGTGAGGTAAGGGGTTGTAAGAAGAATTAATTGTAATGTGGGATGTTTTTAAATAAAAAATTGACTTATGTGGATTTATTTCAATTTTTTTATTTTGGAGGATGTGGGGAAGGGTGTTAAACTAGGTTTGACCACCCAAATGAGAGGTTAAGATTAATTAAATGTAGGTTTTATTTAATTAATCCTAGGGCTAGAATGAGGTAGGGTAGGGTAGGCAATTAAATAATAGCTATTTAATTGTCTAGGGTAGGGATAGGTCAATTAATAGGCTGAATTAATTAGTTAAACATGGTTTAGCTAATTAATTAGATTTAGTGAAAAAGGGGGAAATTGATTAAATAAATATTGCATATTTATTAAATCAATTGGCTAAGGTTTGGACTATTGAATTAATGAAATTAATTCAATTTTGGGTATAAAATATTGTAAAATTAGGTGATAGAGGAATAATTAATTAAATAAAAATTTAATTAATTGAATAGAAGGGAAATTGATGTGTTTAGGGATGTCGGGAGTTAGTTAGATGGTAAAAGATATTTTTAGGTGTCTACATTTGCCCCTCTTTGATGTGGCGTCAGGACCTAGGAGGAAAGTGGCGTCAGGTCGAAGAAAAATATGCCCCAGCTGTCGGGAAGGAGTGAGATGGGTAAGGGATGCCCCCTTGAGAGGTCAGTGGGAAAAATAAAATTTTTTTGGGTGAGTTCTCGAAAGGACGTGTCAGGAGTGAAAGTTGGATAGGTGACAAAAAAAGAAGATGATAGGAAGAAAAATGAAGGAAAAAAGTTGGGATCTGCACCCTGGAGGGGAAAAAAGAGTGGGTGGGGGATGACATGGCATGCCCTATTAGGTGAAGTGGGCCCTAAGAGTGCCACATTTACACACATTTGACTTTTGAGAAGGAGCAAAGGAGAGATGGCAAACCGCAACCCCCAGTTCCCGTGACTTTGACACATCTCTGAGCGGTTTTGGTCATTTGGCTGGACACTGGCGACTGGACCCCAGGTAGGGCCTAATCCTAGCTTTGCAATTTTTTGATTTACGTGCATTTTTGGGGTTCGAGAATTAGGTTTTTAGAATGGTGGCGCTATTGCGAGGACGCGTAGTGCCAAAAGTTAAGCGGATTAGCGCCATCCTTTGGATTGGCGCTATCCGTCAGGGTAGAATAGGGGTCAATTGGCACCAAATACTTAGCATTTTTGCACCATCGTCTGCATTGGTGCAATGTGCGCATAGAGGTTAGGGTTTGGTGTTTTAGCGCCAAATGGGTTTTTTGGTATGCTATGTGCTAAACTGGTGCTATTTGTTGTAGTAGTGCCATGTTCTATTTTAGCGCAATGGGATGTATTAGCGCAATGTTCGATACATGCACTTTTGGGAGAATTGGTGTTATTCCTGAGAATAGCGCCAAGTGGCAGAGTGGCGCCATTTGATAAAATGGCGCTAAGTATTTTGCGTAGTGGCACTATGTTTGGAATTGGCGTAAAGTGTATTGCGCAGTGGTGCTATTATCTATAATAGCACCATTTAGAAGAAGTAGTAGTGCTATGTGTAAAATGACGCTAAGTATGGAGTATTTTGGCGCCAAATGATTTTGGCGTTTTAACTTTAGAAGAAAAAATAGGGGGTGTTTGGAAGAAGACAAGTAGATTTCTGACCCTGGAGTTGTGGATGCAGGATACATGCTCATTTATAATGTACTCAAGGGAGCAATGCGTGCCATATGTGATGGCATTGTATGACCAGTTTGACGATGCCATGCAGGCCCGACTGGCTAGATTGGGACTCTTGACTGTTGCGTTGATGCTGGTGCTATGAGCCCATAGGGTTTTGATGATAGCTGTGGTGGAGCGGTACCATTCAGAGACATGCACCTTTTTGTTGCCGACCAGGGAGATCACTATCACGCTTGAGGATGTTTATCGCATCCTCAAGCTACCTATTCATGGCCAACAAGTGAGGTATGACACGAGGAGGGGGCAGAGGGCCCTGATCAGAGTGTTTGGCGAGGACCACATTGTTCTATTAGCAGATGGTCAGGAGATGAGCTACAAGGGGACACTGGTAGTGGGTACAGATCCATTTGCTTTATTCTTGTGTGCATTGATTGGAGGGGTTGTGATGCCTGATGGGAGAGGCAGGGGATTTCCAGTGGGATGGGGAGAGGTTATCGAGGGGATGGTGAGGCATGAGATCGTCTATGCCTGGGGACCAGCGATGCTAGGGCAGCTGTATCATGAGATGCATATAGTTGCCTATCTTCATGATTCAGCGTTATCGGCTGGGGTTACTCTGCTGCATGTGTGGATTTGGGAGCATATCACAGTTACCTGGCTGATGTGTGGGTACTATCACCGGCCGTTTGAGGTGTTTTTGTTCTTATATCAGGATGCAGAGTACACGTATACTGGACAGGTGTGGTACTGGAGGTGGATGCTAGATGATGTCATTCGGGTTACCTGGCGACCATACATCAGAGTGGAGCCATGGCTAGATGATGATTTGCACATGCCCTTTACTTTTCAGCAGCAATACCTGATGGGCCGAGGGGACCATACCATAGACATGTACCTACCCTCATGGGTCATGCGACAGTTTGGGTTGCGACAGGATACACCGCAGCAGATGGCTATCTTTGCGTGGACCTGTCGAGATGCGCCCTACTTGCCTACAGGGATACAGCCACAGGTCGTGTTAGATGATTTTGCAACTCTACGGCTAGTGCAGTGGGATTGGGGGAGCAGGGTGATTGATGCAGTCACTACTCCTGCATATGATACATGGTGGTAGATGTGGCGACTGACTCAGTTTACGGACCCGGTAGAGGTAGTTCCTACGGAGGAGGCAGCGGGGTTAGATGATGATGGTTCGAAGGATGAGGGAGATGATGATTTAGATGGGGATGACTTCCTAGAGGAGGGGGAGGAGATCATTAAGGACTACCTAGTGGAGGTGGGAGTAGATGGAGAGGAGAGGGTGGTTGGAGAGGAGGGACAGCCGATGGATGTGCTGGCAATGACAATAGCTGGATAGGTGCCCCAACAGTAGGTGAGACAGCAGGCACCTGTTGAGCAGATTCCTGTTGAGCAGGTACATATTTGAGTGGGGAAATAGCCTAGAGGGCCTCAATGGTGCGGGGGACAACCGAGGGTGGATAGGGGGTCTACCCCCACCACAGGTAGGGCAGCAGTAGGCTATTGCTGCAGGGCAGCAGGTAGCCGGGCATCAGGTAGAGGCAGGCTCGTCAGGGGCAGGTGGGGAGGCAGAGGTTGAGAGGCTCACACCTTGTCGACAGCCTCGAGGTGAGAAGGAGGAGATGGAGACCCTACGAGCATAGGTGGCCAGACTGCAGGAGGCATTGGAGAGCCGGGAGGCAGAGTTGGTTCAGTTGAGGGGGGCATTGGCCTTATTAGATGGGTCAGATGGACAGGTGGCTGCGTTATAGGCACAGCTAGCCCAGGCTCATGGTGACATAGTCACTTTGATAGGGGAGCAGGATGCGGCACTCACGAGGGCTCAGCAAGCAGAGACTACAGTGGGTAGCCTACAGGCTTCAGGTGGTGGACTGGCCCCAATTTTGACAGTCATACAGACACAGTTGTCTCAGGCATAGACACAATCATATCAGCTACAGGGACAGTTGAGCCAGGTACAGGGGCAGCTGTCACAGGTACAGGTGGAGTTGACAGAGACCAAAGGGTGGGTGGAGTATTATTGGGGCCTTTATTACGCGGCAGTGCCAGCAGAGCAGCATGCATCGAGCTACAGCCAGGTCAATGGATCGAGGGCATCTAGGTCACATAGATCTAGATCGGTTCAGAGCGTTTAGCAGGCGATGGGTCCCCCATCACATGTACCCCAGTAGGTTCCATAGGTTCAGGTTCAGCCGTAGCCACACCCACTGCCGCAGCCACCAGCAGGACCACAGGCACCACCAGGGTCAGGATCCCCGACTCCATCAGAGAGAGGATCCTCTATGTGATAGTTATATCATGTTAGCCCTTAGAGGCGTTGTATCAGGACACTGTATTTTTTAATGTATATATGAGCGATGTATTTTTGGCGATGATGATATATGATATGATGTTTTTGATGGTCATGTGTTTGTTTATGATGCTCTATTTATGATTATGATGATGCCTATGTTGATGGATGCAGTATGCTTTGTGGGTTTATATGCTATGGATGCGTTGTGTTTATGCCATTATGTTTTTGATGTTATGGATGCACCTATGATGGATGTAATGATAGTTTACTTATTTTGATATATGCATGGTTTGTGATCTATGGACTATATGATGTATAATGCAAATGAATGTTTAGATTAATAAACATTTATTATGGATGCAAAAATGTGATGTAATGGAAATGTCTGTTAATTGAAATAAACACATGTTATGTATGAAATATGGATATGTAGCTAAATGTTTATCGATTTATTCCATGTAATGAGTTATAAAATGTCACTAGTGATTATGCAATGATATATGGAATGTAATGTAAATGTGATGATTTATAAAATGAACCTAAATGATTATGCAATTTAAATAATTCTAACATGAACCTAAATGATTTATTAAATGATTCTAACATAAACCTAAATGATTGTGTAAATTAAAGGATTTAAAATGAATCTGAATGATATGATATGCAAATTAAATGATTCTAAAATGAACCTGGATGAAATGCAAAACGATTTAAAATGAACCTAAATGATTATGTAAATTAAATGATTCTAAAATGAACCTAATGAAAAGAGATTAAATGATTATGATATGTAGCTAGACGATATGCGAGATCTAAGCTAGGCGATGGGTGGGATGCAAACTAGGTGATAGGTGAGATGATCAAGTCCTGATACACATGACGTGCTTTGTTTGACCCTAAGTGGTGGGGCTGTGGGAAAGGGGATTAGGTGGGGAGAGGATAAGGGTGGGTGGATGGGGATTGGATAGGATTGGGAGCGTCTAGAGGATGAGGGTGGGGAGACGAGAGGATTGTTAGGTCATAAGACACCACGTCATTGAGGGGGGATTTACTTTGGTTTAGGATGTGTTAAGTGGGAGTGTTGGATTAGTGAGGGGATTTTAGATGGGCGGGGGATAGGGTAGGTCATTACGAAATCTAGGCCCAGATGGTATTGTTGAATGACTGATTAGGATGATGATTTTGAGCTAGTAATAGTAGTTGCATAAGATTAATTGAGAGCATTTCTTAGTTTATTATAGCAATGTAGGATACAGTTCACAAAGGTATGAAGTGACCTAGGTGATGATATATATCCCACGATTGCATGGACTAGACCCACAAACAATAGGTTGATTTCATGCATGCCCAACGTAGTATAATCTTGCCTAGCCCAGGAAGGGGACTCATAGCGATGAGTGCGAATACAACATATAAGGTTTTGATGCCTGTATATGCAAATGGGACACATCATGCTAGAACCGACCGAGCTTCAAGATATGAATACTATTCCTAGAGTAATGGAACCAACCCACAAGCACAACATACAGAAACAATGACCATGTCTACTCCAGGTGTTGTCTGCATCTTACCATGATATAATGAGATCAAGGTAGCTTTGGAGATGACCGAGAGTGAGACAAAAAGATAAAAATCAATAATCAAAAAGACCAACGAAAAGATACAAATAGCCTTTTTGTACTCTTGCCAAGAGACATGTTGATAGGATGACAGATTTTTGTCCATTGTGGGAAAGATATATCCTAGGACGCAAATCAGTTGGATTTTGATTGGAGGATTTTTGAAAGGTGGGCAAAAGGACAGTCTGGCCATGTGTAGGATTATGGTCGGTATGTTGATTGATGATTTTTGCATTAGGGGACATGCTTGAAGTGTATACGTAGTGTGTGTATGTTTTATTAGGTCCAGAAAAGCTCAGTGAATGGGGACCATCCAAATGGGGTGGATGGGTGCATCTTAGGTACCTGAGTACTGGAATCATCCTTCGTATTCTAGACTGCCTACATACCCTGTATCCATGGGATCAAGGTACTTTCAAGATGCGGGCGAAATGAATATGTAGTTCTGGTAAGACTTGATGATGTGGGAATGGTTTGGGATGGGTGTGATGGTGGGGATTGATGTATGTTTTGATGATTGCGATTTGCAGCGAGATTGATGTATGGGGTGATTTGCGGTGAATTGTGTTATTTTTGGATTTTCTATTTTTTAGCTATTTGTGGATTTTTTTTTGTATTATTTTTGGATTTTTTGATTTTGTATGTACAAAAGGGAGCTTACAAGGATCCTCATTCCATGAGTTAGCCTTAGGTGGAATGGTGCGGTGTTGGGCGATAGGACTTGATGTTTTTGAATTCCAAGCCATGGGATGTGTGCGATATGGAGTGTTGTGACGGAAAGAGGACTTATTAGATGGTAGAACCAGCCACTATGCATGGCGCCTGAAATAGGTTTTCACCATGGTACTTATCCAAGGCATCACTGAAGTGATTTTCACCATTGGAAGTTTTTATTGCACTCGGGTTTTTCTTGATTTTTTAATTTTTTGGTTTTTTGATTTTTTCTATTTTTTTGATTTTTTGACTTGGGGTAGCAGATGGGTTATGCATAAAATTTCTTTAGATGTAGGATGTTCATAGGCTCATCCTGAGGCTACCCCTCAGGTGTTGCAAGCTAATAAGCTCCTGATCCATAGTCGGCTATGACGACATAAGGTCCTAGCCAATTGGGTTCAAAGTTTCCTTGCTTAGGACGCTCTTGCAGGTTCTTCTGATTTTCCATAAGGACAAGGTCACCTACTTCAAATTTTTGGTTTCTGATCCTCTTGTTGTAGCTTCTTCTGAGGTGATTTTGATATGCCTGCAGGTGGTTCAATGCATTTAGGCATTTCTCATCAAATAATTATAGCTGGTGCAACCTTGTAACTCTGTATTCCTCATCAGTGATTATGTTTTGCAGGGATACTCATAGAGATGGGAGCTCAACCTCAATAGGGAAAATGGCTTCAGATCCAAATATTAGTGAAAATGGGGTGGCTCCTATGGGGGTGTTGATGCTTGTTCGATAGGCCCAAAGGGCAGGGTTGAGTTGGAGGTGCCAATCACGGCCAGCTTCATTGACTATCTTCTTGAGAATGCGGAGGATGGTTTTATTGGAAGCCTATGCTTAACCGTTTCCTTGAGGGTAATATGACGTGGAGAAATGGTGTTTGATTTCAAATTTTTCGCACAAGGTGCGAACTTCTTGGTTCTTGAATGGATTTCCATTGTCGGTGATGATGGAATGAGGGATACCATAGTGGCAGATGATATTGTGGAGGATAAATTTGGAGATTTGGGTGCCAGTGGTGAAGGTGAGTGGTATTGCTTCCACCCACTTTGTGAAGTACTCGGTAGCAGTGATTATGAACTTATGGCCATTGGAGGATGGGGGATGTATTTTCCCTACGAGGTCGAGTCCCCACTATGAGAAAGGCCATGAGGTCATGATGGGTTGCAACTCCTGTGCTGGTGCGTGAATGAGAGCCCCATGCTATTGACATGGGAGGCATTTTGTGATAAACCGGTAGGCATCTCTGTCCATGGTTGGCTAATAATATCCGGTCCTCAGGATCTTTTTAGAAAGAGCGGGTCCACTTGAATGTGCCCCACAGATGCCTGCATGTACCTCTTCCAAGGCTACCTCAGCTTCCCTAGAGTCTAAACATTGTAGAAGCATGCCATCAAGACTCCTTTTATATAGGGTGTCACCTACAAGGATGAAGCGGGAGGCTCGACGGATGAAAGATTTTCTTTGTGAGGTGGATAGGTTAGGTGGGATGATATTATCATAGAGGTATAGGTAGGTTTCTTGATACCACAGGGATAGGGGACCAATGACTTCGTACACTAGTTTTGATTGAGGAATGTCATATGTTGGGATGAGGAGTTCTTCTATCAGGAACTCACATTTCTTGCTGTCTTTCTTCATGTCGACCAAGGATCTAATGGTGGCCATGGCGTCTATAGCTTTGTTGATGAGCCTTGGGATTTGCTCGAAGTGGATGTCATTGAAGTAGTCTTTAAAGTCATCGACCATCTTTTTGTAGGACAGGAGGTTATCATCTTTGGTCTTGTACTCATTATTTACCTGCTGGATGACTAGTTGAGATTCTCCATACACAGTCAGCTTCTCAATTCTCCATTTTATTGCCATTCGGAGACCTGTGATGAGGGCCTCATATTCTGCCACGTTGTTGGTGCATGGGAATGTGATTTTGAAGGACTTAGGGATGGTGTCGCCCTGAGGGGTAACAAACAAGATGCCTGCCCCCAAGCCTCTATGTGTGTACGATCCATCGAAGTACATCTTCCATGTGTCTGTGGCTGGTGTGATTGTCAAGATAGCTTCGCCAGAAAACTCTGCTAGTGTAGGATGTTCTGCTGGAATGGGTGCTTCAGCCAGCTGATCGGCTATAACCTGTCCTTTGATGGCCTTTCTCTCAGTGTATTCTATTACCCCCTGTATGAGTAGTCTGGTTTCAATTGAAAAATGCAAAAAATTAGTTAAGGTACATGTGTCTTTGTATAAATCCCAAAGGTCTTGTATATGCAAATGCAAGTTGCATGTGTGTTGGCGGGTGAAAAATCTCCATCAGCCTTCAAAAAATGTTGAAAATTTGAGTTATATGCCCGTTTTAATGTATATCAGGTTGCATATACATTAGTGGAATCTTTCGCAAGACTCCCGAGAATATTCTGCACTTGTATGCCTTTTCAATTGCATATCAGGTTCAAGGTGGAAGATACATTGAGGGAATATTCTGTAGAAGATCCTGTGTTTGTATGTGCAGGAAAGAATGAATGTTAATAATACATGGGGTCTTATGCAATAAAAAATATACAAGGAGGCCCAATATACATCTGCTATAGTGTAAAGGTTCATCGTCAGCACATACAATGAAAAATGTACAAGGGTGAATGTATCTCTAACATACAAGTCAACATGCAGGCATTGAAAGATACAAGGAAAGTATGCATTCATCGAATATTCCATCGCAGATTCCATAGTTGTATAAAGGGGTTTGTATATTTGTGTTTGTATATTTGACGTACAAACAAATATACATTTGTTACAGTGTGGCGGAGGTGATGCATATGGTGGGGCCCGCAGGTATATGCAAGTGAGTTTGTATATGTGCCGATATACAAAAAGGGACATACATTCTAGACCTGAGGGATAAATCAGATGATGCTAATAATATTTCGGGTCCACTACATGTATATTGGGCACTTGTATGTGTTGATATACATTGCGAAGGTATAAAGGCTAGGTACAAGCCAAATTTCAAAACAACTTCAAGTGCCTCATAAAATTTGAAATCCGCGCCTTGTATGTATGAGGCGAATGTATATGCAGTTATACATTTGAAAATATGCAAAAGGAGAGATATGCAATCTAGACGCGATGGAGGAATAAGGTGCAGTGAATGAAATTTGGCGTCCATGGGTTGTATAAGGCGCTTGTATATGCTGATATACAAGCCGATGTGCGGTAAAAGGAATACAAGCCAGATTTGAACCAATTTTCAAATTGTTCTATAAACTTTGGGGTCCGCCTTGTATATCCGACAATTGTATATGCATTTTGCATATACAGGGATTTTGAAAGGTAAGCAAGTGGTGTTTGTATACGCATCTCAGCATGCATATGCAAAAGTGATAAAGGCAAAACAAAGGTGCGAAAGGCCAGCGATAGAATCATGGGGTGCCCACGTGGCACGATTTCATTGGTTGGTGGCTCTTCTTACATATTTTGGGACCGTTGATCTTGGCGATGGGTTTTTAGATCGATGGTCAGGTTTTGAACCCTCGGCGATGGCTTTCTTCCTTGCATCTGTGGTCATTTTTTTTTTGAGTGGGAATTTTTTGTGGGTGCACTGTTACTGTTTCTAGGAGGAGCTGCCGGTGGTTGAGCCATTATGGCAGGATTGCAGACAGGCATGGGCCAATGGTTGAATGGCCAGGTACCTGGTTTATGATGAAGGTTTTCCAGTGGTGGCACAGGGCTCGAGCTCAACTACTCCCCATCCTTCTCTTGCTTCTCCATGTTTTGTATCCCTGTTGCATTTATTATTTTGGGCGCCATTTCTGGTGTGGTGTATCTGACAGGAGATTTTGACCTCGCCTTGTAATTAATTTTTACGAAGTACACTTTCTTGCTGTTTTAAGAAAACTGTGTTACTTTTTTGTGGTTGTTGAAAACTGGACAAACTTCTGGCTCTGTGATACAATACAACTTAGTTGGTGGCCCTGTCCTGAAAGTTCTGTGAGTTTATGAGTCTCATGTTGTGTGTTTCATGCATAATTTAACTGGTTTCAAGTTGTTTTATATGAGAAATGCATTGATTGCATGTGTTTAATCATTTGTCTCCAAGTTGTGGCTGTATTTTCTTTTGAGTCTAAATAACTAAGGGTTATTTATGATTTAGGAATATGGGTTTTCTATATTGAATGTTTAATGTAAGGCAGATATAATAAAATCCCCTTGATACCCAGTCTTTGGTATATGTTTATGCTGACCATTCACATGTGTATGTCTACTGACTCCGAGCCCTGGATAGGCACCAATCTAGCCTTGCATTGAGGTTACACTCCAGGTCCTAGTTTTGCATCCAGATATAAATCAAAATCAAACTTCATATACAAACCTTTTAGGAAATTAGAAGTAGTTTCAGGATCCAAAATCCTCTGTCTACAATTGAGCATAGGCCCAAAGCTAGCCCCTTTGCACTTATTCCATAGTTTTGGTTAGCATCATAGACGATTTATCTGCTTTGTTTCAACATTCGAGTAGTTTCATGTGCATATGTTGTAGATGTTGAATAGGGAACACCTCCCTTGGTTCTGCAGAGCCTAAAGAAGAAGAGGAGATATCTATAGTGTCTATCTCCTATACTGTTAGCTGCTGGCCTAGGAATCCTATTGATCATTGATGGCTACCGTGTAAGGACAATTGGGAATAAGCATCCAGTCATATTAAGAGGTAACATATTCAATGTCAAATTCAGTGAGAATCATGACCCATTTTGCCATTCTCCCAGTAAGAGCAGCTCTATTTAGCAGATATTTTAATGGATCGATCTTGGCGATGAGCTTGGTCTTGTGATTAAGCATGTAGTGTCTTAATTTTTGTGAAGTGAAGACTAGGGCTAGGCATGCTCGTTCAATTTGTGTATAGTTTAGCTCATATGAGATCAGGGTGCGGCTGATGTAGTAGATGGCTCTTTCCTTCCCCTGTTCATCGTGTTGTGCTAGTAAGGCTCTGATGGCTATCTCTGTTGCTGAGATATATAACAGGAGGGGTTCTCCTTGCCTTGGTGGAGTTAGAACAGGGGGATTAGATAGATAATCTTTTAGTTGATCAAAGGCATCCTAACACTGAGTGTTCCAGACAAAAGCTGTCTTTTCAGAGTAGGTGCTGGAATGGTTGGCATTTATCAGCAAGTTGGGCAATGAACCGACAGATAGACTGGAGTTTTCCTTGCAGACTTCTTAGCTGTTTCAATGTTTTTGGAGGAGGCATTTCAGTGATGGCCTTGACCTTTGCGGGATCTACCTCGATTCCCCTTCTGGAGACTATGTATCCTAAGAGTTTGCTGGAGGTTACCCTGAAGACACACTTCTTTGAATTGAGGCGAACATTGTATTGCTCTAAGTGGTCGAAGATTTTTGCCAATACATCAAGGTGTTCCTCTCTTATCTTTGATTTCCCTAGCAATTCGTCCACATAGTCTTCCATGATGTGGTGAAAAAGGTCATGGAAGATGACAGTCATAGCTCTTTGATATGTAGCTCTGGCATTCTTCAGGCCAAATGACATTACGTCCCAACAGTATGTCCCCCATGGGCATATGAAGGCTGTCTTATGCTAATCCTCTTCGGTGATTTTGATTTGGTTATATCCCAAAAAGCCATCCATGAGGGATAACATCTCATGTCCTACCGTGAGATCTACTATCATGTCAATGTTAGGTAACAGGAAGTCATCCTTTGGGCAGGCTTTGTTGATATCTCTGAAGTCGGTGCAGTAGCAGATTCGACCATCTAGTTTGGCTAGTGGTACTAGGTTTGAAACCCATTCAGGATAATCAATTGGGCAAATGAACCCAACATCAGTAGTTTCTTTAGCTCTGCTTTGACAAGGAGGGCCCCCTGAGGATTCATTTTTCTGAGTTTCTACTTTATTGGTTTCGCATCAGGGCGTACTGCAAGGTGATAAACAAACAACGCAGGATCTAGCCCTGGCATGTATGCATAGGTCCATGCAAAATTATGATTTCAATGTTTGAAGAATGCCAAGAAGTTTTCCTGTTCTTGTGTGCTGAGAGATTCTACCCTAAAAGTGATTTTCGGTTCTTGTTCTGTCCCAAGATTCATCTCTTGGGCTGGCTTGACTAGGACAGGTGATCTGTCTGGATAAACCTTGTCTATCTCAGGAAGGCCCATGCTTCCATCTCCTAGTGCCTCATGGAGGTTTTCACCAGGAGATACATCTTTTGTTTTTACGTTTTTGGGATCTGATACTGCCGCAAAACAATTTTCACCATCAGATCCATTTTTTATTTTTATGTTTTTATGACTGGAAGCAAGGGTTGTCTCCCTAAAATAGGCATGCGTGTCAAGTTCCATGATGTATCCTGCTCTGTGATCTCCTAGGGGGAAGTGATCTCTAACCCCCATCATTTCAGCGATGGCCTCATCATTTGGTGCTATGTCGAAGACATGAGGTCCTCGTTGGTCCCAGTCTATGAGGTCCAGGTATACCAGTGGTAAGTCATTGGAGGATGAGGCTCGGGTGGTGACTGTGTGGATGGTGCATATGGAAGAGTCAAAGAAATTGGCAAAGTCACTAAAGGAGTCTTGATGGCATGTTTCGTTGACGTTGTCGACTTCAAGGGAGACCGTAGTAACCTCAGCTAAGATACATTTGCCAGTAGTGAGGATACATTGTCTTTGCCCATATCCTAACCCTTGGGTATAGGGATTTCTTATTTCTTGGACTGGTTCCACGATGCCCTGCTCATGAAGGCCGATACTACCTTGTCCTTTGTAGCCCATGTTTTTGACAATTTCTGAACCTTTACCATAGATTTTTGTTGGTATGGTAGGAGTTTCTTGTTCAATTTCTTCATCCTTATATAGCCAAGATGAGATATTTTCGAGCACATCCTGATCCAGGAGATGTTTCTTCTCAAAGATGGGCGATGGTTTACACTTGATGACGACTGTGTTGGCTGCTTCTATCTTTGGGATGCCAAATATTTTAGGATTGGGTAATGTGCCCACACAAAAGGTACCATGTAGGTCATATTCCCCACATCCCATGTCGGTTAGCTTGATCTTGACCTCAGGCGGTGGTGGTGTTTGGGATGAAGTAGTGGCAGTGTTGGCAGGGTCGATGTATGAAGTGGAAGCTGTTGGATTAGCTTTGGTGGTGGCTTTGTTGTATGGGTAGAAGGTGTGGTTGTGGCCTTCCAAGAAACTACAGTATTGGAAGGGTCAAGGGTCGGCATAGATAGTTACCTCCATACCGTTGTGAGGGAACTTGAGGCATTGATGGAATGTGGATGGGACGGCTTGCATGGCATGGATCCATGGTCGGCAGAGAAGAATGTTGTAGGGGAGGTCAAGATCAAAGACTTGACATTTTGTTTCCAGTATTTTCTATCCCACTTGAATAGGGAGCTTGATGGTGCCTTCAGATAATTGTTTGGTGTCATCATAGCCTTTGATTGTGATGCACTCGCTGGTGTCTACAACCACATCTGAGTACCCCAAGTGTTTTAATAGTTTAAGAGTGCATATGTTTAGGCTAGAGCCACCATCTATTAAGACTCTTTTGATTATGTTTTTGTGGATACGGACTTCAATGTGTAAGGCGTCATTGTGTAGGTGTTCAGAAGTGGGAAGGTCCTTTTCTAAAAATGTGAGATGGTGAGGTGCGGCGATATGTCCTACCATGGCTTGGAATTGGGTCACATTCAAGTTGGCAGGTACTTGAGTTTTCAAGAGTGCTTTGTCGAGGACGTCTTTGTGAAGGGGAAATGTGCTGAGCAACTCAAGTATGGCTATTTGTGCCGGCGTCTTTCCTAGATGCTCTAAGAGGTTATACTGTTTGGTAGGTGTTAGACGTGTGGTTGGACGAGGGGGTAGGGGATCGGATGTGGATGCAGGTGTTTGTTCAGTGGTAGGGGCTGTGCGGATAGATACACGGCCATGACGAGTTGTGACAGCGCAATCGGGTGCTTGTGCTCGAATGGTGATTGTGTTGACACGGTGGGATGATAGTTATATCCGCCCTACGATAGAGTTATAGGATGCAGGTGGTGGGGTGATGTTGTATGCTTGATTGGATGAGGAGGCTTTATATGGTTGGGCAATGGATCCTTGTAAGCTCTGAGATTAGCGTTTGGTGATGGTTGGGTGCTTTGATTGAGGCTGACTTGATTTTGATTGATAAGGTCTTGGATGCAATGCTTTAGTTGCATGCAGTCAGCGGTTTTATGACCCGCAATGCGGTGGTATTCATAATAGTCATTTTCATTGTACCACACGGCTTTAAGTTCATTCTCTTGATGGGGTCTAACAGGTGGGAGTGTGATCAAACCTTTCTTGAGACACCTGTCGAGGATGTCCTCGATGGGTTCCCCTAAGGGTGTAAATTGTCTTCGAGGTTTGCGTGGTTTAGTTTGTCCCCTTTGGTTATTTACATTGGTGGTATAGGTATGTGCAAGTGTTTGATTCTGTACATGTTGGACAGCTTTCACATCTATGACGTCGTCATTCAGAGTGTTCTTGTTCTTCCCCCAATAGCGTGACTTGTCACTTGATTGCGTGTTGGCGTTGTTGTTTGTATTAGGGGTGTTGATATGGGGTTTGTTGTTGTTATTGTTGTTGTTGGATTTCTAGTCATACAATTTGATGGAGCCCTTGGCGATGAGGTCCCGTTCGATAGTGGTACCTTTTTCGATGACCTCTTCAAAGGTAGATGTACAAAGGATTTGTAAATGGAACCCTAATTCCTGATTGAGGTTGGTCACAAACATGGTGATGAGTTGTTTTTCAGGAGTTGGCCATGGGAGTTTCTTGCTAAGCTTCTCCACCTTTGCAAGAAAGAAGCGAAGGCTTCTTTGTTCTTTTGTTTGGTGTTGCAAAGGTCTGTCATAGACATTTCATTCTTGAAGTTGTAGGAGAAATGGTTTAAAAAAATTTTTGCAAGCTCAGGGAAAGTCCTAATGCCTGGGGAAGATGTGCGAACCATTCAGCAGCTTGACCGCTGAGGCTTCTTGGAAATAGTCTCATTAGATAGGTATCGTTATTTGAGGCTTCTAAGCAAGCGATGTAGAACTCCCTAAGATGATCCCTAGGGTCTCCCTTTCCCTTGTATTTGTCAAATTTAAGCGTTTCAAAGTTCTTGGGGAAAGGGGGCATGTATAATGTGCGGTCAAATGGATAGGGGCAAATGTCCTCAAAGGAATAGTGTTTGCGCTTGCTCCCAGTTTGCATGTCATCTACCTTTTGGATCAAGGCCTGTACAACGTTTGTGAGATCTTGTGGTTGTTGTGGTTGGAGTGTGTAGGCCTATTGATTAGTGAGATGTTGGAGATGGGGTGGGATTTGATGTTGGCGATTTGTTTGGTTGAGGTTTTGGTACTGCGGGTTGGTGTTTTGGTTGATTTGTGCTTGATGTTGTTGATATGCGTAGAGTTGTTGGAGAATATGTGGTGGTATTTGGGGATTGGTTTGATGTTGTGTAGATGTTGTTATGGGGTTATGTGGATATGTGACATGGGACGGATTGACATTGGATAGGTGGACGTTGGATGGGTTGGACGTATTGTGAGGTGGTTGCGAGAATAGTTGTCGTAGGTATGCTATGGTTTGAGGGTTGGGTGGAGGCACACTCGTAGAGGTACTTGCATGTGTGATGTTCCCTTGTATGCCCAAGGTGATTTGCGGGACGGAAGGGTTAATGGTAGTTGTGGTAGTGGATGTGATGACAGGTTGGGAGGTGGTATGGATGGAGCCACTTGTGGGGATTGTAGATGTGGTAGCAGTAGAGCTTGTGGAGGTGGTGGATATGGTGGGTGTTGACGTTTGAGAGATGATAGGTTGGGTGTTTGATGTAGATGTTTGGGTGTTTGATGTGGTGGGAATGGTGTTAGAGGTGCATGGTTGTGATGTGGTCATGTTATGAGGTGGTTGGGCACCAATTTTTAGGAGATAATCAAGAAATCTATTTGGATCTGACCTTAGGACTTTGTCAAGCATGTCCATGTGATCAGCATCTTGTGTGAAGGTCAAGACATCTAGATCATCTTGGGATATGGTGGGGATGTTTTGTGGTGGTGGTGGTGGTGGTGTTGGTGGTTGTTGTAAGAAATGGAAGGGATTTTCATTGGGATTATATGTGGGGATATGAAAGAACATAGGTGGGTTGTATGTTTGGTTGATTGGTATGTTGCGGTCATTGGTATTAGGCATTCCTATGCCCTGATATTGTTCTGCCATTGCTTGGTTTTTCTTGAGTTGTGATCTAGTTATGGGCATGCAAGTGTATGGATTTGATTTACGAGGTGGAGTGAAATGGGGATGGAGACCTTAGATAATTTGGATTAAATTGTTGGACCCAAAGATGAATGTGGTAGTGAGATGGAGTAGTGAAGAAGATGAAGGGGTGATTGTAAATTGATAAAAGATCGATAGGTTTTCTAGGGATGATAAGAATGGTATCGTGATTTATTTTGCACAAATTTGGACCAAAAGATAGATGATGGGTGATGTTTGTTTTGAAAAGATTGTTGATGTTTGATTTTGATGTTCGATATGAGAGATTAGGATGATGTTTTTCAAAAAGGATTTTGATGGTCAACAAATTGAGCTTAGGTAAGATCTAGATTTGTGTCACACAAATGGATGTTTTTCTTTGTTTGGGGTAGACTAATGACCTTACGCAAAGAAGGATGATTATTTCACTTGAAATGTAGACTAATGACTCTCCAAGCAAGATATGATGTGAATGATGAAATCTAGATCTAGCTTTAGCTCAAAGGGATGACGAGTTTTTGGTTGATGATTTTTTGATGGCTGTTTTGATTTAGAAGATTTTGGGTAGGTTTTTGGATTTTTGGAATGATTTTCTTGTGACAAGGATTTGTTTGGTCTAAAAGGTATGCAAAGATCAATGAGGACGAGTGGATATGAATTTGAGTGGGTTTGATATAGCAAAGGGTCCAACAATGATAGTGATTGATTCTCTAAGGTCAAAATGAAGGTATGATTTGGAAAATTTTGAGGAGGAAATGGATGGAAGTTTGTTAGACTTTTGGAAAGTGAATATGGATTATGGCACACTAGAAAGTGAAGATCACAACTGAATGGGTCTTAGTCTCAGGCACGTCAATCTGAAAATAGCATCAATCCATAGGGGAAATTACACCAAAATCAGACAGAGATGGCGCTGATACAGGGTAGTGTTGGTCGAGGTCCTGAAAAAGATAGATTTTGATGGCAAATTTAGATTTGTTTTGATTGAGATTTGATCAAATGGTTTTCAATGTCTCTTGGCAAGTTGTTTGAGAATAATTTAAGGACATTAACACAATTAAGCACATGAACACACAATAACCAAGATTTTTATTTGTGAAATGACATGTGATTTTGTTAAACAAGCACTTTGCACAACCTAAGGTGAAGATATGACAATATTTGTTGAATCCCCTAGCTGTGCCTATTCAAAGCGGGTAGCTCCAGGATCTTGGTAGCACCGGCTCCTCCTTACAATTGCACACACTTCTCATGCATACCAAGATCTGGGTTTCCTATAAGGCTTGTCCCTCACCAAACCTTTGGATTGTCCCTACTACCTCGGCTAAGAACCGCATGAATTAGGGCCGCTTCAAAGGTTTCCCTTCTGCATCAACAAATAGAAGGATTTTGGCTTGCTAAACAAAGGTTCATAGTAAGTGCTTTTGTTCAAGTGGTTATACGTGCGGAAGTGCTACTCTCCGTTATGGAGTCTCCCAGCCTCCAAGGGTTACGCCTTGGAGGGTTTTGGGGGAGGTTGGCTATCGATATAACAAAACAACACCTGTTGTCTATGACTTTCATCACAAACACCTTATTTTATATAGCGGCTCGAAAGAGCTTGGCTTTAGCTTGTTGCTGCTTGGGTCATTCCCACCTTTTGAAGCGGGGTGGTAGGCCCTCTAAGGAATAACAAAAGCAATACAACCACAAAAATACTTTTGATCCCCAAGTTCATACGAAGATGCGAGGGGAGAGCATACGTATTCCTTGCGCTTGCATCACACTAAACATGGTTCATTTTAGTTCTTTGGATTATGTTGGGGGTGATTCATGCAAGTGTTGTGAGAAGCTTTTGATTCCCAAGGTTACCAAATGGTGTGAGGGAAGAGCATACACTTTTCACACTACAAAACACAAACCATGAAGACACTTCACACAAATTAGATTGATTTTCTTGATTATATGAGTGAAGAAATACAGATTGTTGTTCTTTTTAATCTAATGATTTCATTTGATGCAATTTGTGGTTCTTTTTAAAGCCCAAAGTTGAAATATTTTGATAGTTGTTGTCACACAATTTATGAATTTTAGAACACCAAATTCAAATGTTTGACACACACACACAAAAAGATTTGTTGGTTGTTGATTAATTTTATTGCACCAAATCAAAATGTGTGTCTAAGCTAACATGCAAGGATTCGTTTTGAGTTTCCAATTGAAGTGTTTTAAATAAAGATGAAAGAACCCTGCAAAAACTTGTTAGTATCCTCGAGATGATGTTGGTGACCTGCAAATAAACTGTCAGTCCCTGCAAAGGCTGCAAAGTCAGTTTCTAGAAATGGCACTAATACAGATACATAATGGTGCCACTGCGGACAGAAAATGGCGCTACTTGACAGAAACTGACAGAACACCTGACACCCTAGACAAAATAGTGTTGATTCACAAATATGCGCTAATATCAGACTCAGAAGGTGCCAAAATAAAAGTTTACGCTACAGAATTATACAGAAGGTGCTAATAAAATAAATAGTGCTAATACAATATACAGAAAGTGCTAAAATAGGTAATAGCACTAAAGAAGGCACCACTGCGCAAGTTGTCAAAGTGATTTGGTCACAGTTGCGGATAACGCCAATCTGGGTGCGAATAGCGTTGATACGGGTCTGAGTGCATCCATCCTACAAAAAGAAGTTTTTCCTGACCAATACAGAGCGTCAAATTGCAAAATTGATGTTCTATTAGCCTTGTTAGTATAGCAAGTGAGAAAAATAAGACAAAATGACAACCGAAATCTATGTTTCTATTTCTAGGGAAATTTCAGCATAACCTCCCCTTGTTCAATCAATATTCCTGCAAAAATAGAGACCAGCTAGACACAAAAAATAGTAGGAAGATCGTTAAAAAAGAGACATGTGAGTGAGTTTGTAAAATGGAAATTGCTTTGTAGGATAGTGCTAAAATAGTAAATAGCACCAAAATCAGATAGAGATAGTGCCACTGCATAGGGTAGATGGCGCTACACCTTCAAAAACACGTCTAGAGCACAAAAACTGATTAGATTCAGACCTTGTGGGTCCCACCAGCATGCTAATGTAGATTAGGAAATCAAATCGAGTTAGAAACACAAACTAAAATGAATAAACACAAGAAAGCTATACCTCAACAAGAAGATCCAATCTCATCAAGGGAAGAGGAAGCTTGCACCCAAGAGCTCCTAAAACATGATAATCCCTAGATAATGATTCAAATGTGAAATGCTATCCTAATTATGCAACTCACAATTCTAGCTCAATATATATTTGGACATGGTAACATTACTTAAGACTTGGATCCCAAAATGGGTTGAGAGATGTTGTATTTATAGAGATTTTGGAGGGATTTTGATCCAATGGTGGAGATTGATTTGGAAGATCAATGGAGGAGGATAAAAGTGATGTGGAGGGTCTAGATTTGATCTTGGAGGAATGGAGGGCTAGGAATAAAAGTAAATCTTTTATTCATTTTGGGGAAAGGAGTGATTAAATGAGCATGGGTGTGAAGGATTATTTTTGAATTAAAGATTCATATGGGGGAATGTAAAATGAATTAAAAATTCATTTGGGGATAAGTGGAAATAAATGAGTATGGGTGAGGTAAGGGGTTGTAAGAATAATTAATTGTGATGTGGGATGTTTTTAAATAAAAATTTGACTTATGTGGATTTATTTCAATTTTTTATTTTGGAGGATGTGGGGAAGGGTGTTAAACTAGGTTTGACCACCCAAATGAGAGGTTAGGATTAATTAAATGTAGGTTTTATTAAATTAATCATAGGGCTAGGATGAGGTAGGGTAGGGTAGGCAATTAAATAATAGCTATTTAATTGTCTAGGGTAGGGATAGGTAAATTAATAGGCTGAATTAATTAGTTAAACATGATTTAGCTAATTAATTAGATTTAGTGAAAAAGGGCGAAATTGATTAAATAAATATTGCATATTTATTAAATCAATTGATTAAGGTTTGGACTATTGAATTAATGAAATTAATTCAATTTTGGGGATAAAATGTTGTAAAATTAGGTGATGGAGGGATAATTAATTAAATAAAAATTTAATTAATTGAATAGAAGGGAAATTGATGTGTTTAGGGATGTTGGGAGTCAGTTAGAAGGTAAAAGACATTTTTAGGTGTCTACAAGGAGTGCGATGTGATGCACCAGATTTAGAATTGGGTGAATGGATTTTGGAGGATGCATGGGTGGTATCAACATGTTTATTTTGTTTGCCTTGGGATGTATAATTGAGGCCATGCGAGGATGGATGGAATGTGGTGTGGATGGGCTCCAAGATGCCTTGTTCGTGAAGGCCTAAGCCTTTGCCTTGATAGTTCATTTGTTGGAGCATGCGACATGCAATGGGGTGTTTGGTGCTTTGGAAACAAGATGCGAGTCCATTAATTGTTGGAGAAGGATAGGTGGTGGATGGAAGTTGTTCACCTCCTATGAGGGAGTCACCATGGATGAAGGTGCTTTTTCCAAGTGAATAGGAGGATGGATTTGGGATGAGATTGGTTGATGGAGGTAAAGGATTAAGGGGGGATGGTGAAGGGGTGGTAGAATATGGTGTGGGATCAATAAGTTGATCAATAGATGGGAGAGGATTGGGTATGGGATTAGATAGGATGGTTAGATCTTGATTAGGAGAAGGGGTTGATATTTCAACATGCTTTGGATTTGATTCTTGACATGGCTCGTGTGTTTGTATAGAAATGGGGGTGATGGTAGGTTCTTGGATGGATGTGATAGGTGCTTGACTTATGCTAGGAGATTGTTCAAGAGGTTTGGTGGGTGTTGGATTGCATGAGGGTGTTTGATTCCTTGCTAATAGCCAATGGATGGCATCCTTCATGAGTGTATGGGTTGAAGAACAATAGAATGGATGGATAGTAAGGGTGGTTGGTGTGGGATTAGGATTGGGATTGGATAGGTGGGTGATGGAATTAGGTAGTGATGGTTCTTGGATAAGTTCAAGGATAGGTGTTAGACTAGATGGTGGTGTTGGAGGGGTGGAGGATTTGGGGGATTCTATAGCTTTGCTTTCATTTTTTGATGTTCTTTGGAGGAAATCCCATAAGGATTCTTTGGATGTCGTGGGCTTAGGATTTGGAGGATTTGATGGTGGATTAGATGGTGTATGGGTGATAGGGGTTGGTGGATTGGGAGCTACATAGGATGATGGATTAAGGTTGATAAGATTGGGGGGATATTGTGATGGGGGGATTGGAGGATGGGGATTAGGGGATGGGGGATTTGCATGGGGGAATGGTTGTTGATATAAGCTTTGGATTTCAGTTATGAGGTGTACTAGATTGGTGTTCCCTTGATCAAAGTTAGCATGACAAAGGTTGGGGGATGGATAATTTGGAGGTATTGATTGGTTGGATAGGTACGATGGCATGGATGTGTAAGGGGATGGAGATTGATATGAGGGTAAAGGCTAATATGATGGAAGTTGGTATGAGATTGATGGTGTGGATATGTAGGATGTTGAAGGTTGATATGATGAAGGTTGATAGGAGGTTGATGGTATGGATATCTAAGATGTTTGTTGATAAGATGGAGGTTGGGTAGGGGCTTGGGATTCTCCAATGATGAGGTGTGCTAAGGGGATATCTATAAAGTAATTTTTGCATTTTTTCTTAGCATTAGGATCCATGTTCTCATAAATTTTTCTAAGTCTTTGTAATTGTTGCATTGCTACATAAGGATCCATGTTGTTGGAGAGGTATGGGATGAGATGGACGATTGTGATGTTGGGGATCAAAATTCAAGATGTTAGGATGATTTGATTTGCTTCAAAGGATAGATGATTCTCTATACTAAAGGTGGACTAATGACACTTAAGTAATAGAGTTGATTTAGGTTGATTGGACTGGATGATCAATTAAGGTCTTGATTTTTTGGTTGGGTTGATTTGAATTTGGGGTTTGATAATGATGTTGGGGGACTTGGATAATGATTGGGATAGATGTTGATTTGGGTTGGATTTTGGACTATGGTTTGGAAGATTATGGGTTGATGTTAGTTGGGTTTTGGATGTGATTTGGATGAGAGTGGATGAGGGAAATGGGATTTAAATTGATGGTAATGAATGGGATTAAGGATGGTGAGGGGGATTAGGATAAGATTGAATTGAATGATTTTGGATGGGAGTGATAGGTTGATTGAATGAAGATGTGGATAGGATAGGTAGTTAGGATTATTAGGATAGATGGGTGATTGGATTAAGATGAAGTGGATAAGAGTGATTAGAATGATGAAGATAGATTATGACTAGAGAGGAAGTGGATTAGAATTTGATCAAGCTCAAATAAAGGGATTGGATAAGCTCAACTTATGGGGTTTGATAAATGGGGGGATGGTTTAGCGGTGTTGGGAGGAAAACCCAGCTAGACGTGAGGTGTGGAGGATAGAAATGAATTAAAAATTTATTTTTGGGAAGAGTGGATATGACAAGTGAATTAAAAATTCAACTCATGGGGGAGTGTGAATTAAAAATTCACTTTTATGTGGAGATGTGAAGGTTGAAGGACATGTTGGGAAAGGAAAATTTAAAATTTTCTTGTAATCTTACTCATCCATATCCAACTAGATCAGAAAACATTATGCCCAAAAGTCATGATGATAACTAGTGTATTCTATTAAAACCACAAGCTTTCACCACAAGTGAGTGTATCACTCGCTAAATTACACTAAAAATAAGGGCTTTAATTCTTAAGATTTGGCAAGACATCCCCTTTTGTCATACTGATCCACATCCTACAAGGAACTTGTTGAAATAGCTATTGGCATAAGAATAAGCATCGACGAGAAGATTTCAAGAATCACTAACGGAGAAAGTGGCACCGATGACCTTTCATCAGGGAGAAAATACATGGTCACGTCAATCGGCATAAGGAAACACTATCGGGTACCATTTTACAAACCCTCCCGATAGTATAAGTCATGCAATGGTGAAGTTGGTAGGACTCTCACCAAGCATCCAGTGGAACCAAAAAGATTATGAAATGAGGTTTTATTGTTGTATGTTTCGTGCATTGTATGTATGTTTTAGGTTATACATTTCAATATACATACAATACGGAACTCAAGAAAGGTTGAAATTTGGTTAAAATGATGCATCATGACTTAAAGTATATCAGAAGATGCATTGCACTTTATATACATCGCGGAGCTGAAAAGTAAGTAAATTGTGGTTTATAAAAATGATAAGTCCGAAGAGGTGATACAAAGGAGTTTGTATGTATTCAGCTTTGTATCTAAAAATTAGATACAAGTATTGTTGCATTTCGAAAGATACAATCAGAGAAATGATGTGGGCTCCACTGTTTACATATCAGGATTGTATAAATAACAATGTATATCTTTGATATACAAGCCAATATACAAGTTAAAAGAATGCAAATAAGAGATACAAATCAGATGCGAAAAGAAACTTAAATACTGAAAAGTCTTTGTATGTTTGGGGTGCTTGTATGTTTATAATATACATACCCGATATACAAATGAATAAAAAGCATCACTGGGGATAAAAGGTAAAGAGAGGGTTTGTATAAGATGCTTTGTATGTGCGCTTATACAAGATAACATACAAACGACAATATACAAAGAAAATATACAAGAGAATAATATACAAAACCCAACATAATTGGGGATTTGAACATTATATACATCAGGTGGGGACCACAAATGTATGTTGGAGATATATGTATACAATATGCAAGAAAGTAATACAACAAGATATATACAAAGGCAGATCCAAAGATAATTTTAATTTATTTCATAAACCCAATAAAGTTTGCACTTGTATCTAAAAGAAATGTATTCGATATACAAGGGAGACATGTCAGGAAGACTTGTATGATCGGAGCAGAAGCTTTGGGTCCTGCTGACTACGTGAGTTACACTGATCACGAAAGCCAAAGAGCCTTCAATGACAGTCATACTGATGCATTAAGTAGTGAATGAAACATGTCGGGAAGACAAAAAGTCTTCAAAACCATATGATAATCTCACATCGATGGTTCAAGACAAGCTGATGGCAATACAAACGATTATTCCCGCATCGGGTGAACTTTGTGGTACCTCCTCAAAAACATAAGAAATATCTTGAGGGACTTCAAGAAGATTACCATTAAAATTGCTTACAAAAATGAAGTCTAATTAAAATATTTAATTTGCCAATGGCAACTAATTAAATATTTTTTTTTGCTGAAGACAATTAAATGAAGAGTTGTACTAAAGGATGCACCAGAATGTAAAGGGTCATAAACCTAATATTGCAAGATATATATGGAGGTGCAAACCAAGCAATCGAAGAGGTAGATTAGAAAAAACATCATGATCAGAAGTAGGAGTTAGATAACTGGATGGATTGATCAGTTGCCAAAATAGAACATTATACTGTACATTGTAAAATATTTTGAAATTGTATAATGGAGAAGATTGCATAAATTGATGATTTAATATTGGTGTCTATTGTTTGTTGAGCTGAACAATTATTTGGTTGTCTCCACATTGTTATTTCTCTGTTATTTGAACCTGAGTTTCCAAGTTGATATTTCAGTTTCATCGAGACACACTTGTTGTTTTTGTTTAATCGAATTAATTGGTTTCAATTAAAGAATTAAAATCCTTTTGATTGATTACAGTAACTTGGTAGTAACATTTGGATTAGTAAGAAGAGTCGTATAATTGACAAGATTGCCATACTATCTCCAACTCGATATTGTCTTGTTATTCAAATTGAAGATCTACTCCATTTGTCAATACACACTTGCTATCATTGTGTGATTCTGTTGATTGGTTCCTTCAAGCAGGGATTAAAAATCCTTTCAATAAGTCACAGTAACCTGGTAGGATCGAGTGGATCAATAAGTAGAGTCTGTCAGTCACATTCTTGCACGTTTATATAAGGTATAAACAAACACAAGTGCCAAACAATTAGAATTGTAACCAGTAAAAAAGTCATATATCATATACACCTTAACTCCATTAGCCCAATAGAAATAGGCACTGGTCATACCAATTCCACTCTAGGATTTAATAAAATCTTATTCAAACAGTTACATCTTAGATCTTAGTATTAGGAGTAGAAGTAGTTTGCAAGCTTTCACCTATTCCACACTTTATGCCATTGTGGGTAGATCCCTAAATTCATTTGAGTCATACATTCCTTTTATCAGCTTCAACTTTCAAGGTTCACCTGCCTAGGTTTAGCAAAGCCTGAAGTGCAGGGAGTCATCAACCATTTAGGTTAACTCTGTTAGTTGGTTCAAAAATGTTGCAAGTCTGATCATAGAGCCTGGCATCCTCTTAGGGTTTGTAACCTGCATTTTTGAGACCTAACAAAATGGCGACTCTGTTGGGGACTAATCTAGAATCTGGTTAAAGATCATCTCATTATAGGGTTAGTAAACTTTTGAATTCTGACATGAATTGGTAACTCTGCAGGCAAGAAGGACACGAAAAAGAAAAAAAATCATTCCTCTTCTGATAAGAGGTGGCGACTCTAAAAAGGAATTCAATGAAGAATATAAAATACAACTTGTAAACATCACCATCTACAGTCAAAATGAATATGTCAGAAGAAGAGGAACTGTTGGAGTTGTCAAGGAGAAAAAAATGGTTTATTCAAGAAATACAACGATTAAAAGCCAAACTAGCTTCAAGTTCATTACAACATATACCAACAACTAATGAGAATGGGTATAATGATCCTTTGAACTCACAAGTGTTCCATGATTTAGCCAATGGATATAGTTCATATCATACACAACAAAACATTTATTTACCGCAATCCTCATACCAAATAGATGCTTATCTCGTATTCCCTGACCAAAGATCAATCATCTATCAAAACCCATATGGCCCTCCAAACTTTATCTTAGCCATCGATAAACCATTTAACTGCAATAATATCCAGGGCTACCCAAATCCTTATCCCTACAAGCAGACAGAAATACTAAAGCATGTCCCTAAATTTCATGGAGAATGGTATGAATCAGCTCACAAGCATGTACAACGATTCTGTGATTTCATTTTGGACTTTTAGATTTTTCTAGAAGATGTCATTATGAGGTGTTTTTCAAGATCTTTGAGGGATGATGCAAGGGATTGGTTTATAGACTTACCTATGCAAATTATCTCTTCATGGGAAGATCTCAAAAGACTATTCCTTACCCGCTGCAGCGACTATTATGAAGATGAATATGGAGAATCTAATTAGGCAATGCAGCCATTAGATGAGACATATGCAAGTGAAACTTTTCATGATAATGTTTCAGATTTAAATAAGGATGAAGTTTTATTCTTCACTAGGGACCATGATTGCAATCATCAAAATTTTGCACAAGACCTGGAGCCCCAGCTTATTCCAATAAATGAGTACAGTCTTCAAAATGTGAATATTCCTTTTCTTCCAGCCCACCCTGTTGATAACTAAGAGGGGGGGGGGTGAATCAGTTATCCTAATTATTTCCCTTTTTGAACTTTCTTTTAATTAATGCAGCATTGAATCAAACACAAAAACATTACCATGAAATAAGAAACACATGACACAGTATTTTTGACATGGAAACCCTGTTAAGGGAGAAAACCACGGGGTGATTAACCCAAAAATTATTCTCTGTTAGAAGAATAGGAAATTACAAAATGGCACTTGCCAATTAGGGCTCACTGCCCGAGCACACTGCTCACAAGAGGCCCACTGCCTACAAGAAGACACACTGTCTACAAAGTGATAAGAATCACAGTCTTGAACTGATTGGAAGCATCTGCATATGCTGGAGTTCAGTTCCGGTTAGGCTCAGTACACTGATCTGCTGCACTTCATCTTTCCTCTATTCTTTATTCTGCTATCCTTTCACATACCGGATCTTTCTTGCTACTTCTGCTCTGTTCTGGACTTCTTCGCATTTATATTCCTTCATTCACACCCTTCACAACTAAATCCATCCTCTATATATATCCGCACAAGTAATTTCATCATCTTTCTAGTCGGCATCCGGAACAGTCTAGTTTCTTACAAACTTTGTTCTGTCGGCTGAATCCTTGCTCACCAAGCAATGCGGATCAAGCATATACTTGTAGATATCATTAATCATGTCGGCCAAACATGATTCATGCCTTCACAACCTTTATCATCAACAGTAACACATCCGGAAAGTAGTCTGATACTCTGTCAGTCAGTTCTTCCTCTGTTTTCACTGTCTCTCAGGAATCCGGTACTCAACTATTCATATCTTTTTCTTTGTCCATCACCGGAGGCTAAATCCTTGGAATATACCACTCAAGGTAGTCCTCTTGACTTCCCCAAATCCGTACTGCACCAAGACACTTCCTCTGAGAGATCCGGATCAATCTGTCGGACCTTGCCACATGCTCTGTTCTTGTTCACCGGACCACAACAATCTTTATTCTGACTTCCGGTAGAGACACATCATGACTTGTGGATATGTGGGATGACCTTTGTTGCCATCAATGACAACAACCATGAATCCATATAGTGTCTCTTGCCAACAATCTCCCCCTTTGGCATTGATGGCAACACTTAGTGAAAAATGACTAAGTGTTTACACTATGCTCCCCCTTTGCTGATGCTCTGTCTTTATATACAATTTCTGGAACTCCCCCTTAATTGGATTCCTCATTTTTCACTGCTACTCACTCCCCCTTTGACATCAATGGCAAAGGGTAGGGTCCGCACACCAAAATTTTCAAAAATTTTCTATATATAGCCGCATATTTACATACTCACATATACTGAAGAATGTCTGCAAAGGATGTCTGCAATTGGATCATTTCTGTAGCCCAACTTTGCTTCATTCTATCCAAAATTGAAATGTGACCACTCAACAAAAATGCAAAAGCTTCTGCCTGCTTGAGATCTGTCGGATCATTTGTTTGGGTGGTGGTCTGAGCATCACTGATGGCCTCATGCATAGTTTCTAACTTAGGGATTATAATCCTTCTAAGTTCTCCCATCCGGTTAGTAATATTCTTCCTTTCCTTCTCAAGATTCTTTATTTCATTCAAGACTGCAATAGTCTGACATTCTTGATTTATTATGGAGGAAGAGAGAGGATCAAAACTTTGAGATAAGCTTTGTAGCTTGTCCTGTTCCTCTTTTATTTTCTTATCAATTGCTGCTGTTGCCTTTGACCAGGATATACAAAATTTGTAGATGTCACCGCCATCCTTAAGAGCATTCTCTAAGCTCTTTATTCCAATACTCACAATCTTCCTATCTTTAGAGATTAATTCTAATACTTCTGAAAATCTTTTATCCAAAAATTCCTTTCGGACCTTTTCTTCAGCAGATTTTTCTAGAGATTGAAAATGTGTACTAACACTGCTGACTAAGGTTTTGAGATTACCGGAAGAGGAGGCTATGGGATCCTTTTGAAAGGATGGCATGATCTTTTCTAGCACTCCAGATGCTACCTCCATAAGCTCACAGTCTTCCATGTGAGATTTCAGCAGCTTCTCTTTGACTTTCTCATTTGCAAATGAGGCTATTTTCATTGTTTGCACCGGTGACAAAGAGTCAAAATCTAATGGTCCTTTTAGTAGGTCCGGTTCATCAATTTCTACAGTGGCTTTGCTCAAAAATTGTTGAACAATTTGTGCAGTGTCTCTTGCCGGAGACAGATGTTTCTTTTCTTCTGCAGTCTGGGAACTGTCAACCTCTTTAGCTTTCACCCCTGCTTCCTTCTCCTGTAATTTCTCTTCTTCTTTGGATCCGGAGACTGTAGGGGAAACCGGAGGAGAGATGTTTGTCTGTTCAGGGCCCACTTCTTCCGGAACAGATGATTCCAAATCCGCAGCTGTTTCTGCACCTAAGTTCTCTACAACAGGAAGATTGAACCTTTTGAAGGCCTTCCGGAGGATCTCTTCTGTCTCTTGGGCCACTTTGTCAGTCTCACCAAGCATGAGTTGATTCATCCTGGCTTTACTTCTGAACTCATCTTTGCAGTCTTTGAAGATAATGTTCATTGTCTTGGGATCAATTTGAGGATATAGCTGAATAGCTATCTGCTCCCGGATCTCAAGATCTTTTGCATGAGCATTATTCTTTCTTATTTCTAATTCCTTTTCTAGGCTTTTAGGAATAAGAGATATGATCTCAATGAAGGCCTTATTGTATATGTTCAGATATTTGACTGTGGCTTCCTGTAGAACCTTTTGGTCAGCCTCATTGTAGTCATCATAAAATTCAGTCATTGGTTGAAGGTTTCCATCTACCGTGACTGACTTGATTACACTCTCTAGAGACAGAGTGGGCTTTTCAACAGATACCTCTGCCATTTCATCCTTGTCTTGGCCTGTGGAGGGTTTACCGGATCCTTTCTTCTTCTGCTTCTTTATTTCTTTTACTCCCTCATCTGACTCTGTTTCCTCTTCATCCTTTTGGCTTTCATAAGCCCTTGTGGCTTTTGTCTTGGATCTTTTACCGGATGCCTGGACTTCCGGTTTTGAACTTTTGGTTGTGGGAGGTGCAGATCTTTTTGATGATCTGGTCCGGGTGGGAGTTTCAACCGGAACACTTTCTTTACTTTTCTCTTCTTCCTCAGCCTTCCTCCTCTTTTCCCAGCTGGCATCAAGTGCCTCTTTTGAGATGCCTAGGCCTTGAGCAATATGCTCAACTTCTTTTCTTACCTTCCTCTTTATCTCCGGTTCCCTGAGTTCTACATGTAACTTTACACTCAGTTCCTCAGAGGTTCCAAACCTTTCTGCCTTAGGATCTTTGGGCTGGCTTAGCATGTGTTGAACATGCAGCTCTACTATCTATTCATCCACTTCATACCCCATGGGCATGATCCAGACAGTCCTTGGCTCCACTGCCTCCATCAGACACTGATCTGTTTCTACCATGAAGCATACTGTGTCTTTGTACTTTTCAACAAGGGATTGGGGTATTCTTTCTCTTGCATGCATCATGCTTTGGAAGTTCTTGAAATATCCCCATAGAGCTGTATTTCTTGCTTTTGCATCCCCAAGTTCATGCAAATAGTCTCTGATTTGGATGGCAACCGGTCTGTCATTCTGCCATATCCATCCACTGGATCCGGGAAGCTCATTCATGTAGTAAAAGAAGAGACAAAGGATCAGATTGCCATACTTGAAGGAGTTTTTCTTGTCCTTCTTAATCTTCTGCAGATTTTCAAAGAGTTGGTTTACTAGAAGCTCACACAAGTCATAGTCTGCATTCTCCTTTAACATCTGATAAGCTGTGTAGATTGCAGTTCCCGGTACTGAATTTTCCCTACTGGAGTGATAGATTTTGTAACCAATTATCATAGCTGCAAATTTGACATCCGGTTCAGTGATGTCATCAACTGTCATAGCTCTCTTGTCAAACTTGGATCCGGTTGCATCACTGACTGTCTGATTTTTGACAGATTTGAGAACAGGTAATCCACCGGATGAGTGCAGACCGGTTACAGCCCTAATTGCATCCTTGGTGATCTTGAAGGGCTTGTTCAACCATAGGAAGTTGTCATGTACTCTACTTAGTACATACCGGACCCATTCATCTTCTTCAAAACAGGGGAAATGAATGCACTGTGCAAAGTGTTTGTCCTGGATGGCTTTATACTGAGGTTTGATCTCAAAGGAGTCATCTATCAATTGTTTGTGATAGATATCCATCAGTTTTGATTCTCCAAAGTCTTCAAGACTCACATGGATGTAAACCCTAATATCTTCCGTATGCAATACACCATGAGGAACACTAGAGAAGGCTCCTAGTGGATCTACCTCCATTGATTTGTAAGGATGTTTCTTGAATGTGGGGCGAGGTCTATCAGAGATCTTAACTATATTTGGAGTAGCCATTCTTCAAAGATTTGCAGTGAGATAATGAAAAATGGAGAATACCTTATGCGCCTTCGGTTTGCACGGAGTGGTTGGATTGATTTCTTTATGCAATGACTTCGGCAGGAGATCCTTGGTGTGCTTGATGAATCTTGTTGCAGAGCTCCACTTTTCGCTTCTTCTTGAGTGCAGAATGAGCAAATGACTTTTGAGAAATCCCTTATATTGCTCCGCAAACCCTAATATCTGTCTACAATAAATGCTTCACCTATATTATTCTGGTTTGCCTTGTCCGGATAGCTTGGAGTATCCCGGATTAGTCCTGATCTGTGAATATCATCCGGATCTTTCAATCATGAATAAATCAAGGTAACATATTACAAGAACATCCCAAAACACTCTGTCCAATCCACAGAATAAGATAGTGCACTTCCGGATCTCTCCGGACCTTTTAGTAATCCTCTGTCATACCGGAGCATCTCCCGGAACAGGTCTTACTTGATCGATCACAGCTTCTTCATAACTCCATGCGGACCTCTGAAATCTTATCTGGACCATCTCAAGACTTATATATTTAAACCCTTTACTCCGCATCTTGTGCCACATCCGGCACCACTTGATTGGCTGGGGGAACAGGATTTTCTTTGAGTCTCCCCCTGAGCCAGAGCTCACTTTTTAATTTCCGGAAGAAATATCAGCACCAGAGTCTGGTGCGGATCCAACCTCTACATTCTCTAAACTTTTCTTCACCCAAATCTTGCTCATCTGATTCCTAACTTCATCCGCATTCATCTTTTGTTTACCCTTGTCTTGATTCTGATTGTACACCGGACCTCTTTTGTCCTGATTCTTGCTTCTGCAGACTTTAGCATTATGACCGGACCTATTGCAGATTTGGCAAATAACATTTCTTTGCATATTTGACTGATATCCTCTTGATCTACATTGATTAGCCATATGTCCTACTCTATTGCATGTAAAGCATCTACCTTTGAATGATTTGTTTACTTGCATATTTCTGCATTCATGGGATTTGTGTCCATACCTTTTGCAGTTGAAGCACTGTTCGGAGAAGGATGAATTAACCTGATTCATTCTCATTCTGCACTGATTAGCTTTGTGACCAAAGTGGTTGCAGCTGTGGCAGTATCCATTGAAAGATGGATATCTTTGAGCATTTGGCTGTCTTACTGGAGGTCTTCTAGGCCTGCTCCTTGGATTTTCTGATCCAAGATTCTTCTGACCGGATCCGGAGCTTTCTCCTTTCTCATATCCCAAACCATACTTGTCATCTGTCCTCTTTTGACTTCCAAGAAGAACTTCAAGTTGAGCAGAACTTATCTTGAATTTCTCTTTATATTCATTTGCTGTTTGAAGGTCTCTTTTGAGAGAGGCAATTTGATCCTCAAGTTTTTCTTCATTATCTTTGGCATCTTCAAGATCAGATTCAAGATGTCTGATAATCCTGTCCATCTGGTGGCATTCTTCTGATTTTTCTTTAAGAGATTGTCTTAGATTGTCTTCAGCCTTTCTTTTTTCTTCAATCTCTTGAGTAAACTTTATAGTTCCTGATTCCATTTCATGTCTTAACATAATGACTTCTTTTGATAACTTTTCACATAACTTGGTTTGCTTAGTCAATTCTTCATTTGTATTGCTTTCTTCACTTTGTCTTGCCAACTGTTGGAGCAGCTCCTTTCTCTTTTTCATAGAGAGACTTAATTTGTCTTTTAATTCTCTCATGAATTCATCAGCCTGTTTGAGTCTTTCTTTTAATTCATTGACTTCAGAATTTGACTGTTCAAGATCCTCAAGGGCAGTCTTGAGTTGCTCCCTTAAACCATATGCATCCATTTGAATTCCCAGATCTTCCTCAAGCTGTTAGGCTCTATTAGGAGGAACTTATCTCTGATACCAATTGTTGATAACTGAGAGGGGGGGGTGAATCAGTTATCCTAATTATTTCCCTTTTTGAACTTTCTTTTAATTAATGCAGCATTGAATCAAACACAAAAACATTACCATGAAATAAGAAACACATGACACAGTATTTTTGACATGGAAACCCTGTTAAGGGAGAAAACCACGGGGTGATTAACCCAAAAATTATTCTCTGTTAGAAGAATAGGAAATTACAAAATGGCACTTGCCAATTAGGGCTCACTGCCCGAGCACACTGCTCACAAGAGGCCCACTGCCTACAAGAAGACACACTGTCTACAAAGTGATAAGAATCATAGTCTTGAACTGATTGGAAGCATCTGCATATGCTGGAGTTCAGTTCCGGTTAGGCTCAGTACACTGATCTGCTGCACTTCATCTTTCCTCTGTTCTTTATTCTGCTATCCTTTCACATACCGGATCTTTCTTGCTACTTCTGCTCTGTTCTGGACTTCTTCGCATTTATATTCCTTCATTCACACCCTTCACAACTAAATCCATCCTCTATATATATCCGCACAAGTAATTTCATCATCTTTCTAGTCGGCATCCGGAATAGTCTAGTTTCTTACAAACTTTGTTCTGTCGGCTGAATCCTTGCTCACCAAGCAATGCGGATCAAGCATATACTTGTAGATATCATTAATCATGTCGGCCAAACATGATTCATGCCTTCACAACCTTTATCATCAATAGTAACACATCCGGAAAGTAGTCTGATACTCTGTCAGTCAGTTCTTCCTCTGTTTTCACTGTCTCTTAGGAATCCGGTACTCAACATTCATATCTTTTTCTTTGTCCATCACCGGAGGCTAAATCCTTGGAATATACCACTCAAGGTAGTCCTCTTGACTTCCCCAAATCCGTACTGCACCAAGACACTTCCTCTGAGAGATCCGGATCAATCTGTCGGACCTTGCCACATGCTCTGTTCTTGTTCACCGGACCACAACAATCTTTATTCTGACTTCCGGTAGAGACACATCATGACTTGCGGATATGTGGGATGACCTTTGTTGCCATCAATGACAACAACCATGAATCCATATAGTGTCTCTTGCCAACACACCCACCGCAATACCTAAATAAACAGTTTGAGGAGGAAGAGGATGATTGTTCTCAACAAACAGGGTAAATTCACGATGAGGAGGAAATGCACATATTTGAAAATAATTTTCAGATTTCTTCAAACCCATTGTATGATGAAGAAGTAAAAGAAGATCAGATGACATCTCGCAAGGTGTGCTGGAACATGAATTTCGTGTGTATGCAAACCCATTCTATGAAGAGGATGAAATGCTTTCAGACAGTAAGGAAAATGAATATGCTGATAATGCTAATGATGAGTCCATAAATGAAGGAAAGTCATATGATGAAATGAGCACAGTTGATTCTTGTGATGATGATGAAGAGAACAATGAGCACCCCCAGTTTTCAGATTAGCCAGGAGGACAATTCACAATGCATGATAGTAAACAGAATAATGAAAAATGTTGCATTGAAGATAGATATTCTTCATGTAGCAAAAATATATCACATAGAAATGAGATTGTGTAGATTATACTTGAATTTCAGCTGTACAATGAGGAAAAATATGCCAGCAACATTGAGCATAGAAAGTTTATCAAAGATATGATACATTCAATCAGGTGACCTTTAAAAATATTGACGGACTGGCTTCACCACAGCGTGATGAAAATCAGATTTTTAAGAGTGGGAAACATGGCTTTTTCTTTTTTGGTGGCATTGAATAATCTACTGAGGTGTGGTTCTTCAAATTACATTAGATTAGGTCAAAAAGAAGAAGTTGACTCTGTTGCCCAATGGAGTAGGCACTGGTCTACTCTCTAGAGATTTAGAATCTTGTTATACTCAAAAGAAGTATACATCCCAGATACAGCCACTGTTGGGACAAGAAAATTTAAAATTTTCTTGCAATCTTACTCATCCATATCCGACCAGATCAGAAAACATTATGCCCAAAAGTCATGATGATAACTGGTGTATTCCATTAAAATCACAAGCTTTCACCACAATTGAGTGTATCACTCACTAAATTACACTAAAATGAAGGTCTTCAATTCCTAAGATTTGGCAAGACATCCCCTTTTGTCATACCGATCGATGTTCTACGAGGAACTTGTTGAAATAGCTATCGGCATAAGAGTAAGCATCGGTGAGAAGATTTCAAGAATCATTGATGGAGAAAGCGGCACCGATGACCTTTCATCGGAGAGAAAATGCATGGTCAGGCCGATTGGCATAAGGAAACACTACCGGGTAGCATTTTACAAACCCTCCTGATAGTATAAGTCATGCCGATGGTGAGGTCGGTAGGACTCTCACCGAGCATCCATTGCAACTAAAAAGATTATGAAATGAGGTTTTATTGTTGTATATTTCATGCATTGTATGTATATTTCATATTATACATTTCAATATACATACAACGCGGAACTCAAGAAAGGTTGAAATTTGGTTAAAATGATGCATCATGACTTAAAGTATATCAGAAGATGCATTGCACTTTATATACATCGCAGAACCGAAAAGTAAGTAAACTGTTGTTTATAAAAATGATAAGTCTGAAGAGGTGATACAAAGGAGTTTGTATGTATTCGACTGTATCTAAAAATTGGATACAAGTATTGTTGCATTTCAGAAGATACAATCAGAGAAGTGATGTGGGCTCCACCGTTTGCATATTGGGCTTGTATAAATAACAATGTATATCTTCGATATACAAGTTGATATACAAGTTAAAAGAATGCAAATAAGAGATACAAACCAGATGCAAAAACAAAGTTAAACACTGAAAAGTCTTTGTATGTTCAGGGTGCTTGTATGTTTATAATATACATACCCAATATACAAAGGAATAAAAAGCATCGCTGGGGATAAAAGGTAAAGAGAGGTTTTGTATAAGATGCTTTATATTTGCACTTATACAAGATAACATAAAAACGATAATATACAAAGAAAATATACAAGAGAATAATATACAAAACATGACATAATTGGGGATTTGAACATTATATACATCGGGTGGGGACCACATATGTATGTTGGAGATATATGTATACGATTTGCAAGAAAGTAATACAACATGATATATACAAAGGCGGATTCGAAGATAATTTCAATTTATTTCATAAACCCAATAAAGTTTGCGCTTGTATATGAAAGAAATGTATTCGATATAAAAGGGAGACATGTCGGGAAGACTTGTATGATCGGACCAGAAGCTTTGGGTCCTGTCGACTACGTGAGTTACACCAATCATGAAAGCCAAAGAGCCTTTAGTGACAGTCATACCGATGAATTAAGTAGTGAATGAAACATGTCGGGAAGACCAAAAGGCTTCAGAACCATATGATAATCTCACATCGATGGTTCAAGTCAAGCTGATGGCAATACAAGTGATTATTCTCGCATCAGGTGAACTTTGTGGTACCTCCTCAAAAACATAAGAAATATCTTGAGGAACTTCAAGAAGATTACCATTAAAATTGATTACGAAAATGAAGTCTAATTAAAATATTTAATTTGCCAATGGCAACTAATTAAATATTTTATTTTACCGAAGACAATTGAATGAAGAGTTGTACCAAAGGATGCACTGAAATGTAAAGGGTCATAACCCTAATATTGCAAGATATATATGGAGGTGCAAACCAAGCAATCAAAGAGGTAGATTAGAAAAAACATCATGATCAGAAGTAGGAGTTAGATAACTGGATGGATTGATCAATTGCCAAAATAGAACATTATGTTGTACATTGTAAAATCTTTTGAAATTGTATAATGGAGAAGAATGAATAAATTGATGATTTAATATTGGTGTCTATTGTTTGTTGAGCTGAATAATTATTTGGCTGTCTCCACACTATTATTTCTCTGTTATTTGAACCTGAGTTTCCAAGTTGATATTTCAGTTTCATCGAGACACACTTGTTGTTTTCATGTAATTGAATTAATTGGTTTCCATTAAAGAATTAAAATCCTTTTGATTGATTACAGTAACTTGGTAGTAACATTTGGATCAGTAAAAAGAGCCGTATAATTGACAAGATTGCCATACTGTCTCCAACTTGATATTGTCTTGTTATTCAAATTGAGGATATACTCCATTTGTCAATACACACTTGCTGTCATTGTGTGATTCTATTGATTGGTTCCTTCAAGCAAGGATTAAAAATCCTTTCAACAAGTCATAGTAACTTGGTAGGATCAAGTGGATCAATAAGTAGAGTCTGTCAGTCACATTCTTGCACGTTTATACAAGGTATAAACGAACACAAGTGCCAAACAATTAGAATTGTAACCAGTAAATAAGTCATATATCATATACACCTTGACTCCATTAGCCCAATAGAAACAGACACTGGTCATACCAATTCCACTCTAGGATTTCATAAAATCTTATTCAAACAATTACATCTCAGATCTTAGTATTAGGAGTAGAAGTAGTTTGCAAGCTTTCATCTATTCCACACTTTATGCCATTGTGGGTAGATCCCTAAATTCATTTGAGTCATACATTCCTTTTATCTGCTTCAACTTTCAAGGTTCACCTGCCTAGGTTTAGCAGAGCCTGAAATGCAGGGACTCATCAACCATTTAGGTTAACGCCATTAGTTGGTTCAAAAATGTTGCAAGTCTGATCATAGAGCCTGGCATCCTCTTAGGGTTTGTAACTTGCATTTTTGAGACCTAACAAAATGGCAACTCTGCTGGGGACTAATCTAGAATCTGGTTAAAGATCAGCTCATTACAGGGTTAGTAAACTTTTGAATTCTGACATGAATTGGTAACTCTACTGGCAAGAAGGACCCGAAAAAGAAAAGAAAAGAAATCATTCCTCTTTTGATAAGAGGTGGCGACTCTAAAAAGGAATTCAATGAAGAATATAAAATATAACTTGTAAATAGCACCATCTACAGTCAAAATGAATATGTCAGAAGAAGAGGAACTGTTAGAGTTGTCAAGGAGAGAAAATGGTTGATTCAAGAAATACAATGATTAAAAGCCAAACTGGCTTCAAGTTCATTACAACATATACCAATAGCTAATGAGAATGGGTATAATGATCCTTTGAACTCACAAGTGTTCCATGATTTAGGCAATGGATATAGTGCATATCATACACAACAAAACATTTATTTACCGTAAGCCTCATACCAAATAGATGCTAATCCCGTATTCCCTGACCAAAGCTCAATCATCTATCAAAACCCATATGGCCCTCCAAACTTTATCTTAGCCATTGATAAACCATTTAACTACAATAATATCCAGGGCTACCCAAATCCTTATCCCTGTGAGCTGACAGAAATACTAAAGCATGTCCCTAAATTTCATGGAGAATGGTATGAATCAGCTCACAAGCATGTACAACGATTCTGGGATTTCATTTTGCACTTTCAGATTTTTCCAGAAGATGTCATTATGAGATGTTTTTCAAGATCTTTGAGGGATGACACAAGGGATTGGTTTATAGACTTACCTATGCAAATTATCTCTTCATGGGAAGATCTCAAAAGACTATTCCTTAGTCGCTACATCGACTATTATGAAGATGAATATGGAGAATCTGATCAGGCAATGCAGCCAGTAGATGAGACATATGTAAGTGAAAATTTTCATGATAATGTTTCAGATTTAAATAAGGAAGAAGTTTTATTCTTCACTAGGGACCATGATTGCAATCATCAAAATTTTGTACAAGACCTGGAGCCCTAGCTTATTCCAATAAATGAGTACAGTCTTCAAAATGTGGATATTCCTTTTCTCCCAGCCCACCCACCGCAATACCTGAATAAATAGTTTGAGGAGGAAGAGGATGATTGTTGTCAACAAACAGGGCAAATTCACGGTGAGGAGGAAATGCACATATTTGAAAATAATTTTCAAATTTCTTCAAACCCATTGTATGATTAAGAAGTAAAAGAAGATCAGATGACATCTTGCCAAGGTGTGCCGGAACACAAATTTTGTGTGTATGCAAACCCATTCTATGAAGAGGATGAAATGCTTTCAGACAGTAAGGAAAATGAATATGCTGATAATGCTAATGATGAGTCCATAAATGAAGGAAAGTCATATGATGAAATGAGCATAGTTGATTCTTGTGATGATGATGAAGAGAACAATGAGCACCCCCAGTTTTCGGATCAGCCAGGAGGTCAATTCACAATGCATGACAGTAAACAAAATAATGAAAAATGTTGCATTGAAGAGGGATATTCTTCATGTAGCAAAAATATATCACATAGAAATGAGATTGTGCAGATTATACTTGAATTTCAGCTGCACAATGAGGAAAAATATGCCAGCAACATTGAGCATAGAATGTTTATCAACGATATGAATGCATTCAATCAGGTGACCTTTAAAAATATTAACAGATCGGCTTCACCACAGCGTGATGAAAATTAGATTTTTGACCGAGGGAAACATGGCTTTTTCTTTTCTGGTGGCATTGAATCATCTACTGAGGTTGTCATTCTTCAAATTACATCAAATTAGGGCAAAAAGAAGAAGTTGACTCTATTGTCCAACGGAGTAGGCACTGGTCTGCTCCCCAGAGATTTGGAATCTTATTATACACACAAGGAGTATACATCCTAGACAGAGCCACTGTTGGGATAGGAAAATTTAAAATTTTCTTATAATCTTACTCATCCATATCCGAGCAGATCAAAAAACATTATGCCCAAAAGTCATGATAATAACTGGGGTATTCCATTAAAATCACAAGATTTCACCACAAGTGAGTGTATCACTTGCTAAATTACACTAAAATGAAGGGCTTCAATTCCTAAGATTCGGCAAGACATCCCCTTTTGTCATACTAATCCACGTTCTACGAGGAACTTGTTGAAATAGCTATCGGCATAAGAATAACCATCGGGAAGAAGATTTCAAGAATCACTGATAGACAAAGTGGCACTGATGACCTTTCATTGGGGAGAAAATGCATGGTCACGCCGATCGGCGTAAGGAAACACTATCGGGTAGCATTTTACAAACCCTCCCAATAGTATAAGTCATGCCGATGGTGAAGTCGGTAGGACTCTCATCGAGCATCCAGTGGAACCGAAAAGATTATGAAATGAGGTTTTATTGTTGTATGTTTCGTGCATTGTATGTATGTTTTAGGTTATACATTTCAATATACATATAATGCAGAACTCAAGAAAGGTTAAAATTTGGTTAAAATGATGCATCATGACTTAAAGTATATCAGAAGATGCATTATACTTTATATACATCGCGGAGCTGAAAAGTAAGTAAACTGTGGTTTATAAAAATGATAAGTCCGAAGAGGTGAAACAAAGGAGTTTGTATGTATTCGAATTTGTATCTAAAAATTGGATACAAGTATTGTTGCATTTCGAAAGATACAATCAGAGAAGTGATGTGGGCTCCACCATTTGCATATCGGGCTTGTATAAATAACAATGTATATCTTTGATATACAAGCCGATATACAAGTTAAAAGAATGCAAATAAGAGATACAAATCGGATACGAAAAGAAACTTAAATACTGAAAAGTCTTTGTATGTTTGGGGTGCTTGTATGTTTATAATATACATACCTGATATACAAAGGAATAAAAAGCATCACTGGGGATAAAAGGTAAAGAGAGGGTTTGTATAAGATGCTTTGTATGTGCGCTTATACAAGATAACATACAAACGGCAATATACAAGAGAATAATATACAAAACCCAATATAATTGGGGATTTAAAAATTATATAAATTAGGTGGGGACCACATATGTATGTTGGAGATATATGTATACGATATGCAAGAACGTAATACAACAGGATATATACAAAGGTGGATCCGAAGATAATTTCAATTTATTTCATAGACCCAATAAAGTTCGCGCTTGTATCTGAAAGAAATGTATTCGATATACAAGGGAGACATGTCGGGAAGACTTGTATGATCGTAGAAGAAGCTTTGGGTACTACCGACTACGTGAGTTACACCGATCATGAAAGCCAAAGAGCCTTCGGTGACAGTCATACCGATGCATTAAGTAGTGAATGAAACATGTCGGGAAGACCAAAAGGCTTCGGAACCATATGATAATCTCACATTGATGGTTCAAGTCAAGCCGATGGCAATAAAAATGATTATTCCCGCATCAGGTGAACTTTGTGGTACCTCCTCGAAAACATAAGAAATATCTTGAGGGACTTCAAGAAGATTACCATTAAAATTGATTACAAAAATGAAGTCTAATTAGAATATTTAATTTGCCAATGGCAACTAATTAAATATTTTATTTTGCCGAAGACAATTGAATGAAGAGCTATACCAAAGGATGCACCAGAATGTAAAGGGTCATAACCCTAATATTGCAAGATATATATGGAGCTGCAAACCAAGCAATCGAAGACGTAGATTAGAAAAAACATCATGATCAGAAGTAGGAGTTAGATAACTGGATGGATTGATCAGTTGCCAAAATAGAACATTATGCTGTACATTGTAAAATCTTTTGAAATTGTATAATGGAGAAGAATGCATAAATTGATGATTTAATATTGGTGTCTATTGTTTGTTCAGTTGAACAATTATTTCGCTGTCTCCACACTATTATTTCTTTGTTATTTGAACCTGAGTTTCCAAGTTGATGTTTTAGTTTCATCGAGACACAATTGTTGTTTTCATGTAATCGAATTAATTGGTTTCCATTAAAGAATTAAAATCCTTTTGATTGATTACAGTAACTTGGTAGTCACATTTGGATCAGTAAGAAGAGCCGTATAATTGACAAGATTACCATATTGTCTCCAACTTGATATTGTCTTGTTATTCAAATTGAGGATCTACTCCATTTGTCAATACACACTTGCTGTCATTGTGTGATTATGTTGATTGGTTCCTTCAAGCAAGGATTAAAAATCCTTTCAATAAGTCACAGTAACCTAGTAGGATTGAGTGGATCAATAAGTAGAGTCTGTTAGTCACATTCTTGTACGTTTATACAAGGTATAAACAAACACAAGTACCAAACAATTAGAATTGTAACCAGTAAATAAGTCATATATCATATACACCTTGACTCCATTAGCCCAATAGAAACAGGCACTGGTCATACCAATTCCACTCTAGGATTTCATAAAATCTTATTCAAACAATTACATCTCAGATCTTAGTATTAGGAGTAGAAGTAGTTTGCAAGCTTTCATCGATTCCACACTTTATGCCATTGTGGTTAGATCCCTAAATTCATTTGAGTCATACATTTGTTTTATCTGCTTCAGCTTTCAACGTTCACCCGAAGAGGTTTAGCAGAGCCTGAAGTGCAGGGAGTCATCAACCATTTAGGTTAACTCCGTTAGTTGGTTAAAAAATGTTGCAAGTCTGATCATAGAGCCTGTCATCCTCTTAGGGTTTGTAACCTGCATTTTTGAGACCTAACATGACACATGTACACTTACATGTGTAAGAGGGTGATAAATGAGGTGTAAGGAAGATTTGACCCTTTGAATAAAAAATTAATTTTTATTCAAAGGTGTGTGGGAGGATGGGCTAAGCAAGGTTAATTAAGTGTTAAGCTTAATTAATCTAGGTCTAGGGGTTAGGTAGGCTAGGGTAGCTAATTAAATAATTGATATTTAATTAACTAGGATAGGGATAGGTTGATTAATAGGCTAGATTAATTAGATAAGCATGATTTATCTAATTAACAAGGATTAGGGAGATGGACAAATTAACTAAATAGATATTGAGAATATTTATTTAATCAATAAGGATATAGTTATAAGGCATAGTGATAAATTTTTTAAAAATGGGCTTATAAAATTGATGTTTTTGATGGGAAAATTTGATTTTTGGACATGGATGAAGAAGGCACTAAAATGGATGGAAATGGTGCTAAAAGACTATGAATGGTTGGAATGATGGATGAATTTGATTTTTCTTTGCAAGTAGACAAACAAACAAGCAATAAAACACAATGGCCAAAGGTTTTGTTTATGAGAAAATGTGAAAGATTTATCAAGCATGCACAACCTAAGGTGAAGCAAGAACAATACTTTTTGAACAAGTAGAGGGATTTTGGCCACTAAAACAAAGGTTCATAGTGGGGGAACATCCGGGGGATCGACACCTTACGAGCATCTGATAAACCACTTAAGGTTTTCACTAGCTCTACTAGGGGTTTCATATACACAAGGTACTACTCCCTTTCAAGATAGCATCGAATGGTAAGCGCCCATACTAATTCAGACTTGGCTTTCACCTTATCCTATTTTGTATAGCGGACCGGATGAAAGTACCGGTTGGGGTCGCCAATGAGTTCTCTGAATGGATGTGTCTCAAGGGCAGGCCCATGTACTAAAAAGAAAAATAGAATAGAACCATTTCTCTTCACCCAAGATCCTTTTGAAGGCAAGGGGAGAGGATACTTTGATTCTACCCTATGGGATAACACAAACATGCAAGTGCACAAGACACGACAAACAAAAGCTAATGTTCGTTTTAAGCCCAAATTGAAATGTGCCTAAAGTTGTTTGTTGTAAGCAATGATAAATTTTAGTTGCACCAAAATCAAAAATTATTTACACTAAGGCACACAAAGATTCTTTTTAGGTACACCAAGATAAAGTCTTTGATTGTAGATTGTTTGGAAGCAAGATTGATTTTATGCACCAAATTTAAGTGTTTTCTAAGCTAAGCACACAAAGGTTATTTTTAGTGCACCAAAAGAAGATGTGTCTAATCTACTAAATCCCTACAAAAGAGGTTAGTAGTTTCAAGATGATGGTCTTGGATGATCCAAAATACCCTGCAGAATAGAGACCCAACCCTGCACAGATCCCTAAGCTAGTACAGAAAATAGCACCAATCCAGAGGCAAGATAGCGCTAATATAGAAGATAGCACTAATACAGAAGATAGCGCTAATACAAAAAATAGTGCCAATCCAGAGGAAAGATAGTGCTAATATACAAGATAGAGCCAATATACAAAATAGTGCCAATATACAGGATAGCGCCAATATACAAGATATCGCCAACACAGAGGCAAGATAGCGCTAAACTGTGTTTTTCCCTTAGTTTACAGTCTGCAGTGAGAAAGATAGTGCTGATCTGGGTGACGATAGCGCCAATATGACACAGAGTTGGTTAATGGATGGATTTTAGGAAAATTTTTCCATAGTCTCCCCTTGTTTTCTGTGTAAAACCTGCAAAAACTAAGAGCTAAAATGCTAGAAAGACCAAAAAGACAAGAAGACAAAGATTAGATCTAATTCAAAGATGCGTGGGACTGTCATGTTAAAATAGCGCCGCAATAGATAGAGAATAGAACCAAAATGCGAGTAAAATGGTGCCACTACACAGAGGGATAGCGCTAATCTGCAAAAAACACATCTTCACAACAAAAAAAACTCATAAGAATGTTAGATTGGGACCTTGTGGGTCCCACCGGGCATGCCAATGTGAATTAGGAAAACAAATGAAGTTAGAAATACAAACCAAATGCATAAATAAACAAATTTATACCTTCAAATGTGATTGCTCTCCTTGATAGGGTGGAAGGAGTTGCACCCAAACTCCTTAGATTTACCCAAGTAGATGAATGTGGGTTGCTCAATGCATTCAACACAATGTAGATGAGAGATTGGAGGATAGATTGATAGATTGGATAGAGATGAGAGATAAGGCTAGAGTGATTTTGGCATTATGATGGTATGATGAGGAGATTTGAGAGAAATTTGGGCATAGTTTGGATGCAAGAAAAAGTTGTTCTAAATGGCTTAGAGAAAGGTCTCATTTATAGATTTTTAGCAAATGGATGGAGGGTGAGGATTAAAAGATGAGATCAAGGGATAGAAATACTTGAGAGTTAGGGTTTGGATTGAAGTCATAGCCTTGTGACAAGTGTCACAAGGGGAGTGGATGAGAGAGATCAAGGGTTGAGATTTGCTCAATGGATTTGGAGGGCTCTCATTATTTGTGAATTTTAAATTCACATTGGGAAGAGGTGTGGAGGATAGAAATGAATTAAAAATTTATTTTTGGGAAGAGTAGATATGACAAGTGAATTAAAAATTCAACTCATGGGGGAGTGTGAATTAAAAATTCACTTTTATGTGGAGATGTGAAGGTTGAAGGACACATGTACACTTACATGTGTAAGAGGGTGATAAATGAGGTGTAAGGAAGATTTGACCCTTTGAATAAAAAATTAATTTTTATTCAAAGGTGTGTGGGAGGATGGGCTAAGCAAGGTTAATTAAGTGTTAAGCTTAATTAATCTAGGTCTAGGGGATAGGTAGGCTAGGGTAGCCAATTAAATAATTGATATTTAATTAACTAGGATAGAGATAGGTTGATTAATACGCTAGATTAATTAGATAAGAATGATTTATCTAATTAACAAGGATTAGGGAGATGGACAAATTAACTAAATAAATATTGAGAATATTTATTTAATCAATGAGGATATAGTTATAAGGTATAGTGATAAATTAAATGAATTAATTGATCACCAAGGATGGGTAAATGGTCAAGGTAGATGATGAGGGATAAATTAATTAAATAAAATGAATTTATTTAATTAATAGAAGGGATAATTGATGGTGTAGAAATATGGGAAATTGGTTTTGTGAAGCAAGTCAATTTTAGGTGTCTACAAGGGCAGTTGCAACTACAACATCTGACAAAATTCCTCTATCCTTTATTTATTGATGGATGTCCATACCCTATTCCAAAGCTTCCATTTTGACACATGTAGGGAGGATGGTGGCAAAGGTTGTGGAATTTGGCTTTACACCAGCCAATTGCATTTGCTTTAAAATTTCTGAAGCCTTTTCAACAAATCCATTTTGTGCATACCCTGCCGTCATTGCAGTCCATGAGACCACATTTCTTTGAGGCATTATGTCAAATAGTTCATGTGTCTTTTCTATGCTTCCACATTTTGCATACGTGTCTAACAAGGTAGTTACAACTATAATATCTGACAAAATTCCTCTATCCTTTATGTATTGATGGATGTCTGTACCCTATTCCAAAGCTCCCATTTTGACATAGGTAGGGAGGATGTTGGCAAAGGTTGTGGAATTTGGCTTTCAAACAACTCATACTCATAGAGTCATGGTTTTATGTCTCGTATGTTATGGTAACAATAAGGGATTCCAACTATGGTTACAATAGCTAAGACTGCCCTCATTTGTGACCGTAACAAGGTTGTTGGACAACACTATCTTGCTATTCACATTGGGTACTATATAGGCCAAGATTGGGTTGAAGAAATCACTTGATGGTTACCTATATATTGATACCACACCCTAATAGCCCATGCATTCTAATTAGCTTGAGATTTATACAATACTCAACCAAGATGAAATTGTATCACTGTACCACACTTAACTATGACAGTCCCTTCTTAACAACAATTTGTAATCTTTAGACTATTGGGATCCTTGCCACAAATAAATATTAGGTCAATGACACAAGGCTTTTAAACAAAAACCTCTAAATGGGACCTTTGGTTTCTTTTCAAATTCTACTTTGATTTATAGCGTGGTAGCCATTGTTTTTATTGACTCTAATAACTTTTTTAAAAAAAGCAAAAACCATTGCTACATTTTCTAAGTTGTGCATGACCAACACTTGTGAAGCATGTATGTTTCTATCTACGAAGTGAATCTTTTTCTGGTTCATACTAAGTGAATCTTAGCTGCAAGCTTTTTTTATTTATATACGAATCTTAGCTGGAATTTGATCACGTTAATGTTAGTTAGAACTCAGGGGGGTGATATAAATAAGAATTGTCATATAATCATTTGGTTTGGTTTAGATTAATGGCAGTTAACTTTTTGCCATGCAAGAGAGGGGGCTACTTCTTTAACACTAAATGTCAAAAATAAATGGCATGCCAGTATGCCACTCAACGAGTAGAATTTGATAGCATGTGGCTTGTTTTGTGTTTTACAACTCTAATTTTTGTTTGGTGGTTTATTGTATTTTTATATACCTATATATGTCACTTTAGAAAACTGTGAGTATTTATTATAGGAAAATATAAGAGTAATCATTTGTCATCTAAGAGAAATCTTACATTTAAGTGTGCTAGGGCCAATAGAGAAGCACTTTAGTACTCATCCTACGCATCAATAAACAACTCAACACAAGAAATGCAAATTGACATATTAACACAACAATATCCAACTAAGTTATTGAAAGTCAACTATTGATACCTCGTTCTCCATCCAAATTACAAAATCGGTCCACTTTTTTCTTTGTAACATATCCTTTTCAAATTGCATTGGATACCGGCCATATTTCTCCTCCTGTCAAAACATGGCACATGGACTAGTTAAATTAATTAATATGAAACCATTTACTTTTTCCTAGGAAATAAAAAAAATATCATTTAACATATTAAATATACTTACAAATGTACAAATCAAGGCTTGTAAACCTTTCTGGCCACTGTGATGCATGGCAAAAAGTTTGTCAAGCCTAGCCTTGGAGGCCTTGTCCTGGAACATATACTAATTCAATTTTACTATGCACAAATAAAATTTAAAAATCATTTAATAAATTTGATATAATCTTATGACCAAATTCAAATACCTATGTACTCTCCTCACCAGACTTCCTCCATGCATCGGACTTCTCATATCCTTTTACAAGCTCTTTCCATACTTTCGCACTTACATCAATTGGCCTTTTTTGAGCCTTAGCTTAGGAGGGAGTTTTTTTATCTTTTTTGTTTGGTTGCACCAAAATCTCTTGCAGTTTTGAGACATTCGTATCTTTATCTTCTTTACAGACCAACCTGTGCCAAATTCAGTCTCCATGTCATGGATAACTTCTTTTTGCAGGTGCATGGGTATGTTTGAGAATGGCAAATATAGATGGTCTTTGAGCCATTGAAGGCATGATTCTTTCAACCTATTCACAAATGTTTTTCTAGCATCTATCATTCGGATTTCCCCTGAAACCACATCATATTCTATCTTGGTATTGTAGGTACCAACAGAAGATGCAAAACATGGCATGGTGGTCAAAGAAGTCTGTGTCCCAGGAGTGGGTGGTGTTGGTTTTTTCCCAGACTGGATGCTTACTCCCAGATTTCCCTACAAGGTAGCCATCAATGATCAACAGGATCTCTGGGCCAGGGGCCAACAGTGTAGGAGATAGACTCTATATTTTATCTCCTCTTCTTCTTCAGGCTCTGCAAAACCTAGGGGGGTATTCCCTACTCAACATCCATGAGATACGCATACAAAGGCTAGGATGCTGATAGAAAGCAGACAAGTCCTCCTATAAGTAGACCAAAACTATAAGATAAGAGCAAAGGGGCTAGCTTTGGGCCTATTTGCAGTTGTAGACAGAGAACTTGGATCCTAAAACTAATTCTACTATCCTAAAGGTTGTTTTAGAGTTTAATTTTGATTTTATGTTTGGATGCAAAGCTGGACATGGTATGTAACACAAACATAGAGCTAGATCGGTGCCTATCCAGGGCCTAGAGTCAGTAGACATACACCTGTGAATGATCAGCATGAACAACTAAAACTAGATTTCAGGGGGATACACATGATATCGGCCTTACAGATATCTCCCAATACAGAGTGTTAAGCTATCTATACTTATGGCATCCCTATTGCAGTATACCCTTCCCAATGTTCAATTTGAAAATAAATTAATCTACCCCTTGAGCAGAAGTAAAGAGATCAGACATTCAACACAGGAATTCTATGTTCTAGAGTCTCAAACATTCCTCAAATATCCAGACTCAGAAGAAAGATACATGCAATACTGGAGACAGAATTAACAAAACACATGCTAACATAGCATTTCTCATATAAAATTAACCATGAAATCAGTGGATTCATGCAAAAACATACAACAGGAGATACATAAACTCACAAGTTTAGCTGTACAGAGCAACCAAATCAGCTATATTGTATTACAGAGCCAAATGTTCAACTTTCAACAACAACAAAAATGGTAACACAGTCTGCCTATATTGGCTAGAAAGTGTACCTTACAGCAATTAATTACAAGGCTTTTACAAAAATCTGCCAGATACAGATCCTTCAAAGGAATGGCGCTCATAATTTATTGCTGCAGAGACAGAAAGTAGACAATGGTGGCCTCGAGCCCTGTGCCACCATCTGGAAGTCCTCATGCCAAAAATCAGGTACATGACAGTTCAACAACTCGCCCACGCCTCAGTACAATCGCCATTGATGGCTCAACCACCCGCAGCCACCAAGAAAACAGTCGCAGCATTCAAAAAAGGATTTCCTGCCAAAACGTGCATCACCGCAGGTTTAGAATAATACAGGGAGATTAGTCCCACATGCACGGCGCAGAGATAACATTATCACCTTATAAACATAGCCGCACACACATCTAAGTGTCGAGCGCTTTTGCCGCGCTCGACCCACGATCCTTCGCCCAAAGCTTATCGCCTAGACATACACCATCGGCCAGGCTCAAATCTCCTTCACCGATCTCATCAGTCACACCGATAACACCTCCGCAAACCTCTGTCGGCCAGACATAGACCGTCGGGCTAGCCCTCCAGACCTCCACTGATAGTATGAGTCTCCCCGATGACCAGCTCGTACCCCGTTAGCAGTTACCACCCTACCACCATCGGCCAAATCAATATCATCGGCCAAGCAAAAAACCCCTCAGCTGACATAGCTAATCACGCCGATGAACAACTCCTGAAAGCCTCCAACATCCCCATCGGCCTAGCCAAAAGCTCCTTCACCGACATACCAACTCTCACCGATGACCAAATGAAACACACTTGTCGCCAAGACAAAGACCATCGGCCAAGCATTCCACTGCTCACTCGACAAAATAACTCACACCGACAGACCTTGGCTTCCCCCTTGTCGGCCTAACTAACCCCATCGGCCAACCTGAAAATCCCTTGGCCAATCCCAATAGTCTCGCCGATGAACTGACGAGCTACACTCTGCTCCTCCATCAGCCAGACACACGCTGACGACCCCCCATCAGCCAAACATCCACTGTCGATCGAACAAGAAACTGCTTCATCGATAACAAACACTATGCCGATGACACCATCGGCGAGACCAAACACACGGTTCACCCGACGGCCAAACTCCTCGCTCCCAATGGTAAGACCAACGCTATCGGCCAAACCACAAACCTCCCAGCCGATGAAGAGTGTTACGCCGATGCCTTCGAATAACCTTGCATCCTGCATCGGCGAGACCTAAGTCATCGGAGCAAGAAAAAGATCCCTCGCCGATAGATCATACTCTCACCGATAGACATCCATTGGTAAGAACAATCCCGTCGGGGAACCAGAAAAAAGACATGCCGATGATGAACGCTACGCCGACGGCACATCACTACCACCAACTTGATCGCCAAGAAGCTTGCGAGGTCACGCCGATGGGAAAGAAAATATAGGGTTTAAATGAAGAAACCCTCTAAACATGAAAAATCAACCTCCAGGTCAAAATGAGTGCCAACAGGTGGGACATTGGAAGCCTCTATTCCTTATTCCACATTCTTAGAGGTTATTGTTATTGATTTCCTCCTATATCTTTTGCTCCATCTAGGACTGGTTGGGGAATCAATCGATTCCCTTTGACATTGTTGATTTGGTTGTAATGTTTTAGGGGCTTTACCAGATCATTTTTCTATGTATCTGGCAAGCATTGTCAAGTCCACACCACCCAATTTGTTCACTGCATCTACCCCAAATATGGAAGCCAATGCCTTTTTATCTTTGTCAGTATCATGTTCCTATATATATATAAAATAAATTTCTTCTTTTAAATTTACAAATAGAAAACTAAAAACTAAAAATCAAAGAAACAATGGAAACATTTACAAATCTATAAATTGACAATGAATTACCTCATTGTGGCTAGAGTCTGCTCCCTTTTCTCTCTTCCCTCTATTGCTTGACATTTTGAGGTTACCTAGGGCAAATTATTTTTGTTCAGTCTGTGGAGGAAAATGAAGTACACACTGCCACGTATGAAAGTTTTCATCCAGTTTTTATGTATTCCTCAAGGTTTTTGGCCTTTACTTTGTAGAGAAAATCATGAAGTTGTTTTCCTATGAATCAATTGGTGCCTTGGGAGGGAATCTATAGTTCCAGGCCTAATTTTAGTTTGCTCACCCTCGTCTCAAAATCCCTATCTCCTCGTATTGTCTTGACCAACCTTTGTTTTAGTTTACTCACCCTCGTCTCAAAAGCCCTAATTTTAGTTTGCTCACAATCGATTTGTCTTAAAGCACTCAACTACTTTCTTAGGAAGGAAGCGAGAAAGTTGTCTTCAGAGAAAGGTATTGATGGGAATGATAAGCGAACCTGGGCATTGGGGTTTTAAAAATGCATTCACTACTCTCAGATGCAAAGGAAATAATGCAATGTCTACAATTTTACCCTCCTACTTTGCAACCACATGAGACTTGAACGATTTGCCTTTAAACAAAACAATATTCACAACCCTTTCTTCACAATCCTCTCCATTTAATCGAAACAAAAATATTTTTGGTAATGAAAATTTTTTATTGTAATTGTAATCTTACCTATGGTGTCACAAAGTAAATTGAATTTGTCATCTACTTGCTTGTTTTTCCCTTTTTTCTCCTCTCTTCGCGCAACGTTTTTCTACTTTTTTCTCCTGTAATTATCAAATTTCTCATATAATCCAGGCATGAAGTTTTTATTTTTTGTTTTTGATTTATAGGTCATACCATTGCCAAAATAAGGGTTGACACAAAAAACCCAAATGCTCGATCTCTGCACACCAAACGCTCGATCTCCAAACAAAAAATAAACACCAAAAATCAATTAAGTTTTGTTTTTTTTTTGTTTTGGGATATGTGCAGGTGGGAATTTTTTAAAAAAAATTTGATCCAGTAGTCAACACTATAGTTAGAGCAGTTACCGCCAACTTTAGCTCTGACTTTTAGGCCTAAATGTAATTTTTTTGGGCACAAAAGGTAGCGCAAAGTGCACATAATTTAGCACCAATCAGTGGAAAATGATGTATTTTTCTTGGAAGTTGATAAAAAAGTAACCTCACCAAATTTGGATTATCCTTATAATAAGTAACTATATCTTGTTTCCATGATAACATTTTGACTTCATGCTTCTCTTATGATTAGCTCAATAATGAATCACTCTTTCATGACCTTACACAGATGGTTGGTGACAATCCTTATGCAAGTGATATGGCATTGGAAAAACCAAACAACTCTTCTCTTACTATCATGATGACATGATATTGGGACTGTATTGACAACTTATGGAGTGTGTTAATGGTATTGTGATTTTCATTTCTATGTTCTCATTAACCTATTTTAGGTTGAAGCATGGTAACTAACCCACTAGCTATTATGATAGTCATACAATGACTAGACAATCCTCTCCACTTTGACTATGATAGTCCTATGCATGGTGTTTTCTTCATGACAATCCTTAATAATGTGAATTATTGATAGTAGCTAGTTCAAATGGACTTTTGGATGGTGTAGTAAGTTGTCCCTATGGCTCATGATAGTGCATGCCTTGGTTATGTCCTTGTGACATTACTCTCTAGATATCTCCTCTTTATAGTGACAAGGTTTCAAGAACATGACAACTTAGGTAAGGTATCAAATTGTCTCTTTAACCTCTAGATTGTCATTTTCCAAGAATTGATCTCATTGAAATGCAAACACAAAATGTTGATTGATGACTAACTACATTGTTACTATGATAGTGACTTAACCTGGTCACAAGATTAATGAGACAATTTTATAGTAATAACTCTATGGATGCATACCTAGCTATCCTAGGTGTGCTATGACAATAATTTAATGTTTCTAGTGTTGCTTTTAAACCTCCTATGGTTGTTACCTATGCCTCATGGTATGATAAACTCTACAATGACAACCTCTACAATGTTGAGGGTTTTATGGGCACTTGGAGAGATATAGATTGCCTTAAAATGACCCATAAAAGAAAAAGGAGAGTCAAATATGAAATAAATGTCTTTTTGATGTGAATTTGTAGTCATCTTGTAATCATAAGATTTGAGCTCTAGTTGTCAAGATTTTGCATGTAAACTTTTTTTGAAGAGCAAAATGTTGCAATGTCCTATTTTCTTTTTCATAGTACGTCTTAATGAAAAGAGAGTGTATTAACACGATAAATTCAAGAATATTCTCTTGGTGCATAGCTGTTATGTGACTATTGTCATTGTTGTGTATTATGGGATCCAGAGGAGGCCATGGAGAGAGGATGTGGATGGCGTAGAACTACTAAATCGCAGAGAGGAAAGTCGGTGGAAATAGATATGACAACGAAATCTATAGATACAATAGAGGTATGAAGAGAAAGCAACCAAAACCAAAGGAGGAAGGTGTTTATGAATTAAAAAATGCTACAACATAGAGGAGATAAAGTCATTTTTCTGTCCACAAGGCATCTAAGGTCAAACTTATTGGTTGAAAATGCACAGGAATAGTGATAAACTATGATTCTATGATCAAGGGAAAAGTTTGAAAATTAGGATGGCCAAAACATGATATTATTATGTCAAATATATGATAAAGTGAGGTTTTGTGTTGGATAGCATATTCGTTGAAATGATATAATTGGTGTACTAAACATTATTTACTATGTTGTGTATTATAGGGGCCAAATGAGACCATGGCAACAGATTATGTCATATCAAATGAGGACACAACGGATGAAGTGAGAAATTTGGTTCTCAAATCTAATTTCCTTAGGAAAAAATGATTGTTACCTAAATTTCACTACAACTCATTCAGGTAGAGCTTTGATTCAAAACTTAAAAAGGTACGTTTCATCTAATCTTTCCTACATTACATTCAGGTGCATAAATGAAATAATTCAAAAGATTATGTTTATAAATTACTGCATTTATCCAAGTGCATGTAACATATGAAAGATTTACACAAATCTTTTCTGAACAAAGAAATAATCTTTATTGAATGTAAAATGTACATTATCTCACACAAGCTGTGACATTAACTTTCTTATTCAATGAAATTGAAGAAAAATATGTACATGAATAAGTAAAGAGAAATAAATATGCATGTAGGGTTAAAGGCCAGTCATTGCCTGAGAATGACTAGTTCTGATGTGTTGTCTTGCTATTGCCTCGAGTTGTTTCTGTCCTTCCTAGTTTCATGTTGCTCCTAGTTCATGCATCTGGCAAAAATAGTGGTGTTAGAGCAGAGCTCTAAGTAATGAATGGTCCCAAACCTGACATGAACAAATACCTATGCATGTACAAACTGATCCTCAAATGCATTAAATAAGCAATGCATACCTTAGATGTCCTAGAGAACAGTCAAGTCATCAAAAACATTCAAAATATGCATTTATTTTCTAACAAGTTTGCTTCATGTGCAGATATAGGTGTAATTATGTTTCTATGTGATTCATCAGATTACATTATGAGTGGAGAAAATGTGGCTCCCACAAGGGTTGAGCTCAACTCAGTCATTACAGAGTATTTCATGTGTATTTATCAGATGCAAGGATGACTGAGTGCATAAAGAGAGTCAATGTCATGTAGAGTACAGAATGTGTGAAAAGAGGAGCAGTGAAGGAACAGTCCAATGAAAATGAAACAAGAAGACTGTCACCAATCTCAAGGAGTAGCCATCTCTTCTAATCAAGAGAAGCACTATTGCAAGGGAATGAGATGACTGTTATACATTGAAAGAGAAGTCATAATTTAATGACTGTCATAAAGCTTGCTAACTGAACAAGGGGCATAACACAATGACTGTATACAACAAGAAAATAGTCTTCAAATGACTGTCATGTTTAAGTGCAGAGCAGTCATGTAGTACCAAGGAAGGAGACAACTGTCAAGAAACAGTCATCTCTGTGAAGTTTCCAATACTTCAATGAAGACTTGTGACCTATTGACATGTATGAGTTTACTTTAGATCCCTAGAAAATATGAAGAGTATATAAGGTTTTAGGGACAATTATCCCTATATAATGATTTGACAAGCAAATGAAAAGATTGTTACAATAAAGAAGAAGATCATGCATTGAGGTAATGTTGCCTAAGAGGCAGAATAGAGGAGTTACCTCAATTTTCTCCCATCTTCAATGCTTTATAAAAATATGCAGAGGTACATCATCACAGTGAGCTCTTTGCAAGATGGATGCCTTGAGAGGGAGTTTGTTAAAATGAATATGGGTCAATGTTAGCAGATGACAGAGGTATTTGGCAGTGTCTGAAGGTGCAGACAGTGATAGTGACAGTGTTGCAGTCATTTCATAACACCATGGAAGGTGAAAGTATGTGATTGACCTCATTGAAAAGGCAAAACAATAGTCTGAGAAGGTGTTATTTCATGAAAATGCTATGAACAACATACATAAGTCACTGTCAGAGTGCCCAGACAGGAGCATATTCAGGATCTATATAGTTTTGTCTATTTTAGAAATAAACTGAAGGATATATGCAAAATAGACAAAAATATGTAGATTCATATGCAATGTATAGCTACAGATCTCTTACCACATTTCAGATATAGGTAGCTGTTCCTTTAACCCAGAACATTATATTTTTTTCAGAATATCTTCACAGGAAAAGTAGATATAGAAATGCAATAGATAGCTACAGTGGTTCTGAGTGCTTAGGAATGACAGAAATAATGGAAAGTGTATGAATGCTACAGTGTAACATGCTCATAATATACATAGTTTTGTTCATTTTTAACTATCTACAGAAGCATAGAAATAACATGAGATAGTTACAGAAGCACATGTCATGGATATGCTATAGGAAATGTGTCATGTGAAGCTATACTGGGCTCATAATAAACAAAAATCTAGAGTTTCATACTTGTAGAGTAGCATAAGAAATAGCTTATCGGGAGATAGTACATGATACAGTCTGCATTCAAGATCCAGTATAAGTGTGCAACAAGTAATATTGGAAAAGCCATGAAAATGGTTGCATATAGTGTAGAACAGTTAGCTCATGATGTGAGCAGTAGTGAATAGTCAGTAAGAATAGTCATAATGCTAGAATGACTATCAACAGAGGCAGCAATACAAAGATAACATTAGCAGTCTCATGAGCAGTTACTTAAATGACAGTATAAGAACATCTACAAGCAAGCAGCCACCCAAAGCATAGTGAACAAGGAAAAGGTTGCTATCTCTGGAAAAACAAGAGATCCCTGCAAGTTTCAAGGAGTGAATATGATGAGCAGAGAACAAAGAGATTTTTGAGGACTGCAAGATTTTGTAAAGAGAAATAATTAGTGAAGGTCATCAAAAGGTAGTGTATGGAATAGTTTCAAAGGAGATTTATATAGTTTGGTTGAATGGTCAACCAAGGAGCCTATGCAAATGTCTCAGATTATAGCAAGTTTCCAAGGGTGTGTATACTTTGAAAATGCATTAATGGTATCATGACATTTTTGTAGGGTTTATAAGCTTTTGACAAACATCAGAGAGTCATTGTGAAGTTATAAGAGAACTATCAACTCTGCAAAGTATACATTGACTAAATAGTTATAAGAAATATGACTATCACACTATTAGCAGAGAATGAAAATAGTCATCATAGATTGTTAAAAACAATCATCCAAAGACTGTGTAGTTGTATACCACGAAACAGAGAGTTTTACTAAACTTTTAGAGACCTATCAAGAGTGTAAGGGCTATATAAATTATAGCAAAAGGGTCTATACCTACATTAAAAGTTTGTATAACCTTTTAAATCTTTCTTCAAGCCTTGTACGATCCAAAACTCTTTAAGAAATAACAAAGATAAAGGAGCAGTAGTGGTAATGAAGTGCAGAAGTAAACCTCATGAAGCCCACAAATCTATGCACCTTAAAAGTGGTTAGGTATCGAAGTCTTTTTCCAAAATGAATGATTAGGAAGTTGCTCAAGTCAAGGGTCATAATGAACAGTTAGCCAGTAGCACTAAATGTTGTCACAGTCATAGCCTAGAGGCCAGTCATGAACTTCACAAAGACCTTCATAATATATATGGTGATAGTCAAAAATAGCATGATTGTAACCAGAGAATAGTTACAATGCAAAACAATAGTCTATTAGTTATAAAAGGCTACAGGCATATCTCCAAAAGACTGCATACAATGATAAAGAATAGTCTTACATACAATCATATAAACAAAAGAAGCCACCAGTAAACAGAGGAGTTCCCAAGCATAGTGACATGAGGTAGTTTTTCACAGAGAAGCATGCCCAGATCTCATACACTTTATCCATTTTGAAAAGCTACAGGAACATTTTTGCTACTACCAGGGCATATTCCAGAAAAATGATAGTGTTCAACATATATAGTAGAATATGCTCAAAATGAATAAAATGTATGAGATTCAACTATAGAAAAAGGAGTTAAGAGCAAAAATATCTAGTACAGAGAAACCCATGCAAGAGTATGTCTACAAAAAGCATGAAGACAGATTTTCAACAATGAAGTAGCTAAGAGAGAAATGCTCTTGAAACAGAAATGAAGGATTTCATTACCTTTTGTAGGTCTTCCTGAAAAATATAGTTATGTATATCTGAAGTTTCAATTTAGCATCACGGCCATGACAAAAAAATGAAGATATCTAGCAGTTATAGTGTTACAGAGCAACAAAATATGGTGAAATTTCAAAAATGCTTCATAGAAATGAGTTTGTTTTCTCACCTTCAGCGACAGGAGAGTCAGCTATCAAAGATGCCAATGAAAATGCCTTGAGAAAATAACATAAATCATCCATAGTAGAGCTCAGAAAGGAAACCCTCATGACGGCGCAAAATGGGCAAAGCAGGATTTCAAGAATGTAAAATGCAAAATGAAGGCAAAAAGTTGCTTTTGTGTCTTAGGGTTTCATAACCCTAGAAGCCCGATGGACTTTCTTTTCTTTTTTGCATTTTATGTCTTTTGTAAACTCTAAAAAGGCCCATGGTAAAGACTTGAATAACTTGTATTTCCTAGGAAGTATGCCACGAGGTGGCCATCAGACTTATTAAGACTTTGTTAAGTCTTTTACTTCTTTTGTACTTGGGTGAGCACTTCAGTGCCTTCTTTCTTCATATTTTTTCTTTCCTTGCATGGTCTATATAATGTAAAACAATAACCTTAAGTGACGACATTATGAGTCATTTAAGTGTTATTGTTGCCTTTTATTACAAAGGAGAGTAGAGGGGTGTGTATGGAGGGCTTTAGTGACTATTGAGGGAATATAGCTTGAGTTGTGAAGATGTGGTAGACACATGCCAAGAGTGTAGTTGTTTGTTTGGCCTTAGAGGAGGGAAGGATTGACTTAGTCCTTATGATAATTAGTAGTTGAGTTGATTGTTAGAGGGTATCTAGGAGTGTTTTATTGCTCTTAGAGTCCTTTTAGACTTGTTTTCATGACTCATTATGGTTGACTAGGTTATCCTAGACTTTTTCCTTCATTGTGGGCTCTTGTGGAGGAGATATAGGCTCTATATTTTAGGCTTTTTGTGGGCATCCGACCCCAGTTAGTTTTCAAACTCCTTGTTTGGTGGAACCACTTGGATAATGGGGGATATAGTCACTTTTGTGACTGTTTTGTACTCAGTTCTTACAGGCAGATTCCAGAGACTTGTGATTTTTACCCTTGCTTAGATTTTGTGAGTTTGTAATTCATTCAGTTTTGAACATGTATACCAGTGGTGACCTTGGACATCAATGATTATGAGTATTTTTGCCTTCCCATTTTGTGCTTTATTGTGTGTATCTAATTGATTGATCGAGTTACTTGTGAAGTTTTGTTTATTGCCTTGTAATTTTGTCTCAGGCCAACACCCTTTTTGTAGAAAGGTATGTTGTTGCAGGTTATAATTTGTGTCAAGAATGCAAACACTTTTAGTTTGTGAAAATTCTTTCCTTCTAAAGGTTTCAACATTTTAACCTCTTTCTAAAGTACTTATGCAAAGACATATGAAGGTGAGTTGTGTAAGTCAAATTCAGTCATTGTTGAAATTGTGTATGCAAGCTTTGTTTGTAGGTTGTACTTAGTTTTGGTGCATCACCTTAGTTGTAAGTTTCATTTTTATGCAATCTCTTCTTTACCCTTTTCCTTGTCAAAGCAGTAGGATAGAAATTATTTTAGGTGATAACCATAGGAAGTCGGCCTTCTCCAGAGGTTGACCTCTTCTTTTAAAGTTACCCATAGCTTTAGAGGCCTTCCCATGTTTGAATAGATTGTTAAACTTTATGTTTGATAGGGTGCAAATCTCATTGATAATTGTTTTTGGCACATGCGGTGGGACCAGAACTGATTCTCAGTCCATTTTATACTTTTCACTACTGTTTGGTGTGTACAACAGCTGATTTTTGCCTTTTGAGGTGTTTTAAATACATACCTGGTGACTTCAAAGCTTTGGTTTAGTGAAAACTAGTGCAGAACAATTTATACATTGTTGATATTGGTGTGTATGTCAGCAAAACCTGCCTTGGGAGGCAAGGAAAACACACACCTGGCGACTCCAGAAAGAAATATCTACTAGTTTCAAGAAGACAAATGTTGGTATGTACTTATTTTACTAAAAATTAGACTTGATTTTTATTGTGAAATTCTCAAGGAGTTTTCAGCACATATAAATGCTGCAATATGTCTTCATTTCAAAGAAATATGTCCTACTTTCCACCATTTCATGAAAATCTTGTCCATACACTATTTTATGAGCCATCTCACAGTGGTCAAGTAGTTGGTTTTAGTCCAAACCAACAAGTCTATCATGCTTACCACCCTCCCACCCATGCACAAACTCCATGGCAGCTGGTGTATGCCCATGACCAGCCTCAGGAATTCCATTTTTTGCCAAACCAACAATACTATTTTCCCAATCAGTTTCAAAATGATGAGAGACTAGAGATTGCAAATATAAAGAATATATTGCTTGACTGGACCAAGCAGCTGAATGATATAGAGAGGCAGCAAGATATGCTTTACAATAGGAGCCCATGAATGAGCAAAATCAGTCAAACCAGTCTGTTAATCCTCAGTTTTAGTCATGTCAAGAATCTGAACCAAATCATCAAATTACTGAATAGCCCTGGTAGCCTTCTTGGACTACGTATCCTGATTATAAAATGCCAAACCTTAGGAAAGTTATTCCTTCCATATCAGTCCAAGATCAGGAAGATGAGAAATCAAATCTTTTACCAAGAGGAAAATATGGATATGAAGATCAAAAACAAGAGGAGCAGTCGGTTGCTATTATTTATACCATGTCCCTAGCAAAATATGAGCATAATACATGTGAAGAGGATGTAGGATCAGGATTGTCTCTGAATCCCTTACATTTTGATGCATTTGAAGAATTTTCTAATGTTGTTTATAAATTGAATGAAAGCAGCGTACAGAGGTTGTAAGGTAAAGGTCTTCAGTTGTAAAGACAGGATGCTCAAGTTCCATTGGAGAAGGCACCACATGAAGAGGAAGATTTGGTCTTTTTATTTGATCAATTACCTGCTTTTATTGACCAAGATGAGGAAAGCATTCAGTCTGATAACAGGGTCTCAGATCAAGTAAAAGAGTGTGAAAGTAAACCTTTCTCAGAACTTACACAATTGGTTGAGAGCTGTTATGAACTAGAAAATAGTCTTCCTCCATCAAAATTTCATGAAGAGTGTAAGGAAGATTCATTTTGGGATGACCTTGAAGTTTTTTTCTCTAAACTGGATGACAAAGGATTAAACCTGTTGGAGGAAGTTGCAAAGCATGCTAAATCAGGACAACAAGTTAACAAGTTTAAATAGGAGAAGGAATAATGTGTAGGGGAGATAAATGAACATGAGGAACTTAGTGGAAATGAGGCTGATATGCTTTGGTATGATGGGTTACTTTCATTTGTTGAACAAAATGAAGAAGATATGAATGTGATAACACAAGACTTGGGACAGCTACAAGATGTTGAACAGTGTGATGAGTTGTTGGTTTGTGAAAGTCAATATGAGAATGAAGCTTTGGCTCATGAGGTAGTTTCATTTTGGGATGATCTAAAGTCTGTTTTGACTCAGGAGGAAGCCTCTTTTTGCCCAACTTTGGATATTGAGCCAGCACCATTTGAGGCAAAAGATAAAAAATAGGAAGAGGAACAACAACATGATTTGGAACAACAGGGAACCAACATGGAGAGTTCTGAATTCACTCTTTCTAGAGGATGCCCAATTAGGCATCTAGTCAGAATGGAGGCCAACAAGAATATTGATATTTTGCTTGCACCCAAGCATGAAGATACAGTTAAGAAAGAGCAGGTTCAAGTTACTTTTCTACCTCAGGACAGGAATTTTTACATTCCATATGAAAAGGTTAGTGAACTTGTGTATGTTCTTCAAGAGGTATTGCAGCTCTTTGTTGAATTTCTATTCATATTTCCTCTCTTTCTAGCTGTCCTCAAGCACGACAAACATTGTAAACTATGTAGAAATGGCAGCTACTTCACCCAACCAGTGAATGGTTTCATTTGAGGTGATGTCTTTCTAGGTTAATGTAGGGTAGGGTTAGTAACTGAGTAGGTTTTATTCCCTAAGTGTTGTCCAACACAATTAGATAGCTTGCTTTTCTGCATTTTGCTTTTTAGTTAAGTTTCCAAGTGTCTTTCATGCTTTGTTTTGCTGAGTTGCAGAAGTTAGAAAATATATTTATCCGAGAGTGTTAGAAGCCTCTAAGTGACCCATGCCTAATGGATATGCTTTAGGCAACTGGTCTGATGTTTACCAGGAAAACATATAGCAGATGTCACCATAAATGTTACCAAAATTTCACTACAGCTCATTCAGGTAGAGCTTTGATTCAAAACATAAAAAGGTACATTTCATCTAATCTTTGCTACATTACATTCAAGTGCATAAATGAAATAATTCAAAAGATTATGTTTATAAAATTACTGCATTTATCCAAGTGCATGTAACATAAGAAAGATTTACACAAATCTTTTCTGGACAAAGAAATAATCTTTATTGAATGTAAAATGTACATTATCTCACACAAGCCATGACATTAACTTTCTTATTCAATGAAATTGAAGAAAAATATGTACATGAATAAGTAAACAATAAATTTGCATGTAGGGTTAGAGGCCAGTCATTGTCTAAGAATGACTGGTTCTGATGTGTTGTCTTGCTGCTGCCCCGAGCTGTTTCTGTCCTTCCTAGTTTCACATTGTTCCTAGTTCCTACATCTGGCAAAAATAGTGGTGTTAGAGCAGAGCTCTAAGCAATGAATGGTCCCAAACCTAACATGAACAAAGACTTATGCATGTACAAACTGATCCTCAAATGCATTAAATAAGCAATGCATACATTGGATGTCCTAGAGAACAATCAAGTCTTCAAACACATTCAAAATATGCATTTATTTTCTAACAAGTTTGCTTCATGTGCAGATACAGGTGTAATTATGTTTCTGTGTGATTCATCAGATTACATTATGAGTGGAGAAAATGTGGCTCCCACAAGGGTTGAGCTTAGCTCATAGTCATTACATAGTATTTCATGTGTATTTATCAGATGCAAGGATGACTGAGTGCATAAAGAGAGTCAATGTCATGCAGAGTATAGACTGTGTGAAAAGAGGAGCAGTGAAGGAACAATCCAATGAAAATGAAACAAGAAGACTGTCACCAACCTCAAGGAACAACCATATCTTCTAATCAAGAGCAACACTATTGCAAGGGAATGAGATGATTGTTATACATTGAAAGAGAAGTCATAATTTAATGACTATCATAAAGCTTGCTGACTGAATAGGGGGCATAACACAATGATTGTTTACAACAAGAAAATAGTCATCAAATGAGTGTCATATTTAAGTGGAGAGCAGTCATGTAGTACCAAGGAAGGAGTCAACTATCAGGGAACAGTCATCTCTGTGAAGTTTCCAATACTTCAATGAAGACTTGTGACCTATTGATAGGTATGAGTTTACTTTAGATCCCTAGCAAATATGAAGAGTATATTAGATTTTAGGGACAATTATCCCTATGTAATGATTTGACAAGCAAATGAAAAGACTGTTACAATAAAGAAGAAGATCATGCATTGAAATAATTTTACCTAAGAGGTAGAATAGAGAAGTTGCCTCAATTTTCTCGCATCTTCAATTCTTTATAAAAGTATGCAGAGGTACATCATCACAATGAGCTCTTTGCAAGATGGATGCCTTGAGAGGGAGTTTATTAAAATGAATATGGGTCACTACTAGCAGATGACAGAGGTATTTGTTAGTGTCTTAAGGTGTAGACAGAGATAGTGACAGTGTTGCAGTCAGTTCATGACACCATGGAAGGTGAAAGTATGTGATTGACCTCATTGACAAGACATAGCAATAGTCTAAGCAAGTGTTATTTCATGAAAATGCTATGAACAACATACAGAAGTCACTATCAGAGTGCCCAGATAGGAGCATATTCAGGATCTATATAGGTTTTTCTATTTTAGAAATAAATTGAAGGATATATACAAAATAGACAAAAATATATAGATTCATATGCAATGTATAGCTACAAATCTCTTACCACATTTCATATTTAGGTAGTTGTTCCTTTAACCCAGAACATTATATTTTTTTTCAGAATATCTTTAGAGGAAAAGTAGATACAAAAATGTAATATATAGCTACAGTGGTTCTGAGTGCTTAGGAATGACAGAAATAATGCAAAGTGTATGAATGCTATAGTGTAACATGCTCATAATATACACAGTTTTGTTCATTTTTAACTGTCTACAGAAGCATAGAAATAACATGAGATAGTTACAAAAGCACATGTCATGGATATGCTATAGGAAATGTGTCATGTGAAGCTACAGTAGGCTCATAATAAATAGAAATGTAGAGTTTCACACTTGCAGAGCAGCATAATACATAGCTTATCAGGAGATATTACATGATACAGTCTGCATTCAAGATCAAGTATAAGTGTGCAACAAGTAATAGAGGAAAATCAGTCAAAATGGTTGCATACAGTGTAAGAACAATTAGCTCATGATGTGCGTAGCAGTGAATAGTCAGTAAGAATAGTCATATTGTTAGAATGACTATCAATAGAGAAAACAATACAAAGATACCATCAGCAGTCTCATGAGTAGTTACCTAAATGACAGTAAAAGAACATCTACAAGCGAGCAGCCACCCAAAGCATAGTGAACAAGAAAAAGGTTGTTATCTCTGCAACAAAAAGAGATCCCTGCATGTTTCAAGTAGTGAATATGATGATCAGAGAATAGAGAGATTTTTGAGGACTGCAAGATTTTGTAAAGAGAAATAGTCAGTGAAGGTCATCAAAAGGCAGTGTATGGAACAGTTTCAAAGGAGATTTATATAGTTTGGTTGAATGGTCAGCCAAGGAGCCTATGCAAAGGTCTCAGATTATAGAAAGTTTCCAAGGGTGTGTATACTTTGAAAATGCATTGATGGTATCATGACATTTTTGTAGGGTTTATAAGCTTTTGACAAACCTCTAAGAGTCATTATGAAGTTATAAGAGCACTATCAACTCTACAAAGTATACATTGACTAAATACTTATAAGAAATATGACTATCATACTATTAGTAGACAATGAAAACAGTCATCATAGATTTTTAAAAATAGTCATCCAAAGACTGTGTAGTTGTATACCATTAAACAGAGAGTTTTGCTAAACTTTTAGAGACCTATCAAGAGTGTAAGGGCTATATGAATTATAGAAAAAGGGTCTATACCTGCATTAAAAGTTTGTATAACCTTATAAATCTTTCTTCAAGCCTTGTATGATCCAAAACTCTTCAAGAAATAGCAGACATAAAGGAGTAGTAGTGGTAATGAAGTGTAGAAGTATACCTCATAAAGCCCACAGATCTATGCACCTTACAAGTGGTTATGTATCGAAGTCTTTTTTTCCAAAATGAATGATTAGGAAGTTGCTCAAGTCAAGGGTCATAATGAACAGTCAGCTAGTAGTACTAAATGCTGTCACAGTCATAGCCTAGAGGCCAGTCATGAACTTCACAAAGACCTTCATACTATATATGGTGATAGTAAAAAATAGCATGATTGTAACCAGAGAATAGTTACTATGCAAAATAGTAGTCTATTAGTTATAAAAGGCTACAGGAATATCTCCAAAAGACTGCATACAGTGATAAAGAATAGTCTTACATACAATCATACAAAGAAAAGAAGCTACCAGTACACAAAGGAGTTCCCAAGTACAGTGACAGGAGGTAGTTTTTGACAGAGAAGCATGCCCAGATCTCATACACTTTATCCATTTTGAAAAGCTACAAGAACATTTTTGCTACTACCAGGGCATATTCCAGAAAAATGATAGTGTTAACATATACAACAGAATATGCTCAAAATGAATAAAATGTATGAGATTCAACTACAAAAAAGGGAGTTAAGAGAAAAAATATCTAGTACAAAGAAACCCATGCAAGAGTATGTCTACAGAAAGCATGAAGACAGATTTTCAACAGTGAAGTAACTAAGAGAGAAATGCTTTTGAAATAGAAATGAAGGATTTCATTACTTTTTCTAGGTCCTCCTAAAAAATACAGTTATGTATATCTGAAGTTTCACTTTAGCATCACGACCATGACATAAAAATGAAGATATCTAGCAGATACAGTGTTACAGAGCAATAGAATATGGTGAAATTTCACAAATGTTTCAGAGAAACAAGTTTGTTTTCTCACCTTTAGCTATAGGAGAGTTAGATATCAAAGATGCCAGTGAAAATGACTTGAGAAAATAGCAGAAATCATCCATAGTAGAGCTTAGAAAGGAAACCCTCATGGCGGTGCACAATGGGCAGAGTAGGATTTCAAGAATGTAAAATGCAAAATGAAGGCAAAAAGTTGCTTTTGTGTCTTAGGGTTTCATAACCCTAGAAGCCCAATGGTCTTTCTTTTCTTTTTTTTGCATTTTATGTCTTTTGTAAACTCTAAAAAGGCCCATGGTAAAGACTTGAATAACTTGTTTTGCCTAGGAAGTATGCCACGAGGTGGCCATCAGACTTATTAAGACTTTGTTAAGTCTTTTACTTCTTTTGTACTTGGGTGAGCACTTCGGTGCCTTCTTTCTTCATATTTTTTCTTTCCTTGCATGTTCTATATAATGTAAAACAATAACCTTAAGTGATGACATTATGAGTCATTTAAGTGTTATTGTTACCTTTTATTGCAAAGAAGAGTAGATGGGTGTGTATGGAGGGCTTTAGTGACTTTTGAGGGAATATAGCTTGAGTTGTCAAGATGTGGTAGACACATGCCAGGAGTGCAGTTGTTTCTGTTGCCTTAGAGGAGGGAAGGATTGACTTAGTCCTGATGACAATTAGTAGTTGAGTTAATTGTTAGAGGGTATCTAGGAGTGTTTTATTGCTCTTAGAATCCTTTTAGACTTGTTTTCATGACTCATTATGGTTGACTAGGTTATCCTAGACTTTTTCCTTCATTGTGGGCTCTTGTGGAGGAGATATAGGCCCTATATTTTAGGTTTTTTGTGGGCATCTGACCCCAGTTAGTTTTCAGACTCCTTGTTTGGTGGAACCACTTGGATAGTGGGGGATATAGTCACTTTTGTGCCTCTTTTGTACTCAGTTCTTCTAGGCAAATTCCAGAGACTTGTGATTTTTATCCTTGCTCAGATTTTGCGAGTTTTTAATTCATTCAGTTTTGAACATGTATACCAGTGGTGACCTTGGACATCAATGATTATGAGTATTTTTGCCTTCCCACTTTGTGCTTTATTGTGTGTATCTAATTGATTGATCGAGTTACTTGTGAAGTTTTGTTTATTTCCTTGTAATTTTGTCTCAGGCCAAGCACCTTTTTTGTAGAAAGGTATGTTGTTGCAGGTTATAATCTGTGTCAAGAATGCAAACACTTTTAGTTTGTGAAAATTATGTTTGCAAGTTGTGTTTGTAGGTTCTAGTTAGTTTTGGTGCATCACCTTAGTTGTAAGTTTCATTTTTATGCAATCTCTTCTTTACCCTTTTCCTTGTCAAAGCAGTATGATAGAAAGTATTTTAGGTGATAACCATAGGAAGGCGGCCTTCTTCAGAGGTTGACCTCTACTTTTAAAGTTACCCATAGCTTTAGAGGTCTTCCCATGTTTCAATAGATTGTTAAACTTTATGTCTTACATGGTGCAAATCTCATTGATAACAATGATCTGTGGCATTTCGTGATACGTCCATCTTTTTTCATAGTATTATTGAAATTTATAATGTATTAGCCAATCTTGACATAAATTAATGCATGTTGTTGATTATTTTAGATGGAGATTGGAGAAAATGCAGAGCCTGAGCGTTCAACTAGCAAATGAAAAAGATATGTATGTGGACATGGACCTAAAACTATTAAATCATGTAGAGGATAGTGGGTGGAAGAGGATATGAAAATGGATCCTACAGACACAACAAATGATTACACTGAACAAGAGGTTTATTAGGACTATAGTATATGGGATGAATACTTTGAGAAAATTGTTGTTTGTGGATGTTCTATATGTCATGGAAATAAACAATTCAAACGAGCAATTGTATAAAGATATTACATATATGATGAGCTTCTAGTCGGTAGTATGCCTCCTACAATCGATTCAAATCCAATAGGAATTGTGGTAAGGAATTTTCCAAATTGATATAAATAACATGTATACTTCGTTTAAACATTGTTTTATATTATTTAATAACTATTTTTTTTCTTAATGGATACTTCCAGGATAAAGTTCTTGGATTAATGTTTCCTAGATCACTGAATTCTAGCCTAGAGGGTGATGATCATTTATCAGATGATACATCTAAAAAAAATATGTGCCAATATACCAGCTCGAAAGATGAGGAATTGATGAAAACAAGCAATAGAACAAGAACCGGTTTAAACATGCATAATTTGCTTAAAGACAAGGGGAAGGTGGACTACATACCCTATTATAATGAATGTGATGGAGATGATGATGTGCCCCTAAGTTTGAGATCAATTTACAAAGAGACATTTGATCGTCGACTATATTGCACTTGGCCTAGTGATCAACAACTACCTAGAGTGTATGAGGTGTTTCAATTTTGGAGATACAGCTAAATGATACGACCCTGCAATATTCATGGAGAGAATGTAAGCCTCTTTATTATCCAAAATGTACATGCGGGATCTAAACATAGAAACAATTCAAAAAAAACCACTAGGAGATTAATTCCATTTATGGTCCATCATATTATAGTGGTGAATGGAGAAGGCTACCAGAATATAAGCCTAGCATGTCAGCATATGGTCTAAATTTAAATATGTATACACATCATCTCCAATTGGAAAGTGGAAAAGAAATGAATAGAGGTCATCTTATGTATATAGATGGACATGCATACACACACAAAAATATTGCAAGATTTATAAATAGTAGTAAGGGAAGGGACCCTATTGTAAGACCGAATTGTAAATTTGTTGAGGTTATAAATGATAAAGATGGAGATATGGAAAGAGAGGTTGATAGATTGATAATGGTTGAGGCTACTATGGACCTTACCATTGGGGGTGAATTATTGATTGATTACCCCTTCTTAAAACGCATTCCTACACGAAAGAAGAGGGAAGAACAAGGTCTCCCTAAGGATGTTCTTAAGGGCAGAAAACCAAATAATAATAAATGAGTGTGGACTAATGTTTTATAAACTATGTTGTCAAAATTGTGTTTTATTTAAATTATTATATAAAAAAGGTAGTCTATAAAATAATGTTCCATTATTCAATTGATGTATATATGTTCATACAATTTATATTTGTATTTTTTAAGCCATATTTGATTATATTTCTTTGAAATTGATACATTTATGATTTATCCAATTGTTGCCAAACATTAAATAATGGTTACATTTGTTGATAGGTAGAAGATGTTGATGAAACATATACTAATACGCAAGATCCAACCGGTTATTACGATTTGGACGTAATGATCCAAACCATCCTTTAAACAATACTAGGGTGAAAAGAGCATTATTGAAGAGAATACTACCAGCTGAGAAATTTGAAGAGTTGATGAGATCCACATACACTGATGACATGCCACCTAGCCTTAATGATGATGATCATGATAGTGAAAATGCAGTGCATGAAGAAGGATTGAATGAAATGCTTACAGATTTCTTTGGGGATGAAAACAATGATGACAATAATGATCATATGGTTGACAGTAATGATGATAGCAGGGGTAATTACCACCAACGTAATGTTGATGATAACAACCTGAAAGACTCCATCAAGCAAGCAACAAAGACACCCATGTTCAAATCAGGTGCAAGTAGAACCTTAAAATTGACATGCAAATTAATATTATTAGAAATCAAGTCACTATTTGGTTGGTCAGACAAAGGATTCACTACCCTAATGAAGTGAGTTGAAATCTATTTCTTACTTTGCAATTGTCAATTGGTGTACATAATTTGTAAACATTCATCAACTTCATTTATATTTCTTTAAGGGGATTTTAAAACCTTATATTGTTTATAAATAGTCCTAGTATAGATTGACATATCAAACATGTTCATCATAAGTCAAACATTCAATTGATTTAATCTCTGGCAATCTTACAGGGCACTAAAAACTAAAATATTCCCTGAAGAGAATGTGTTGCCATCAACTTGCAGAGAGGCACGTCTATTGTTGGTTGAGTTGAGGATTGAATATAAGAAAATTCATTCATGTAAAAATGATTGCATTTTATACAGAGATGAATATAAAAACAAGGTAGAATGCCATGTATGCAAAGAGAAGAGATATCATACGGATGTACAAGGTCCTACAGTTCCAAAGAAGGTTTTACGTCACATGCCAATTATACCTAGACTTCAACAAATGTTTTGTTGTAAGTCACTTGCACGATTGATGGACTGGCATGCAAAGAATAGGAGTAAAGATGGATTCATGCAAATTTTGGCTGACTCCAAAGCAATTTAACATAGAGGAAAAATGGCCAAGAAAATTCAAAGATGAATCATGTAGTATCAGGTTTGGCCTTGCAATTGATGGAGTTTGCCCATTCTCTTTCCTAAGCTCAAATTATAGTGTCTGGCCAGTCAGATTGATAGTATAGAATATTCCCCCATGGATGAGTGTTAGAAAGGAGCACCATATGCTGACTCTCATTGTTCCAGGAAAACATCAAGTTAAAAACATGGATGTTTATCTTGTGCCTTTTATTGATGAGATGCAATTGCTATGGAAAGGCATAAGAATTTATGACATATCACGTCCCCCATCAAATAGGTCCTTCATGTTGTACGGTGTGCTATGTTGGACTATTCATGATTTCCCAGGACTTGGTCTTTGTTCTAGTAAGATAAAATATTTACGTATTTACACTCATAATTTATTTTCATCCCAAGTTTCATACTTAGTTTTATACTATTTTTTTGATTTTATTAACATTACTTATTGAATTACAAGGCTTCAAACAAAGGGGATATTTGCATGTCCAAGATGTGCAGAACAATTTCAAGGGCAGTATTCTAAAGATTTACATAAATTTATTTACGCAAACAATAGGGTTTTTCTACCACTAGATCATAAGTTTATAAATTGCATGAAGAATCAATCTGATGGAAAAGTTGAAAATAGAGGCCCTCCCATGATTATGGGTCCAGGTGATTGGCTTAAGAAGTATGAAGATGTTGAATTGAAAGCTTGGGAGGGTTTTTTCTATTAGGGTGATTCAATTGAAGAACTAGAACAAGTTGTAGTTAATATGCCAGAAGGAACGAAATGGAAATCCATATTTTATGAGCTCCCTTATTGGAAGGATCTATTAATATCTAACCTATTAGATCCTATGCATGTCTTCAAAAATGTCCCAGATTCTATATTTTGACATATATCAGGTAAAGAGAAGGACACCTTGTCTTCGAGGAGAGATATTTCTCTTTCGCATACCAAAATTGATAGAAAACATTTGGGGCCAAACAGGGAAAATGAAACATATGCAGAAGCTCTGTGGATTTTGAAAAAAAAAGAGCTAGACCAACTAAAAAATGTCATCCATTTAATAAGGACACCTACTGGCTATGGGTCATCATTGGCTAAAGCTTTTACAGTTCATGGACATATCACATGATTTAAAACACATGTTTTTCATAATTTTATGAAGGTATTATATATCATCATTTAACATTTATGGGTAACAATGATTAAGTACTAAATATATTTTGATATTTTGTTGTGTGAGAAAAAATTACTAATGACCTTTTCATAAATGTGTTTGATAGCATATCATGCCATTGACAATTAGGGGGGATTCTTGTCTTACAGTTGACTTAAGGAATGCCATAAGTCGATTGTCAACATTTACAAGGTATGTGGTTATATGAAATGTTCATTTCTGAGAGACATAGAGATGTTATATTGCATTTTAATTTTTGACTAAAGGTCAATACTAATTTACTATTCTTATATTAGGTGGGTGACCTCCAAGGAAATCAATGAATGTGAAGTGCGAAAATGGAAGAAGGAAATTGCAAAAATTGTATGTCTATTTGAGAAGGAGCTCCCTACAAGTTTCATGGACCTACAAGTCCATTTACTTATACACCTAGTTGATGACATTGAATTGGTGGGTGTCATATCAATGAGGTGGATGTTTTTTTTTGAGAGGTATATGAAAACTCTAAAAAGATATGTCTGACAAAAGGCACATCCAGAGGGAAGCATGGTTGAAGGGTATGTATTGAATGAAGCATTTTTCTTCTTGTGTGAATTCCTTGGTAAGAATTTTAAAGATGGGCCATGCTTCTGGGATGAAGAATGAGCATCATATATTATTGATGGAGAAAAACCACAATCTAATGGTGTTCAAGTAGAAACTAGTAAGTAAATTCATGATCAGTGTGGTTTTTTTTCTTGCAATCATTAATTTACTCTGTAATTTATTTGTGAAATTAACAACATGCCATTTGGAGTTGAAATAAACATGTTGACATGTAATAGGTGTAGACAAAAGTGCTATACTCGACAAGTTCATTCTGTACCACATGGACTTTATGAACAAATGGATTGATCTGTATGATAAAAAGAGAGAAGTATTAGAAGCAAGGAGACAATTTAAGAGATCAAACCCAAGTAATACTCCACTTCCCACTCATCTGATTGGGGAATGGGGCAAAGATTACACACTAGAATGGGTTACTGAACAAATTCAAAATCAAATAGAAGATGCAGGTATAGATTCAAGCATAACAAAAGATGAAATCAACATGTCTAGAGGATGTGAAAGAAAGGTACAGTTAGAATTTTACAAAATGTTGTTTCCTTACAGTTTTGACACTATTAACTATTTTAATATTAGTCATTATATTTGTTTTCACTAAAATAAATGGTCTTTCATAGGAGAGGAAATATCTAGTAATGTGGGCATATGGTCAACATTATCCTACAGAAAGTGTAGATGTAAAGAGGCGATCCTTCGATTGTGGCATCATGGTTGAATTCAAGCAATCTAGTCGATCAAGATGAAAAGATAAGAATATAATTGAAGGGAATCTACAATATGTTGGGAAAATATAAGAAATTATTGAGTTGGATTACCGCTCTTTTAAATGTTGTATTTTTAAGTGTAGATGGTATGAAGCATTTGAGAGGACACGAAGACATGATACCCATAGTCAATTGTTTTCTATAGATTCCTCATGTTTCCTACTAAAGGATAAGGAGCCTTATGTTCTACCAATTCATTATGAGCAGGTATTTCTTTAACTCAAACAAGAAGCGGTAGCGATCATTAATCTATTAATTCATAGTTTATTGCGAATATATACATGTGTTTATTAATCAATAAAATTGTTATACCATACGTCTAATAAATGTATGTCATTCATGTGTAGGTATTTTTCTATGAAGATATTTTGGACCCGAAATGGATATTTGTCATACATTATGACCCAAGATTAAGGCATGTATTTGATGATGCATTAGTGGATACTGAGTAAAACAATGATGGCCAACAAAATGAGAGAGAGGGATTATAGAACATCAAAGAAATTAACATCCATGATGATGTTGAAGATGGTTATGTTCAAGAACAAGAAGACAACAATCCAGAGTTGGATGATGTTATGGAAGACAACAATATGGATGGTATACAAAATGTTGATCGAAATACATCTGGTAACAATATAGATGGTCTATAGTCAATTTTTAATGATGATGAAGATGATGCAGGTCAAGATGAGGATGATGATAATATTAAATACTTGAAAGAACATATGAACATTGACAATGATACACTGGATGACATTGTAGTAGACAATAATATTAATGACCAAGACTTCTAAAGTTTCAAAATTATTTGCAATCCATGTTTAAAAAAGGATGATTCTTATGGCCTAAACTTTCAAATGCTTCAGTAATATTATTTGTGTTGATACAAGTTACCTATTGCAATATCCTTAAATTGTTCAATCTTTGGTATGAATTGTTGGCAGAAAAAAATAGGATTACTTGGATGCAATTTCCTTTTAATTGCTTTATATTTTGCTTTAATGTCAAGGTCTCAACCTAATCCTCATTTTGTGAGGAAGTTATGATTGAGGATTTTATGACTACTACATATTTTAATGGGAAAGATGTTTTTCATCATGATGCACATGTTGCACATATGGATAGGCAAGACATGAATCTTACTACACAAATACTTATATCAAACCTTTATGAATTTGAGCAATAATGTTACTACACAAATACACTCCATGCATTATCTCGTGTTGCGACTTCCACTCCCATTTTAATCATAACTCCTAATGTTCATCCTTCCAACATAGATGTCATCCTTAAAAGAATTGATGAGATGCAAAGTAAAGTTGATGCATTACCCCTAGTAATCAAAGGATATCATAAGAGAAATCAAGCATAATCCACTTTCATTTGAGTTATTTCTTATCCAGTTCTAGCTTTCAATTGTTTCTTTAATTTCACATTTTTGAAATACAATTTGTTTACTTCATCATTCATTACTTTTTGAGTTTTCTCATAATCTTGCAGCCTTTGTTCTAACTTCTTCATAGTAGCATGAGTAAACATAGTAGTATAAACATTGAGAGCAGCTGCTTCTATTGTTGATGTATGTTACCCTAAAGATATGCCAAATCTTATGATTAGGTTTTATATATATGTGAATTTGGCCAATTAATAGAATTGCTCAGATTAATCAAAATTATCTACACTTTAGGCTTTGTTCAAGCCTAGGTGGGTGTTACCTTGTTTCACCAATGACAATTTACTTTCAAGTTTGCTGGTGACTTCAAAACAGATTAAGGAGCTTATGTAATTTTGTCAATTAAATTATCCACTTCACTTAACCCAATCTGGCATATGATTTGGATAAATGTTTTCTATAAATCTTTAAACCCTACTCCTAAAACAGAAAAACAAAATTGGATTTTGAAAATATATACAAGGGAATGATTTTCAAAAGAGAATGATTGGTGCCTGCCACATGAGGAGTTTGTTTATCTTTAATTATTTTTCATATATATCCTTAATTGTATATATGCCATGTTAACTAATTGTGATAAGTACTTGAGTAAGACCATCAATGAAAAATGAAGTGGACATATTATCATCTATATTAGCTAATTGATTGCACAAATATTTCAATTTATCAACGATCTCATGTTTCTATTAATTTTCAACACTTTTAATAAAGACATCATGATCATAATATTCTTCTTCATCATTAGAATAACATATTGAGATATTAAGTAATTAAGATAGAGAAATGAACATACAACTCATAAACTCACAGCAAAGAGAATAGAACAGCCTAGAAAGCTTTGCATTTTCTTTAATTCTTCAAAAATTTCCAAGTCTTCAACAACAAGAAATGAGTGATACAGTTCCATTATATAATAGAAACGTGTACCCTCAGCAATTAATACATTGTCTTTTAAATTCAATGAATATAGAGAAGTGCCTAAAGGCATTGGAGAAACATTAATTGCACTAAAGGAAATAGAAAGGAAGGAGTGGTTAGCCTTAAGAAACACGAGGAGCTATCTGGGGATCTGCATTGTTGTGGTTGGAAGATGATAGCCAAGTTGTCATTGTTTAGATCCATATCTGTCCTCCCACCCACCGTATGTTCTTTCAGCCGGCCAAGGAAATGAGATGATTTCTTCTATCTTACCATTGTGGCTAACATACTATGCATCTAGGATACCTTTGACACATTTACCAAAAAATTCAAATGTAATGTCTACCATGTGCAATCTTTCAAGTGTCCAACTTAACACATGTTGAGTTGGGTCTCCTTTATCATAACAAGTTGGAATTAATTGATTACCATTATCAATGATTTCCTTCCTCCACTTATTCAATTCTTTTGTAGTCCCATCAACTTCTAAAATATGAAGCAACCATTTTCACTCTAGCTTTTCAATTGTCTGCATTTTATCCTTTAATATTGTATCCAATTTTAGTTGATAAGTAGCCACCTCCTCAAATTTTTCTAGCATTCTTGCTACCAACTGCATCTCAGGAGGAGCCTCTGAATCATATCTAGAACACTTAAGAAATTCACTAACTTTCCCAGTCCTTGGCAGCCACTTGGTCTTCATAGCTGATAGCCTCTGTTTGTCTGACTCATGTTTTTCACGTACTATCCTTAACAGGGAGTAAGACTTATGGGTCTCCTCCAACCTAGCCAATATCTTGTTAACTCTATACTTAACTAAATTTTTGGTCACATCCTTCATTTTACCTTCCATTCCTTCATTTAACTTATTATTCTCTTCTTTCAATTCCTTTATCTCTTGAAGTAGGGGTTGTGTGTCCATTGGCAATGATTTTGTAGTCTGTATGATTGGGGGAGTTTGGGATAGACCAGCTTCCAATTGAGGTTGACTCTCATAGACACTAAGCCTAGCCATTGCCTCTATGTATTTCCCCAATAATTCATTGTAATCTTTCTATAGTTTAAGTGTTGTTGCATGTACAAAATGTGTTGTCTGTACATTCAAGTTGGCTACCTAAGGAGCAGGGGCGTCTGCCACCCTCTTGATGATCACATGACCAATTAATTCCTCCAAGCCTACCTTTAATTTCTTATCATTTGGGACCAATGCCTAGATAGCCAAGGTATCAAATTTAGGGTCAAAGATAGCACCCTGCAACGCTCTCTTGGCCTATTCTCCACTTACATCTGCATCATCCCTGGTAATGGTATCAAATGCGATAGCATCTAATAATGTCCAGTGTAGCAATAGTAATATTTTGCTTTTCTTCACAAGTGCTCTCCCTTCTTCAGGAGTCATGGCACTGATATCCTTGTTCACCTCACCCAAAACCCTCCTTGTGATAGCATCATATTCTGAAGGGTTTGCACCACTTTTTGCTTCTTCTATCCTTCTCTAGAACTCTTCACTCCTCATTATCAACACAAAGGATTTGAATTATGGGGTGGTAGTGAATGCATCATTAGAGATAAATTGATTACATACCACTTTCCTCACATCTTCAGTGTCCACCTCATTGTTGATTGTGGACCTTATCAACCTATTCTCTAGGGAGGCATATGGTGCTATCCTTGGGGGAGAATGCAATTGATGTGGGGGATGTGGATCTTGTTCCTTTGCCACCTCTTCCTCCAAATTCACAACTTCCATTTTTTCTTCTATCTCAAGATAAATTATCTTTGCTCTTTTTGGGGCAGGGGCATTAGGGGAAGCAGGGGAACTTTTCCTAATATATTTTCCCTTTGAATTACTTGGTTGATAAATGGGCCTTTCATCTCTAGCAGGTGCCTCAACAATCAATTCATCTCCCTTTTCAAAGAACATTTTAATTCTTTCAATGGGGTCTTGAATTTCAATGAATGCCCCTTGATATGTAGAGTTGGCATTTTTCTTCCTTTTCTCTACATCCATTATCAATTTCTATTTATTTCTCAAGAAAAACACTTGCTGCATTGATTCACAATTTCTGACAGTATCCTCATCAAGCAGGACATGGTGTGGATATGCAGGCCTGCCAATTTTATGCCTTGTGTCATGAATAAAGCCTTTAGGATCAAAGAGCCTTATTGCTTCCATATTCATCCTATAACATTGTAGCATGAAACCAATCTGGTCTAAACCATTCTTGTCAATTGTAATAAAATCATGAAGCTTCAGAGATGCTGGGATTTAAGAGATCCCTTCTTATGCTTTCTAAAATGTTCCTTATCTATTGCATTCAGCTGTCTGATGATCTCCATAAATCCTATTCTTCTAGGCACAAATTTTGGTAAGGAATAGGGTGGAGCCTCACACTCATAGATTCTAATACATGTTGTATTTTCATGTAAAAACTGATCTCCCCAATCGTGATTGATATTCAGATGGGGGGTTCTCTCCATTGGTCTTAGAAAGTCCTTAATTTCCTTTGGTATCCTTTCTGCAGCAAGCTCTAGGAATCCCAATAGTTTCCTCACAAAATGTTCCTCAAAGGTGACATAACTAGCATATTTGAAGTGCTTGTCTAGCATGGAATTGCCTTCTACATCAGTCATTCTCAAATGCAATTCCTTTCCCCAATGGCCAGACAGAGAAAATAGAATCATGCGGCACATTAATGAATACCAAGTGAACCTTACATGGGGGCCTGGAGTATACATATTGTTCTTAATGGCCATCATCTATTCATGCATCTTCTTTGACAAGTACCCTCCATAATCATATGGCTTATTGGCTTCATAATCTTGGATATATACTGCCATCATCATTAGATGCACTGACATTCTATCTGATGCATCTCTCCTGAGCACATGACACAAGCTATGATAAGTTTTAACAAAATATTCCATGAATAGGCTGCATCAGAGAGGTTCCTCTTCTATGACAGGGATTTTGATCAGAGCTCCATCAATGCCCTTCTATCTATGCTTGGCCAAGTTGTAAGATCTATATGCATACCTACAACCTCTGTATTTTTCTCTAAAAGCATTCAAGTCTATAGGTATACCGGCAGTAGGATTAAGATTGAAGACAATATCAATGTAGGCCTTTGTGAATCCAATGATAACAATACCATTTCCAGACAAGATAGACATGGTCTTAGCGTCATACCTAGTTGGTATAGCCCTCACTAAGTCTGCGTTTATGAAGACATTAGGGTATATCAATTTGTCCATGTCTAATGTCCAAACATGGCAGACTGGGGCCATGTAGTCACTTCATTTGTGTCAATGCTCAAACAGACTCCAAGCAAACATAGGGAGCCTAGAATCTCTACAATCTACACAAAGGTCGTATATTTTATCATTTCTACCAACCTCTCCTAAATTTGTCAAAGGTCTTTTAGACAAGCCAGGACACTGAATCATGATGTCTTCATCAAGGCTACGTTTGGAGGTTGAAGCTTCACCGGACTAACTCATTTTGTATTTTATGCAAGTAACCTAGGGTTTATGCAATTAACAGCTTCCCTAAATGTTTTAGAGAATTCTTATAGATAGAAAACTAAGTGCAGGGGAGAGACAATGACTTACTAGTTTGGACATTGCAAAGGCTTTGAATTGCTTCTCTTTACTTGTTCTGATGATTCTCCGGCTCTAAATATGATTGCTTCTTGAAGAATGATAGGAAATAACTTCAATTATGTTGTTATAACATCGAATTCCTATACCACTTTGTATATTAATGGAGGTTGTGGAAACCATAACTCTACTCGTGCCATAGCCATTCAAAAATATTCAGTGTTTGCATTTTTTAATTTGGACCATTAATCTTTCGTTACTTTTCTTGAAATCTATGGCTTTGATTCACTGACTAGATTTGGCAATCTTAGTCATCTTGGTTGACAAGTCATCGTTCAATGGGAATGAGCCAAGTCTTCAACACAGACTGGACATGTGTCACCAATTTGTGGCGTCACAGTCGAGGAGGACCCACCATATACCTACCATGTGATGGTGTGACATAACACCCATGCGCCTTTATGACACTTACTTTTTAATCGGTGAATGCCATGTGTCGCTATCAGTGAATATTCCTTCTGAAAAGATTCCCCTGCGCTAGCACACAACCGTTGGATCTAAACACTCAACATTTTTACATGTGGAAGTGGACAATTAGCTGAGGCAGACACTTCGCAGGCAAAGGTTACATGGATAGGTGGCAGCCTATCCCAGTGTCGTGGCTGGGTATGATGTCATCCTGATATGCTCCACGACAGTGCAATTTTCATTTTATAAGACTTTAGGAATTACCGACGGGAATAGGTAATGACTAGGCTAAGGGGCCGGTCCATCCACGAACATCAAGACTTAAGGTTGTGACTTAGAGGATCAACAACCAGCAACAAATAGTCAAAACAAGAACATAACAATGGATTAACGTTTTATATAAATCTTTAAACCCTACTCCTAAAACAGAAAAACAAAATTGGATTTTGGAAATATATACAAGAATAAGGATCCTAGATGTTTCTTAGGAATTCAAAATCAAAGGCATTGGGTTGTTTCCAACAAATGCAAACCACAAAAATCTCAAAATTAAAAATCAATCTTTTTTATCCTAAACATAGGCATGGAAATTGCAAGTTCAAAAAAATGTAGGGAAATAAATCATACCCTAAAATAGAAGATTTAAGTTCAATACTAGATTTAATTAAACTTTAAATTACAAGGAGTTGAGAGTAGAATAAAATATTGAGATATTAAATAATTAAGATAGAGAAATGAAACAGTTGAGAAGAAATACAAAACTTATTTGATCTTTTTAGCATGATGTCAAATGTGAACTGTGTGATTAACTAATGCATTATGAAAAAACAAATTCTCTCTCTCTCTTTCTCTCTCTTTGACCTATCTACCTTCTAGTTAAATCCTTTTCCTAGCTTTCCTAGCTAGTTTTCCTTTTCCTTTCCAATTTCCCTTTAGATCCCACCAATTTTTCCCTATTTTACTATTTTCAACCTCTCCTCTCATCATTCTTCCCATCTAATGAACTTTAGTTTTATCTTGTTTCCATTTTATCTTGCCAATTTATATCCTCATCCCTCTTTTCATGTCCTAGTTTTCTTGTTTCCATTTGCTTTGTTGATAAGGGAGACAGATAGAGGCAAAGAGGAAGAGACTAGAGAGAGAGAGAGAGTCCTAATTTTCTTGTTCATTTCCTTCATTGATAAGGGAGAGGGAGAATTAATAGATTAAGGGAGAGATAGGAAGATATATATAGGTCAAATGATAGGGGGAGAGAGGCAAGAGATAGAGAGATAGGCAGAGATAGCTAGGTAGAGAGAGCTAGAGAGGAGAGAGATAGGGAGAGATAGTTAGATAGATGAGAGAGATAGGGAGATAGAGTGTGACTAGAGAGATGTCTAAAGAGATAGGGAGATAGAGGAATGATAGGGGAGAGAGAGGCAAGAGATAGAGAGAGACAGATAGGTAGAGAGACTAGAGAGGAGATAGATTGGGAGAGATAGAGGAGATAGAGGGAGAGATAGGGAGATAGAGAGTGAGTGAGATGTCTAAAGAGATAGGGAGAGAGATTGAGAGGTAGAGGGATGATAGAGAGTCGAGAGAGATAAGGAAAAGATAGGGAGATAGAGGTTTAGGGGTTAGTGGATAGGGGTTAGCGGTTAGCGGTTATGGATTAGGGGCATTATTTAAGGTTGAGGGATTTAGAGAGAGAGAGAGACTTCTTTTGACATGTAACTGTAAACCCTAAATAATACCCCTAAACCCAAGCAACCCTAAACCTCTAACCTTAAATAATACCCCTAAACCTTAACCCCTAACCCCTAACCCCTAAAACATATATAAACCCTAAATAATGCCCCTAACCCATGAGCCCTAACCCCTAAATCCTAAACCCCGGCAAACCCCTAAACCCTAAACACTAAACCCAAGCAACCCTAAACCTCTATCTCTGTATCTCCCTATCTCTATCATTCCTCTACCTCTCAATCTCTCTCCCTATGTCTCTAGCCATGTCCCTCACTCTCCATATCGCTATCTCTTTCGGCTATGTCTCTGGCCATGTACCTCACTCTCTATATCTCCCTATTGGTCCTCTCTCTCTAAACACTAATTAATCATAAACCCTAAATAATGCTCCTAAACCTTAACCCCTAACCCCTAAACCCTAAACCTGAGAAACCCTGAACCCCTATCTCCCTATCTCTATCATCCCTCTACCTCTCAATCCTTCTCCTTATCTCTTTGGATATCTCGCTCACTCTCTATCTCCCTATCTCTCCCCTCTATGTCTCCTCTATCTCTACCTATCTGTATCCTCTATCTCTCTTTATCTAACTATCTCCAAACCCCTAAACCCTAAATCCAAGCAACTCTAAACCTCTATCTCCCTATCTTTCCCCTCTCTCCCTATAACCTTTATCCATCTACCTCTCAATCTCTCTCCCTATCTCTCTGGCCATATCCCTCACTCTCTATCTCCCTATCTCTCCCCTCGATCTCCTCTATATCTCCCTATTGGTCCTCTATCTCTCTTTAAACCCTAAACCTTAAACATCTAAACCTTAACCCCAAAACCATAAACCCTAAACCCTAAATAATACTCCTAAACCCAAGTAACCATAAATTAGGTGCTAAATTAGACACTAAATCAGGCACTAAATCAAGTGCTAAATTAGGTGTCAAGTAGGTGCTAAATTGGGTGCTAAATTAGGTGCTCAAGTAGGTGCTAACTTAGCCACTAAATTGGGCACTAAAGTAGGTGCTAATTAGCACATGAATTAGCACCTACTTGATCTGATCGGTGAAAAAAATGCCAAAAATAGTGCCATCCCGATAAATAGCGCCAAATGTTTCAAAACAATTGGAGAAAAATACATTAAAATAGTGGGTGGAAGCAAAAAACGAAGCAAAAAACGAAGCAAAAAATGAAACAAAAAATGAAGCAAAAAATGGAGCTAATCACAGGGATTTGTTGTAGTGCATGTACACAAGTAATGATGGATTGAAGAGTGAAGAGGAGATTGGAAGTGAATGTATTGTAATCTTGTTTTAAAGATAATACAACTTGGGTCTCTCTTCTTGGTGGAGTTTTTTCCCCACAAGGGTTTCTCCATGTAAACACTATGTTATGTATTTGTTCTTCTGCTCCATTGTTACTTTGTGTTGTAAGATCTTGCATTCTTATGTTGCTGATTTGTGCCTCTTTGTTGCTACTATCTTATGGTGATGTTATTGCTGTTATAAGTTCATCTAAGGTGGTTTTATCAAACATGTTAGAGTGGCTGATTTTAGCATCATAAAAAAGTTGAATCTCTTCATGGTATTTCAAGGATTAAGCAAACTTATTTTTAGATTTACATACAATTTTCAGATTTCTATATTGTAGTAGTCAAAGCCTTGTATCTCACCAATTGGCATCATATCTTGGTGATTTGATGATTAACAATTGGATTAGAGATTGTTCATTTATTCTAACAATTGGTATCAAAGCTTAAGGTTGTTCCATGGATTGCATGTGCTTGTATGTGCTTGCATATTCTTGCATGTGAGTTGCATGTACTTGCATGTTGCTTTCATGTGGTTGCATGTGGTTGTATGTGAGTTGCATGTACTTGCATGTGTTTGCATGTTCTTCCATGTGAGTTGCATGTATTTGCATGGAATTGCATGTTTCTTGCATGTGATGGATTCATGGTAATTTGGTTCTGGGTATTCCTCCATTTTTGAATTTATCTTGTAAAGCTTGTGAATCTATTGGAAGGAATTGTAGAATGTTGGAGGTTTTTGGGCTGCAGTGGATGTTCTATATGTTGGCATTGTCTTGCAGATGTTCTATATGTTGGCATTGTCTTGCAGATCTGTGAGATTGGAAGCCATGGTATCTAACTCTCAGATGGATATTGTCAATGAGATCTATGGTGGGCTCTTGAGACTCATGGTTATGGATCTTCATGGAGTTGGTCATGTGTTTATTCCTTAGAGGGTGGTGATCTAGAGCTCCAGTTTGGCAATATGTGAGTATCCTCCTATTTGGTGGTTTTATTCCTTTACCTTGTGGTCATGTGAAGTGAATGGGTGTTCATGTTGGATGGTTACTTTTTGTGCCTTGGTCACATGGAAGAACATTTACTTTTTAGACTATAGTATGGAGTGCTTATGTTAGATTCATTGTTTTAGCCCTTGGTGACATGAAAGCACTAGATGATTTTCCATTGGTTGCATGTGGGTTGTGGAGTTGATATTTTAGTGATATGGAAACTCCTAGACAACCTAGTTCCTTTTCTTTCATATTCATGTTATTTTGAATATGTAAGTTTTAAAGTTTTCCTGTTTCAAAAAGTTGTGGATTCATAGATCTATGATATTTCATTATTTTAGATGACATATATGGTGTGAATATCTAGATGTTTAAGTGATTTTAGATTTATAGAGAGATGGTTTTGTAGGTTTTACATGTTAACCAAAATCTATAGTTTGTAGATCTGTGGAAATATTGTGTTTAGACTCTTAGAGTATTCTGGATTGAAACAATTACAGATTTGCAGGGCTGCTTGATGGGTTCTTATGATCTGTGGTTACTCTTATGTGGATTTGTTTGGCAAATCAGGTCTAGCATTGATCTTGGTGTTTGAGTCTTGGAAATCTAAATGTTATTCTTGGTTATCTTTGTTTTGTATGTTACTGATGTGGGGTTTAATCCATTTTTTAGTTATTTTGAGATTGGAGCATTGACCATGTTTTTTACCTTTGAGATGTTGCATGAGTGCAAATCTTAGAAAATTATCTGATGAGGATTTTGTTTGGTTGACTTCTTCTTGGTCACCTTGATTGCATTGGTATGTTTATTGTAGTAAGATAAAAGAATGGTTTGGAGTACCTGATATAGTTGTTCATTAGAATCTATAGCAGTAAGTTATGGTGCATGAAAAGCTCTATTCACTTTTAGTGGATTTTTGGTAATGATGTAGGTCATGATACCATGTATACAACTCAGTATCACTTTCAGTGGGAGTTTTATGTAGTTACATAGTGTGTTCTATCTTCTTGGTTTGGAGATTATGGTTTACTTGACCTTTTGGGAGCTCTTGTCGTTACAGTGGGATTCTTTGATTGTGTTGAGGCCATGAATGATCTTCATTTAGGAGATGGTTATCACAATGTCATGGATATCTTGGTTACATGTTTCAGTGGGAGCTTTTGATAGTGATTGTTTGATGTTTATCTTGTTGCCATGTATAGCTCAGTATCATGGTTCAGTTGGAGCTTTGGCAAGATATGGTTATCTTCATGTGATTTGAAGAGGTTTTAACATCTTGTTTCATGGAGGACCCTTAGAGTCTTTCATAAAGGTGTTATTGTTCTTCCTTTGGAGAGGACGTAGTTCTCTTTGGGTATGAGTATTGATCATTTGCTTGGAGCTTCATGATTTTGTAGGTTGCATTTGAAGTTGGCATGGATTGATTGGTGGGTGCTCATGGATACTAGAGAGAATTTGGTTAGGCTAGACATTTCGTATGTTAATAGTTATGTGTTAAAATGGTGACTTGCTATGAAAGTTATTCAGCAGTAGAGACTGAGGAGCCTGCACTTGGAAATGGATGTGAGTCCATCATAGACCTGATGAGAAGGTTATCTTTATTGAAAGCTTATATTTCTTGGTGCTGTATGCACATGACAAACTTGCATCCCACTCTTGGTCTACTCGGCAGGTAAATGATCTAAGAGGTGTTGCCCGCCTGATTATTAGATGCATTCTTTATATGTATATTGTCTTCTCTTGTGCATTAGTCTTGAAAGTTGAGTTTTGAGGGCTTGTTGAGAAGTAGATGCATGATTTTATGTATTTCCATTGTTCTCCTTGTAATCATGAACTTGGGTTAGTTCTGAGGACTTGGTAGGAGAGGTATAGGAGATGGTTAGTGGCTTTGGGCATATTCCCTTATGTTGTCGGAATGTTTGACTAGTTTGATCTACTTTTGTGAGAGGTTTACATCTATTGATTCCATGTTTCATTATAAGTTGAGTGGTTAGGGGTCAATGCAAGAAGTTGGGTCCACTTTTTGGCCAAGAAGTTGGGTCCACTTTTTGTCCAAAAAGTGGAAGTGTTTTCCCTAATTTTTAGAATTTGTCACATTTGACCTAAACATTTGAGGCACTTAAAGATTGAATCTTAAAAATAGTTAGTAACATGAAATGTAGTACTCGGAGTCTAGTTCCAAATATGTAATTTATTTTAATACACAGATGACACAAATTGATTTTCAATAGGCATTTCTAAAAACCACTGTTTAAAAGTCACTTTTTTAAGCATACCATGCACGTGTACAACCAACATAATTTGACCTAAATAAAAGTATTTTTCTAAATCCTTTTGGGGAAAGATGTGTAGTATAGTGAAGTTTGATGAGGATATTTTTTAATAATTTTTTTCCAAATATTTTTTTTAATTTATTTTTTATTGGCCCTAATTGTTGTTTTCGAAAACCCTCATGTATGGCCAACATAATTTAAGAAAAACTAATCATAAAATGATTTTTTTTCATTGTGTAAAGAATGATGTGTATATTGATGACATACAATTTTTTTTCAAAAAACCTTAAAAATTAAAAGTTATTAAAAAATACAAAGCCCTGTTATTTCAAGTTTTTGGATGAGTTTTCTCATAAATTAAATAATAAATAGAAAAATAAGTCCAATAAAAAAAATTACAGATTTGAAAACTAGACACTATCATCTATAATGGGTTTTAATTTCATAAAATAATTCAGAAAAAAAGGGCGTCATCCATATAGGTAAACTCAGTCTTTCCTCTTGTTGTGTACTTAGAAAAAAAGTTGCAAGTCCAAGGCTCAAGGTCGCATACCCATGCCTTTCCCGAGTCTAAAACCAAACCAAAGGCAAGGGAAAAGGCAGTTGGCCATTTCAAATTTCTTAGAACGGGTACCTATTCTAAAATAGGTACGCATTATATAACGGGTACCCATTATAAAACAAGTATCTATTATTTTTAAGAACGGATACCCATTTTATAATGGGTACCCATTATGTTTATGAACGGGTACCCATTTCATTTATATCCATTATTTCCCATCATCAGAGAAAAATGTACTATGACTAGATCCCTACAACTTGCAAGTCTGATGTACGGGCCGACAATGACATTTTCTGCATTTTTTACTTACAAGTGTCTTGTGGAATCTCCTGGCATAACATATTCTATTTAGATTTTGAAAGGAATCAATCATATGAACAATTTTCAGGTGGAATCAAGTGCAGGAGCTATTTTCAAGAGGAATAAAAAAAGAGAGTTTTGTTTTTTTACATCTACTTTTACTTCAAAATCTATGCAACAAAGGATCTACATCTAGTTGTACTTCAAAATTTCAAAGAAGTACATAAATTTGAAATTGGATTAAATATCATTTGTTATTTTATCAAGAGGGTTTGATAATCATGGGATCAAATCAACATTAAAAAAAATGGAGGGTCATGACACCTCAAGAAATTGAAGCAAATAGTGAGAAGGAAGCAAAAAGGCAAAGAGATAGAAGAAGAAGGATTCAAGAGATGAAGAATATTGAAGCATCTAGTTCCATGACTATTGAAGAGAAAGACATTCAAGAGACTATAAAGGATGGGATGTATGTAGATGATGAAAATGTGAAAATGGTGAATTTGGAAGAAAATGTAACTATAGAAACAAATGCATGTATGTCTTCAAACCCAACTTTCAATGATATGGAAAATGTGACTATACAAACAAATCCAGGTATGTCTTCAAAGCCAAGTTTCAATGATATGAAAAACGCGACTATAGAAACAAATCCAGGTATGTCTTCAAACCCACCTATTGATGATATTGATTGAATTAGTTTATTAAATGAAGATGGATATACCAATGATGAGCTCAATTATACTACTAAAAATATGGAAAGAGGAAATGAGAATGAAATCCCTTATATGAGTGAAAATTAAAATATTTTTTTTAAAGATTGAAAGAAATGTCTTGGATAATCTTCTTAGTAATATTTCTTGGAGAGAAATGGGAACCCATGCAAATAGATTATATAGAATGTTTTTTATAAAAAAACTCTTGGATTTTAATGTCAACTCTTGATGCAATTGATGAAAATGTAGAAATTACGAAAAGTAATGAAAAAGACATTTTGGTAAAACCTAAAAAGAAAGATGAATCAATGAAACAAGTTTTATCTAGTGTTGCTAATGCTATTGATTCTATTGGTAAAAATAGTTGAACTAAAGATAGCAATGCAACACGAAGAGCTATAACAAATGCTTTAGTCAATAAATCATTTTTGAATAAAAGAATGATAAGTAAGACTAGTGAATTTCTAAATATAAATCCTAAAACTTTGAGAAGAGCAACAAAGAGAAGAGAGTCTATTGAAAATGATCCAATTAACCAATGTTGGAGTTTTAGTGGTAAACTCCCAAGGTATGACATGAAATTAAATAGTGAAATCAAATCTTTAATTGAAAAATATTGGCATGATAATACAATGGTATCATCTAATGTTAGAGATGCTTTAAAATTAAGAGTGGGGTCCAAAATTCGTGATCCTCATCCAAAACATCTATTAGACATGAATCAAACTAAATTGTATAAAAAATTCTTAAATGATTCAATGTTAGTACCATTTAATATTACCATAAGTCAAAGATCTTTCAAGAAATGTAAATCTTGGTATGTGAAAATTAATAAACAACTTATCTCTTGTTGTTGTAAAACTCGTGCAATTTCGTTATTATTATGATGTTTTTCAATATATACGTTCTACTTTGCATACTAACAAAATTATTCAGGAATGTGGTATTAATATGCCACCTCAAACAATTGAGTTTGTATCAAGTTTGTTTTGTGAGACATATAATGGAAACTTATTTTATTCAAAAGCATGTATTTATAGACAATGCAATAGATGTGGCAACTTTTCATTGTTAGGAGAATGTATGTATGCATGAAAATATTTCACATGAATTTAGACAACAATTAGTGGATGTGAAAAGATTCAAGAATGTTGAATATTCTTTAAAGGATGGAAAAATTGGAAAGCGTTGCGAGTTAGTCACAGAAAAAATTTGCATACATGTATTCATCAAAGATTTTAAGGATAATATTGTATCCAAATATGTCAAAAACTCCCAATATGCTCAGTGGCTTGATGGAAAATTTCATACATGTAAAAACACATTTCCAATTAGAACTATCCTATCAATGGTTGACTTTGCAGAAAACTATACTCTTGATCCACATGAGGAAATTCAATCTTAGTGTTATAATTTAGTACAAGTGGCCATCTTTGTTCATATTGTATATAGACATGCAGATGATAGTATAGAGGATAATAGAAAATTTTTGAGGGAGTATCATTTCTATTTGAGTGATAACCGGTTACACTCTTCAGAGATTGTGCAATATTATTTCAAAAAAATTTATGAAAGTTTAAAAGAAAGAGAAATCCAGATGACACAACATTTCATATGGTCAGATAACGATACAGGGCAATTCAAAAATGCAAGAATATTTTATTGGCTATGTAGGGAGCACAAAGAAAATAATATCCAACATATGTGGATTTTTTTGAAGCTGGACATGGTAAAGGAGAACATGATGGAGCTGGAGCATGTGTGAAAAGAGCTCTTGCTAGAGAGCAACTAAAATTTGAGGATGCAACAAAATTTAGAGATGCATGTGCAATTGTGGATTGGTGTAATGAAAAATTATCTACGGGATCAAGTGAGAACTCTATAATTCGATGATTCATTTGGTTACTTGAAGAAGAGAATATTCCTACTTGACTTGATTGTGAGACAATAACTGGATCAAAAAAATGGCATTCGTTTAAGAGTTCAAATGCAAGCACATGGACTATATGGACTAGGGAGCTTACATGTTTTTGTCAATTTTGTATTATAGGTGATTGGGGAGAATCTGAAAATATAGAATGGGTTGAAGAATGGAAACAAAGATCCTTGACACCTACAGAAACACATGATCAACTTGAAACAACAATTGAAGATGATAATAAAATGTTTGCATCAAATGACTATGATCGTGTTTCAGACCTTGTACAAGAAGGTACTTTAATTTTCAATATTTTTTTATTACATTTTTTTGTAATCTATATAATTAATTGTATATGTATGCATGTACATATTAATGTGATTTAGATATGTATGACACTATTGAATTAAATAATTTTTTTTGCAGGACATGTGTATGTTGTTATTCCAACTAAAGTAAATGAAGAGGAAACTGAGTATTGGTTGGCTCGATGTGTTGAGACAAAAAAAAAGTTGTTACATCCTAGAGAAGATGATGATAACTATGAGTATCCAACAGGTTCTATGGTTGTTGTTGGCACCTTGCTACAAAAATATCTAATAAGAAAGAATGGTTTTCCTGCATTTGAAGATTATAAAACACATAAGAAGATCATACACTACTCACATTTGCTTGTGGTAACAAATATAAAACTCGTTAGATATCAAGGGAAACCTACTAATAAATAGTTATGGACACTTTCTATGGATGAACATGAGTCAATTATAGATGCATTACAAAAAAGAGACTCGCATGTAGATTGTACAATGGAATAATTTTCTAGGTATGTTTCGTGTTTTTGGTATATATTCTTTCGTTCTCATTTCACCTTCTACAGTATTCCCTTTATCTTAAAATTTGTATCGACTCATGTAAATATATAGTTAATTTACTTGTACAATTTAACATTATTTTTGCAGGTGTACCCTACAAGTAGTTATTTGGATGATTGTCAATAGAAGTTTTCACCATACAAATATGTGAGGTCAATTTTGTATTCTTCAACTAAAATGTGAACACATTAGGTAATTGTATATATACTTGTATATTTCATATTCAATATGTTATGTAGTTATATATTGCATCAATGTTTTTTGCTTTTAGTATATATTCTTTCATTCTCATTTCACCTTCTATATTATTCCCTTTATCTTAAAATTTGTATCAAATCATGTAAATATATAGTTGATTTACTTGTACATTTGAATATTATTTTTGTAGGTGTACCCTACAAGTAGATATTTGGATTATTGTCAATAGAATTTTTCACCATACAAATATGTGAGGTCAATTTTGTATTCTTCAACTAAAATGTGAACGCGTTAGGTAATTGTATATATACTTGTGTATTTCATATTCAACATGTTATCTAGTTACATATTGCATCAATGTTTTGTGTTTTTAGTATATATTCTTTCATTCTCATTTCACCTTCTATGTTATTCCCTTTATCTTAAAATTTGTATCGACTCATGTAAATATATAGTTGCTTTGCTTGTACATTTGAACATTATTTTTTCAGGTGTACCCTACAAGTAGATATTTGGATGATTGTCAATAGAAGTTTTCACCATACAAATATGTGAGGTCAATTTTCTATTCTTCAACTAAAATGTGAACACATTAGGTAATTTTTCCATCCTCTTACATCCCCTTAAGCCATCAGGTTTTATCTTATTTAATTTGTAAATTGACTTGTGTACATCTCCCCTTAATCCATCCTCTTATGTATCCCCTTAAGACATCCTCTTAGGTCCCCTTAAGCCATCCTCTTACATCCCCTTAAGCCATCATATTTTATCTTATTTAATTTGTAAATTGACTCATGTACATCTCCCCTTAATACATCCTCTTATGTATCCCCTTAAGACATCCTCTTAGGGCCCCTTAAGCCATCCTCTTACATCCCCTTAAGCCATTATGTTTTATCTTATTTAATTTGCAAATTGACTCATGTACATCTCCCCTTAAGCCATCCTCTTATGTATTCCCTTAAGACATCCTCTTAGCTCCCCTTAAGCCATCCTCTTACATCTCCTTAAGGCATCAGGTTTTATCTTATTTAATTTGTAAATTGACTCGTTTACATCTCCCCTTAAGCCATCCTCTTACATCCCCTAAAGACATCCTCTTATATATCCCCTTAAGACATCCTCTTAGCTCCCCTTAATCCATCCTCTTACATCCCCTTAAGCCATCCTTTTGTATTATCTAGTTACATATTGCATCAATGTTTTGTGTTTTCGGTATATATATTCTTTCATTCTCATTTACTTGTACATTTATTATTTTTTGCAGGTGTACCCTACAAGTAGATTTTTTCCATGAATACCTCTACAAGATTTCATCATAATGTAAATGCTAGATCAATTTTGTAGTCTTGTCAAACTAATAATGGAGCAATGAGATAATTGTATAGATACTCATCTATTTCATCATGAGCACTATAGTTGCATTGTATCTTGATATTTTGTGTCTTCAATATATTCTTTCAAATTCAAATTGCATAATTTTTTGAGCTCTATGTATAGTGGTGCTATTGGTTCATTATTAATTTTTGCCTAATCTATATTTTTAAATTTGACTCTTTTTATGATATTTCTATGTAAAATGGATTATTATTTTTCTCCTAATCTCTATAGTAGCCATATTGTGTTGATTATGCCACAATCTACTTGAAACCCTAATCTTCCTTTGCAAAGGCATTCTCATCTAAACCCTAACATGGATACTAATGAAAATGAAATATTTTAAGATTCTCATATTGAGGATCATGAAATACCAACAAGATTTTTATCACTTGATGCACATATAGCTAGGAAAGAACTTACACTTACTAGATAATTACTTGTAGATGTAACTACGAATACATGTAATATCCCATCTTACATCATAAATTATTGGATGCCCCATTTTGCATGGACATCCTTTATGACATTTACTCTAAATGATGGTTTCTTCTAATGGTGTATCATCCTAACTTGTTATGACTTGCACAACATGCCCTAATTCTTTTTGACTTTGTGACCCACTCTTGAAAATTCAAAAGGTTCGCTTCTTTAATTTTGGTTCTAAATATGATTTTTTGCCCACAATAGTTGCTTAATGGACTTGTTTATTATCACTTTAAAATATTCAATTGTATATAGGCTTCTCATATGATTTGCCCTAGTTATAATGTTCATATCAAACCCCTATGTTATCATATTCAACATCTTTGATAGTCTATCTTAGTTAGATTAGCACATGTGAACCTTTAAAATATTTGCTTCATGCCTAAGTCTTTGTATTGTATTGTGAACTCCTGTGTTTTTATTTTTATTTTAAGATGATTATGATTAGGGGCAAATTGAGGAAAAATGCATCTTTCCTTTGGCCTCTTTGGGCCCACATTATTGATCCTTATTTATTTTTATTGTGCCATTGGATTTTCCTGCACATTAGCACATAGGAAAAATGGGCCTCAATGTCTATGGTTTTATATTAATATTTGGGTACATAGGAGCTAAACATGACACACAAGAAAGCATAGTTACTAATCATAAGAGCAATTTAAAAATGATACCCTTGAAGTGGGGAAATGAAACATGAGTCCAAATATATAAGGTGAAAATGAGAATCGATAAACACAACAAACATGGGATAAATAAGAAGCCATAGTGTAAGGACACACAAGGTAAATGGATGAATAAGGAAGGAGGATCACAACACATATGCATAATAAAAGAATAAATTAGAAATGATATGAAACACAAAGAAGAAGTGACATGAACAACACAACACATGTTCAAGTTATTTGTGTTCTAGCATGCACCACTAAGGAAAAGTGAAAGAACCAAAAATGGCAAGTGATAACAAATATAGATGAGGATATGGAAGCAATGAAGTCATTCCCCATCAGGTGTGTCTATAATATACTCAAAATATATGTCACTATTAAAACTACTACTTTAGATGTTGTATCACTTGGTTTCTCATTTATTTTTGTGTAACTTCAACATGTAGGGTGTGTTATAGTGAATAAGACCAATTTATTGGTGACCATTATGAAAACCTTCATCATTTACTTTCATATAGTTAGCCTCATCAAGTGAGGGAGTTACATGCTCATGAACTTATGCCTAAAGTTTATCTTCCTTGTATCTATAAGAGTTAAGGCAATTTAAGATTGTGTTTTAAAAATTATTCTAAAATTTACCATATATGTAGGCTTATCTTATATATTGAATTTTAAATTTTATTGGTTTGAGAAGTGTATTATTATCATCATGAATATATCATTAGGTACATCCTCATGTATGTCTAAACCATGTATTTTCTTAATATGAATATGTATACGAATGTATTATGTGCAATCACTTAAGGATACATCATATGAAATATTAAAAGGATCCAAAGGAGGGTCTACATCAAAAAGTTTTATGTTAGCATGGTACATAGAAAAATTCATAGTCCATCCATACATAAAAAAATACATGGATATCCGTGCATACTAGAACTATTTTAAACACATTAGATAGTTTTTCGTTTTAAATTAAAAAATGTATTAGAGATTCTAACATGTCTCAATAATATAATCTAGAAGTAAACAATAAAGCATAAACATACTAGATCTATAAATGTACAAGCACACACACACACACACACACACACACACACACAAACACACATGTAGATCTATAGATAAGTCCATGAAATACTAAAATATAGGTAGGACCCATGAAATGTACTAAGACATCTACTCATGGTCAGCATATAAATATTAAATGCAAATCATAGTTCATGACGTACTGAAATATCTTTAAGTCCATGAAATATCAAGTTCAACATATATAGTCATAGTCCTGGTGGCATATATATAACACAATGCATCATGAAGTCCATGAAATAAATATCTATGTCATATGATCATCACTCAAGTTCAAATCTGAAAGAGGCCTCTTTCTTCCTCATGAAATAGATGGATCTACCTCATGCTGTACAAAAGAGAAAGAAACATGAAATCAGATAAAAATTTTAAAAACATGACACATACATGCGCATATGAAATTTAAATTTCATAATTTCATTTAATTTGATTTAATTTAATTTAATTTATAAAATACTCATATTAAATATTTAAATATAGACTAATGTATGCATAAATTACTGTATGATGTTGGACATCTCCTCCCACATTTTGTTGCCCAGGTGATCATATAGATGTTGGTCCTGAACCAAAAGTCTCAGCTGCTAATTCCTAGATATTCAAATATTTAGCACTCAAGAATTGGGTTAGCATCCAAACTTGATTTAATTTATAAAAATGTGAAATTAAATATTTAAATCTAGGCTTTAAAGTGTGCATAAATTACCATGCGATCATGCTCATCTACTCCCACATTTTGTTGTCTAGGTGGTATAGCTATTTCAGATTCTAGACCAAAAGTTTGAGCTGCTAATTCCTAGAAATTCAAATAAAGCAAGTTTGAAATCTAGGTTAGAATGTTTACTAAAACATGTAACCATATTATATAGCATATAAAGACTTAGAAAATTTAGCAAAGTTTAGAACCTGAAAATACGTGGATGACTCATGAAATTGTCCCTAATCGATATTTTGACCAGCTGCTATCCTAATGGCACTCCTATCATCCTGCACTTACATATATGGGCATATATAAATTTATATAAACTCAAAAAAGCAAAGCACAAATTTAGTACAATTTTTGAAAACACACACCAGGGAATTCTTAGGAATAACAGACGATGATGGAGGAACACTGCAAGCAACACCTTCAGGTGGTTGGTCAGACATGGAAACTGCCACGTGACCTCCTCATTGCAAAAAAAATGTTTCACATACATGTATATTAGAGTTAAATTCAATTATACACCTGTTTCACATACTAGACATGTATATGGTTTTAGGGTTAATATATATTGGTTTACCTCATAAGGTATAGCGGTCTCTATAGCTGCCAATGCAAAACTCAGTGTATCAAATCATGCTGAGGCACTAGAGCGACTTGAGATCTACACCAAATAGTTCACAATATATATTTAATTCATTATTACATTTAAATTTTGATACATTCAAATTAAGCACTTGAAACAAAATAAAATGTGACCTCCATGTACTTGTGTAGGATGATCATCAAAATATAGTAGATCCAAGTATGACTCAACATCTCCTGTAGCTGCATCTGATGTGGATGTAGGAGCAGGATCATAACATGGTTGATTGCAATTTGGACAAAATGTGCCCCTAACATGTGTGAGGCTCTATGATGAGATGCATCGACTCCTCCATGATGCTCTCCACCACTAAATTCAGTTGCCATGTGGGCAGATTGTTTGGTGAGAATACCTGAGAGTCTACTCAATGCCCCTAATGTCGACAACACTGCCTGGTGCTGAATGGGTGTAGGAATTGTGGGAAAAATAGGAGCAACCATAGGAGCAGTAGGAACGGGTCAATTGGGATCAATTTGTGCCCTTGCTTTGTGTTGTGGCATGCCACCACCAACACCCTAGAATGCTCTAATATCAAAATAATTGGGTTTTTGACCCAATTAAAACTCCACCCATAATGTTATCAAAAAATATAGTGGTACCTTAAAATTAGCGTGTGATGAGTGATCAAACACCATCCACCACCACTCCCAAAAATGTCTCGAGATCACCTCATGCCTACACCACTTAATTGATATTCATTTTTTGTTACAGGTATAGGTTGACTAGTTGTGGGGTGAACAAAAAATGGGGCTAATGTTTGTTTGGTAATGTGAAGATCAAAGATGTCTTTATATGAAAGACCATCCACATAGAATTGCCTCCTCTCCTCTCACCAATGGCAGAATCTATCTAGGTCTGCATCAATAGACCTAATAGAATCAATAATGGTTTACATTGAAGATGCAAACCATACTACATGTGGGGGCATCAAGTGAGGCTAAGTATTAATCAAATTAATGCTTTCCTCAATTGCATTAATATTTCATTAATGCTTTGTCGCAATTCAGCCTCATTAGGTGGAGGGGGTGGGGAGTTTGGAGGTGGAGTGGGTGGGGGTTTGGAGGTGGAGTGGGTGGGGGTTTGGAGGTGGAGAGGGTGGGGGGTTTTCAGGTGGATGGAGTGGGGGGTTTCATAAAATAATTCCATCTATTAAAAATTCACCCACCCCTTAGTCTTCCATTGGATCCATGTCACCTACATTTCCAAATATATCCATATCAAAAACTTACAAATTTACTCACAAATATATCCATGTATTGAAAACTTACAAAGAAATATCTAGAAATAAACTTAATCTAATATCTAGAAATGTAAGTTTAAAATATCCATGAATATAAAGCTTAATACTTGAAAATTATCCACAAGTTCAACCAATCAAGAAAAATATGGACTTGATTGTTGAGAGTACTATGTTTTTACTACATTTGACTCAAGAGACATTTACTTTTTAAATAAATTGAAATTAAAATAGTTTTAATAGAGACAAATTAAAGATTTGAGTTGAAACATCAAATAAGTACACCAAGATATACATTATTAAAATTTTAATTCATATGTTATGTACAACTTACCTAGGATTTATCAAAGCTAAATTAGATCATTTGTAAACAACCCTACATGTTTAGCATGCAAACTAAGCACATTGATACTATGATAAGTTATTTTGGGTGATGTATAGTGAAGGATAGAAGGGTTATGATTGAGAAGGTGGATGCCTATATGAATTGACATGTAGCTGAATTGATGAAGCTTATGAGCAAAAAATAAGTATAGGAGTGGAAAATTATTAGGGTCTGTTGTAGATGAGTAAATTTATTTCATGCATCTATCAACCATTATAGTAGGGTATTATTGTTGGATTAGTGATGTTATTATGCATCATATAAGTATCACTCACTACCATAACAACATAGGTCACTATTATACTATATATTTAAAGAAAAAACCCTAGGAGTGCATGAAAGGAAAGGTTATCATGAGAACAATCAAAAGGTTAGGCTAGAGATGATCATGGTTTCTAGAGGATAAGGTTTTGATAAGGTGATTTGGATAGCTTGAAATTTGATTACCTTTAGGAAATCCATGAAATTTTGGTGACTGAGTATCCATGGAACCCTATACAAGTCATACCAAGGTAGCTAATTGGAAGGTTTGAGGATTGTGAACTGAGTTAGGAGATTTTCTATAATTATTTATCATGCCTCAACACCATTTGTAGACATGAGGGAGTGTGGTCATGATCTTTTTTATTATGTGCCAATGGACTATCTTACCCATAATGTTGTCATATAAACATTCTCATTTATATGACTGCCATAACTGGTGAAGTTAGTTCCATTGAGAAGGGGTTGTCATATGCAAGACAAGGGTCGTTGTTTAAAGGAAAGGGTTCCATGAGATATATATGGGAAAACATAGAATTTTTGTGGACATCATGACCTTGGAATATTCAAATTAAAGGAGTACTAAGGAGTGTTGTTTCTAATGTCTCATAGTGTTCAAGACTTACTTGTGTTGTTTTAGAATGAGTACTTTCATGTATGAATAAGGTTCTAAGAATGTTTGGTGATGGATTTAAGGATTGAGGTACTTCAAGAGGATAATATGGCATCCATAAACCACATAGAGAGCATTTCCACCAAAATACATATGCATGGTTATCATCCCACCCTATCAAGAGTTGAGTTGTAAGCACTCCTATATCTATTAGGGCTAGATGTTGTAAACATTGAAAGTATTTAAAAGTTCTGGTAACTTTCAATAAGGGCTTATTTTATGGTATTTTATTTGTATCACCTGAAACAAAGAATATTACCTCAACACTTTAAGATCTAAATCTAAAAGAAGATTTGAAAAAAGTTCTTTATTCTTTCTCCAAACATGACATTCCCCTTATACAATCTCTAAAAAGCATTCCAAATCTTATAATATTATTTCTAAAACAATAAATCTAACTCAAGAATAATATTATCTTCAACTTTTCATCTTCTATTCTAGCTCTCTAACTCCAAACATGCAAGTGAATAATGAATCCAAAACAAATGAACCCCTATCCTTATACTATTTCCAAGTTTTTGGAAGACCAGGTTAGATCCTAAGTTCTCCTTTGAATGTTGGTCATCCTTGTGCTAGGTTGGAAGAAGTTATGACAAAGAGGTATGGTAGTTTTGTGGCTAGTTACTGGACAAATGCTAATGGCAGTAGGGAATGGAAAAAGTTTAATGAAGAAATAGATTATAAGTTACTAATGATTGATTATCTATGCATAGATCATGTTATTTTCATCCTTATGAGATATGTTACTTATTTTTTTTATAACAAGTCATGGTTGGGATGTAACAGGTAGTGTGTCTCAAGTTTTAAGGTTTATAGTTTAGTTTTAGGGTTTATCAAGTTCATATTTTTAGGGTTTATAGTTTAGTTTTCTAGGGTTTATCAAGTTCATAGTTTTAGGGTTTATAGTTTAGTTTTCTAGGGTTTATCAAGTTGATAGTTTTAGGGTTTATAGTTGTTTATTGATCATAGTTTTAGGGTTTATAATTGTTTATTGATCACAGTTTTAGGGTTTATAATTCTTTATTGATCATAGTTTTAGGGTTTATAGTTATGCTTAGCGTTTTAGGGTTTATAATAACATATTTTTAGGGTTTATCAAAACATACATAGCATAATTTTACTTAAACACTAATTTTTCAATTTAAACCTACAATCATAAAAAACAAGAAAGAAACCAACCTGGAGGTCTTCAGAACTGACGAGGTGGTGGCAGGAGGTGAGAAGGCAAAAAACACATTGGATTTGTGATAGAAGGGGCTTCAACAATGCATACCCATTCTCATTTGTCATTGTCCCTGTCGCCCTACTGAAGAAAATGAGCCCGCAAGGGTTTTTTTAAATTATATACGTTTTTGAAACAGGTAGCCATTTAGAAATGGGTACTCGTTCTATAACCCATGTCCGTTTACTAATGGGTACCCGTTTAAGCTTGAGCACCCATTACTAAATGGGTACCCATTTAGGTTAGGGTGCCCATTCCTAAATGGGTACTCATTTCTTTAAAACAGGTACCCATTCCTATCGAGAATTTTTTTTTCCCGTGCAACTTCCCCCACATGTGGACCCAACTTCTTGCTTTTACCCTTAGATGTTGATATCCTTTAAGTTTGGGAGTGTTGAAGGAGATCTTACTTTACACAGTTTGGCACATGTTAGTGTGGTATAAGGACATGGTTCGATTTGTAGGTTCTCTCTTTCTAGGTATATTGTCTTCTTCCTAAAGGTTCTTATGTTTATGGAGTTGAGGTTTTGAATGGAGTCATGTGTTGTTGTTTGTACTTCATTGTTTTTTGGCAATAGTTTGGTAGCTCCTTGATATCTTTCTTCATTGGTTTGGAGGACTTGGGAGAGTTATTTGAATTGGTAATGAGAGATGTATTTTGCATAGCATTGTATGCTTCTTTGACACTATGATAGAGGAGTTAGCCACATCCTCTATGTGAAGTGCTATAGGAGGACTTGTTAATTTTATGATATTGTTTTCAAATTTGACATAACCTATGCAGTGGGAGTTCCAAAAGGTATATGTGTTCTATATGAGAGGGGCACCTCTCTTGGACTAGTTACACTTTACTACAGTTAGTTACATCAAAGGTTTTTTATCGCATGTCTATGTTTGTTATTACCTTGGAGTCTTCTTTTGCAAGATGGTGGATATACAGGGATTGGTTTGTAGATTTGGGTTGTTATGTTGATAGCATGAAGTTCTACCTATGATAGTTTGTTTACTCTGGTTTGAGGTATGGATAGTTTGGATGAGATAACAACTTGTTGTGGTTGCTATTCTAATTTGGTATGAGGGTGGCAGTCACTCAGAGTCATTTGTTATCATTTGGATTTGATGCTTGTGTTTATGTATAGAATGGTGCAAGTTTCAGTGATAGTTGATATGTTTCACCTTGGAATGTTCCTTGTTCCATCATGGGTAATATGATGTGAGGATTTCTTGCTTGGGATGGTGGTTATCATGGTTTCATTTGCAGGTATCTTGTTGGAGCACAAAAGCATGTTGAAGAATCAATGATACATCGTTGGCTAAGGGATGCTTTTCCCTTGTTGATTTTTCCTATGGATATGTATTTAAAATGTATGATGTCAAGTGGGTGAATGTTGGGATTAAGGTGCCATCAACCTTGTAAATCTTACTGCATAGTTTCCACTATTCTTGGAAAGTTCCAAGGTTCTTGGAGAGTTCCGACATCCTTGAAGATAGGGTGTAAATTTTTAAATTTATTCATAAGGGATGAATGTTTTACCATCAACAGTAAATTATTTTTACTAGTATGATAAATAATTATTTACTAGCCTCAGTAATTAATTAGTTACTAACAAGTTGTTACAAAGTTACTTTTACTGCTCAAGGAATCTTGATGAATAGTAAATGAGGCAAGGTGTGTTACAAGTATGGGACTAACCGGTGTTGTCATTGATGTCAACATACTCCTGTTGCATTGATGAAAGGGATTGGATGAGCTGAGTGTTGAGGATATTGAGAAAATTAGTCCTAATCAAGAATAGAGAAGAACAGTGAAGACAGTAAGGTAAAAATCCCAGATAAGTTAAGGATCAGAGGATGCGGTTTAAAGGGTTTCTAGATATGTGTTTTAAGGTGATCCAGTAAAGATTTCAGAGGTCTGCATGAAGATTTGAAGAAGTTGTGGCCGCTCAAGTAAAACCGGTTCTGGCAAGAGTTCAGAGGTGACAGAGTGATACAGATAGGTCCAATGTGATCCAGAAATGCATTATCCTATTCTGCAGATTTGAGGGAGTGTTGAGGAAGTCTATGTGAAGTATCAACTTGACTGGTTCATGGTTTGAAGGTCCAAAAGCATCTATTCTTTTGTGACAGTGGTGACAGACTGTGTTCTTGAGGTTCTGGATGAAGGAGAGAAGGATTTTAGTAAGCAGATGAAGTGCAGCTTTTCTTGGTGAGTCAGGCAATCTTGTGAAGGTCTTTAGATCATGTCCAGCCCGTATTGGTGGTCTGCATTGGAGTTGGAGCCCACAATTAAAGAATAAACTTCAGATGATGATGTTCTTCCTGAGACTGGCCGACCGGATGAGTTACACATCTTGCGAATGTTTTTATAGATGTTTGCCGACTTAGATGATTATTCCTAAGTTGATGTCTTGTATAAATAAAGGGTTGCAAAGTCATTTCAAAGTTGTCCTTGTGTAGATGAGAGTGTGATAGCAAGGAGGAGAGCGAAAGGCAGAGCAGAAGTTTTGGGCTTAAATGGAACTGATTCAAGCATGGTGAAGATGCTATTTTCCAATTCAAGTAGGTGATACTTATTCTTTTGTAGACAACGTGTCTCTTGTAGGTAGTGAGCCTCTTGTGAGCAGTGTGCTCGGGCAGTGATCCGTAATTTGCATGTGCCATTCTGTTCTTTCTATTCTTCTAACAGAGAATATAATCTTGGGTTAATCACCCCATGGTTTTTTTCCCTTAACTGGGTTTTCCAAGTCAAAATCTTGGTGTCTGATGTGTTGATATGTTTCTGCTCTTGACTTAATTGCATTATGTTTCATAATTGATATACTACTAAATCACTAAGATAATTTAAGTGTGAAATAGAGAAAAGTTTTGGATAACTGATTCACCCCACCTCTTAGTTATCAACAATTGGTATCAGAGCCAAGTTCCTCTAAAAGGAGCTTAACCGCTTGAGGTGATCTAGGATGTCATCTTACAAAAAGGATAGTCTAAAGTTTGATGGAACCAATTTTAATCTTTGGAAAGGTCGCATGAAATGTCACTTGCAATGTATGGGAATGGCATACTAGACCATGGCTACAACACAGTATACACCTCCACAGGGTGGTCCGAAGCCGCAAATGAAATTACAGATGCTGAAAACAATCTGTGGACTATAGAAGCTCTTCTAAGCGCATTATATGATTCAGAGCTCTCAAATGTTGTTGACCTACCAACTGCTTTTGAGATTTGGCAAAAACTAGAACTTTTGCATGAAGGAGACAAGTATGTTAAATGTGCAAGGTTACAGAGTCTAAAAGGGAAATTTGAAAATCTGAAGATGAGAGATGATGAAAATATCACCACTTTTATGCCAAGGGTTAATGAGATTGTTTGTGGAATTAGAAATGTTGGTGGAGTCTTGGATGAAGATGAGATTGTTGGCAAAATTCTCAGATCCCTTCCTGCCTCTTATAAAATCAAGGTTGTTGCCATTGAAGAATTCAGAGCCCATACAACTGTCACAAGAGATCAATTGGCTGGCAAATTGGTTGCATTTGAAATGACCGAGTTTGGAGATGACCCCCTCAAGACTGAATATGCATTCAAAGCTAGTGCCTCTATAAAAGGTAAACAAAGGTTTGATCCAGGAGAGAACTCATCAAGGAAACTGCCATGGTATGAGAAAGCAAGAAAAGACCTGGAAGAAGAAGTAGAAACTGCTCAGCTTGAAGCCCTTATTGCAAAGAGACTGCCAAGAGGATCTGGTAAGTATGAAGGAAAATTACCTTTTAAGTGTTTTAACTGCAATAAGATTGGTCATTTTGCCTCAAAGTGTCCGGAAAGATTTTCAAGGCAAAATCCTAACAGATCAAGGTTCCAAAAGAATTGCTACTATGTTCATGAAGAAGATGATAATGAAGGAGTAATAGATGATGAATCAGAGACAGGAAACAAATCTAGAAGTGATTGGGTGTTTATTGCCATTAAGGAAGAAGAACCAATATCCTCTGAATCTGTCAATCATAAAGTTGTAGAAAGAGCTCTGGCTGCTCAAATTGAAGAAAAGGATGACTGGGTCATTGATAGTGGTTTCTCTCACCATATGACAGGTGACAAAAATAAGTTCATAGATTTGGAAAGGTATGAAGGAGGAGTGGTAAATTTTGGTGATAATTCTGCTGGTAGAATCAGAGGAAGAGGAACTGTTTCTTTTGATGGAAGGAACAAAACCGGTAATGTACTATATGTTGAAGGTTTGAAGCACAATCTTCTCAGTGTTGGACAGTTGGTGGACAAAGGCTATGATCTCTGGTTCAAGAGTGGAAAATGCAAGATCTTTGAAAGTTCTGGAATAGAGATTGCATCTGGTACCCAAACTAAAGGTAATATCTTCCACTTGGTTGGTACTGGTAAATGTTGCTTATTTGCTCAAGTTGATCAAAGTTGGTTATGGCATAGGAGAATGTGTCATGTGAATTTTGATAACATCATCAAGATAAGCAATACTCAAGTTGTAAGAGATCTTCCAAAATTGGTGAAACCTACAAATAGCTTGTGTAAAGAATGTCAGTTGGGTAAGCTAAGCAGAGTCACATTTAAGAGTAAGGAACTGTCTTCTACTGGATTATTGGACTTAGTTCATATTGATCTTTGTGGCCTGGCAAGAACCAGGAGTGTGCAAGGTGATAGATACTTCATGTTACTAATTGATGACTATTCCCAGATGATGTGGGTAACCTTTCTAAAAGAGAAATTAGAAGCTCTTGAGAAATTCAAAATATTCAAGGCTATGGTAGAGAATGAAACCGGATTAAAAATGAAATGTCCGAGGTCTGATAGAGGTGGGGAATTCACATTTGGTGAGTTCTTAGAGTTCTGTGAGAAACATGGAATAAAGAGACAGTTATCTGCTCCTAGGACTCCACAGCAGAATGGAGTAGTGGAAAGAAAGAACCGGACCATCTAGGAAGCCTCTAGGACCATGATGATGGAAGAAAATGTTCCTCAGATCTATTAGAGAGAAGCTATCAGCACTACAGTCTACACTCTCAATCAAATTCAAATCAGAAATAATACCGGTAAGACTCCTTATGAACTTTGGTTTGGCATCACTCCTACTGTGAGGTATTTTAGAGTATATGGTAGCAAATGTTACATTAAAAGAGATGAAGATCTAGGAAAGTTTGATGCTAGAAGTGATGAAGGAATATTCTTGGGTTACTCTACTCAAAGCAAAGCATATCGGTGTTATAACATGAGACTGAGAAAGATAATAGAAAGTACAAATGTGAAGGTTGATGAGGGAAGTGAGAAACCCTCAAGGTTTTATGAATATGATGAAAATGATCAGAATGGTGTTCTGATTCAAGGAGCCCAAACCTCTTCTAAAAGATAGATTCAAACTGATCCAGTAAATCAGGAAGAAGAGATAAGTCTGAATGAGCCTGATCAAGAAACAGAAGTGCAAGAAACTCCAAAAGTTCCAAGGTATGTAAGACTGAATCACTCTGAAGATTAGATCATAGGTGACAAAAGCAAAGGTGTGCAAACTAGAAGGAGAATTGCTCAAAATTTAGATGAGTATTGTCTGATTTCAAAGATTGAACCTAAGACAATAAATGAAGCCTGCAATGATGAAAACTGGACCAAAGCAATGGAGGAAGAGTTGATGCAAATTGAGAAAAATCACACTTGGGATCTTGTTCCTAGACCTAGAAACAAGAATGTGATTGGAACCAAATGGGTCTTCCGGAACAAGCTAAATGAAGTTGGTGAAGTAATCAGAAATAAAGCCAGATTGGTCTGCAAGGGCTATTCCCAAATAGAAGGAGTTGATTTTGAAGAAACTTTTGCTCTAGTGGCAAGAATTGAAGTAGTTAGATTATTTCTTGCATTTACTACCTTCAAAGATTTCAAAGTATATCATATGGATGTCAAGTCTACCTTCCTAAATGGTGACTTGGAAGAAGAAGTGTACATTGAGCAACCGAATGGATTTCAATTGTCTGATCATGGTAATATGGTCTGCAAGTTGAAGAAGGCACTGTATGGACTGAAGCAAGCCCCAAGAGCCTAGTATGAAAGATTGGATAAACATCTTTTGAAGATTGGTTTCAACAAAGGTACTGCTGACAGTAATTTGTACTTCAAAATTGATCATGAAAACATCTTGATTGTTGAAGTGTTTGTTGATGATATCATTTTTGGAGGAAGAGATAGTATGTGTAAAACTTTTGCAAATCAAATGAAAAGTGAATTTGAGATGTCCATGCTTGGTGAAATGAATTTCTTCTTGGGTCTGTAAATCACTCAAACAAAGAAAGGAATCTTCATTTCTCAGACCAAATATGTGAGAGAATTGTTGAAGAATTTGGGATGGAAGACTCAAAACCAATGAATACTCCCATGGCAACCAGATGTAAATTGAGCAAAGATGATGACTCTCCTAAGACTGATCAGACAAAGTACAGGTCAATGATTGGAGGACTATTGTATCTTACTCAAACTAGACCAGACATTATGCAGGTTGTTGGTCTTGTTGCTAGATTTCAGGCTGATCCTAGAGAATCTCATGTCATGGCAATCAAGAGAATTTTTAGATATCTAAAAGGGATAGTTGAGTATGGTCTATGGTATCCTAGAGATCATGATTTCTCTCTTCATGCATATACATATGTTGATTGGGCAGGAGATGTGGATGACCGGAAGAGTACCAGTGGTGGAGCATTCTTTTTGGGAAAGAGATTGGTTTCTTGGCTAAGCAAGAAACAAGAGGCAATATCTCTGTCCACAACTGAAGTAGTATATATTGCAGCAGCAGGTAGTTGCACTCAAGTATTGTGGATGAAGCAAATGCTAAAAGACATAAGAGTGGAGTATGAGGGGCCTATCACAATCTTCTGTGATAATTCAACTGCAATAAACATATCTAAGAATCTGGTGTTGCATTCAAAGACTAAGCATATATCTATCAAGTTTTATTTTCTAAGAGAGCAAGTGCACAAGAATGAAGTCAGATTGGAGTTTGTGCCTTCCAAGGATCACATTGCAGATATCTTTACTAAACCTCTACATAATGACTCTTTTTAGTATCTCAGGGAGAAGTTAGGGGTTATTGCCCCTCCGGTGATGAACTAAGGTGCACTGATGTGCATCAGTCCGGTGGATATCACAGTCATATCTTTTGATCTAGATTAATGATGGGGAGTTGTCACTCAGGGGGAGTAGCTGGTATGTTTTTGAAGAGTTGAAGTTGCAAGTATGAGCCCTTTGCCATTGATGTCAAAGGGGGAGAGAAGACATGTGAAAAACAAGTGGTTGATGATCAAAGGGGAGCAGTGAAGGAAGAGAAGACATGTGAATGGATGTTGCTGATAGGGGGAGTTGTAACAGTAAAGAGAAGTTCTTGTCTTGATGGTCAAAATAGTTTTTCACATCATATGTTGCCATCAATGACAAAGGGGGAGATTGTTGCAAGTATGGGACTAACCGGTGTTGTCATTGATGTCAACATACTCCTGTTGCATTGATGAAAGGGATTGGATGAGCTGAGTGCTAAGGACATTGAGAAAATTAGTCCTAATCAGGAACAGAGAAGAACAGTGAAGATAGTAAGGTAAAAATCCTATATAAGTTAAGGATCAGAGGATGCAGTTTAAAGGGTTTCTAGATATGTGTTTTAAGGTGATCCAGTAAAGATTTAATAGGTCCGCATGAAGATCTGAAGAAGTTGTGGCCGCTCAAGTAAAACTAGTTTTGGCAAGAGTTTAGAGGTGACAGAGTGATACAGATAGGTCCGATGTGATCCGGAAATGCATTATCCTATTCTACGGATTTGAGGGAGTATTGAGGAAGTCTATGTGAAGTATCAACTCGATTGGTTCATGGTTTGAAGGTCCACAAGCATCTATTCTTTTGTGAGAGTGGTGACAGACTGTGTTCTTGAGGTTCCAGATGAAGGAGAGAAGGATTTTAGTAAGCAGATGAAGTGCGGATGTTCTTAGTGAGTCAGGCAATCTTGTGAACATCTTTAGATCATGTCCAACTCGTATTGGTGGTCCGCATTGGAGTTGGAGCTCGCAATTGAAGAATAACCTCTGGATGATGATGTTCTTCCTGAGACTGGCCAACCGGATGAGTTACACATCTTACGGATGTTCTTATAGATGTTTTCTGACTTAGATGATTATTCCTAAGTTGATGTCTTGTATAAATAAAGGGTTGCAAAGTCATTTCAAAGTTGTCCTTGTGTAGATGAGAGTGTGATAGCAAGGAGGAGAGTGAAAGGCAGAGCAGAAGTTTTGGGCTAAAATGGAACTAATTCAAGCATGTTGAAGATGCTATTTTTCAGTTCAATAGGTGATACTTATTCTTTTGTAGACAGTGTGTCTCTTGTAGGCAGTGAGCCTCTTGTGAGTAGTGTGCTCGGGCCAATTCTATTCTTTCTATTCTTCTAATAGAGAATACAATCTTGGGTTAATCACCCTGTGGTTTTTTTCCCTTAACCAGGTTTTCCATGTCAAAATCTTGGTGTCTTATGTGTTGATGTGTTTCTGCTCTTGACTTAATTGCATTATGTTTCATGATTGATATACTACTAAATCACTAAGAGAATTTAAGTGTGAAATAGAGAAAAGTTTTGGATAACTGATTCACCCCCCCCTCTCAGTTATCAACAAGGTGAAGAATATTGGTGCCTATCTTAGGGAAATGTATTTTTGGTCTGTTATGATGCATGTCATAAGTTTGTAAGAGCATCTATGACAACTTACAATTGTCATAAGGTGTAAGGGATTCTATGACAACATATGACAACAATTATTGTCTTGTAAGTTCCCATTCTTGGTTCAAGGCACCTAAATTGAGAAGATGCCTATGACAAGTGTAAGGGAATTTGTAAGAAGATGATTTTGGTATATCCCAAGATAGAAATATTATATTTTTCCATCTCCCACAAATTTATTTGGTGGGTACACATTTTGTATAAATATGAGACTTGAGAGTGAAGTTTGGTTGAGTAACAATGAGAGGATATCTTAGTTTACATGTACACAGGTGCTGATGGATTGAATAGTGAAGAGGAGATTGGAAGTGGATGTATTGTAATCTTGTTTTGAAGATAATACAACTTGGGCCTCTCTTCTTGGTGGAGTTTTTTCCCGCAAAGGTTTCTCCATGTAAACAAGTTATGTTATGTGTTTGTTCTTCTACTCCATTGTTACTGTGTGTTGTCAAATATGGCATTCTTATGTTGCTAATATGTGTCTCTTTGTTGCTACTATCTTATGGTGATGTTATTTCTATTATAAGTTCATATAACGTGGTTTTATCAAGCATGTTAGAGTGGTTGATTTTAGCATCATAAAGAAGTTGAATCTTTTCATGGTATTTCAAGGATTAAGCAAACTTATTGTCATATTTGCATACAATTTTTAGATTTCTATATTGTAGTAGTCAAATCCTTGTATCTCACCAATTGGCATCATATCTTGGTGATTTGATGATTAACAATTGGATTAGAGATTGTTTGTTTATTCCAACATATGTAGAGGAAAAGAAGAGCACAAGAAGCTATATCAAAGCACAAACTCAATCAACACTATGATTGAAGCCCCCCAAAGCAAAAATAATCACCAATTTCAACACTTTATCCAATTAATGAGTGTATGTACCCATATAGACTCAAACTAAAAATCTGATATGAAAGGAAAAATTTTGAAAAATGGCATGGATAGAATGGAAGAGCACAAAATTACCTTTCCAACGCCTATCTATAAGAAGTTGAAATTTCGATAAAGTGGGCAAAATTTATGAGCTCGGGAGTGCAAAACACAAGTTCTAGCTTCAAATAGAAAAATATAGTATCAAATTGTAAAATCTCAAAAAAATACCTGCACCACTTCGAAGTTCTCAAAACCAGCGTTTCGATAATATTTCATTTGCCAATTTTTGATACCGTGGTGAAAAGTTATGCCACCCATAAAAACATCTCTCTATTAGGGCTAGAAGGGGGCCAAAGGGGCCCCTGTCATTGATGTCACTGCTAATGCAGTGATGACATCAACAGTCATAGGTATATTCTCTCTAGTTGTTGGAATATTCTGTGGAGAGAAAAAATGCATGTATGAGCAAGAAAACCAACCGTGTTGCCTGCAAAACTGCCAACTAGAGGGAAAAACTACCTATTTGTAAAAGAAAATGCCTGAGAGAATGTAAATCTGCCATTCTATAGCAAAACCACCCTTCAAAGAGAAAAATCACTATTTGTAAAGTGAAACCACCGATGCACAGTAAAAACTGTTGTATTTGATAAACCACCTATGATAGGAAAATCACCTGTGTGTTTACTGCTGGTTGGATGGATATTCCCTACATATTCCTCTAAATTTTCACCACTAGGAATGGACTGTGGTCTGCTTTTATTTTAAAATCAGTGGATTTTAATTTTAAATCCATACGCTGAATAAACCTATGGCAATTTTTTTTGGTTTTTAATAAACTATTGTTTTAAGTTATTTTTTTAATTTAAAAAATCAAATCTCTGCATAATAAGACCATGCAAATAAAATATTATACAACGATTTTATTTACTCGACATATTTTTGACCACTGACGCAAGTCCTACATAGATAATATTCGCCTACAATAATGATGCTTGTGGAATATTCTGTAGAATATTCCATACAACTGAATTGCAAAAAAAAATTATCTTTCGCTACAACTTTGTCCGCTTTAGATTATTTGATAGTCAAGCTATAGGCTTTTGGCATCTTGAGCATGATGACTAGGCCTGATTTTGCCTAAATTGCTCTGACATTGTAGCTAACTCCTAGATCAAGTATCCATTCCCCAAATTGAAAACCTCATAGATTTGGCCTTCACTATCCAATCTGAATGAAACAAAAGGTGATCTTGACTATCTCGGACCTCTTGAACACAATGGTGTGCTTAGATTTGTAGTAGCATGCTCCAAAATAAACCTACAATATAATGGATAAAGAGGAAACTCTCACAAATCTAGTATTTCCATAAAGTTTTTTTGATTCTCTAGGTCATCATTTGATGCAAGAGAAGAGCATACTCAACTATTAAGATTCACCATAAATTTGCATTCAAATCTCTCAAAAATTTAGCTAACAAGAAGAGATTCCACCTAGAGAGCTCTCATACCATGTAAAAGTTGGCTAGATAGGAGCCACCCAAGATCTAGGACTTCATGAAAGCACAGGAGAGACAATATGAGAGAATAATAATCTATCTTATCAATGAATGCAAAATTGTGTATGTTTTTATGTTACAAGAGAGCCTTTCTTATAAAGGCAAGGATGAAAGCCAAGATGTTATATTCATGTGACAAGTGTCTTAATCCTATGACATGTGACAAATATAGCACATGTGGAGGATAAGAGAACTATAAGACAACTATCAACAACTAAACACAACTAGAAACATCTAAAAGACTCACTAAGTCAACCTAACATGTGAATTATGTGAGGGAATATTATTTAACTAATAAATAGTTAAATAATATGAATTATCCTAACACAAGGGAAACTAGATATGAAATATTTATCCCTATTCACACTAACATTCATAGAGATGAAGATCTTTCACACCATGGGGAGATGGATTGATGAAGCCAAATCTACAACAAACAAACACAATAACAACACAATTTTGCTCTACAACACAATGAATGCTTTGGAATCCCTTATCTCAATATCACAAGTTTGTATTATCCATCTAGTTGTAAAATGAAGACATAAACTCACTTATATACATTCCCGCTAACTTTCATAATTCAAATTGAAAAGGCCAATAGAGGAAAACTTTTTAAAGGTCCTATGCCAACATCTTAAAATTTAGGTCCTAGTAAATCAACCTGGACTAGGGCATGGGTGCCAAAGTCCCAAGTCTAATTTGAGTCATGATTAAGCATTTAAAATAAACCCCTAGGCCCCATTTGACATGGATTGAATTAGGGGAAATTGCTCCAAGATAAGAGTTAAGCATGCATAATGAAATTAAGGGGACTTAGGAGCTAAACTAGGAGGTAAAAAGTCATAGGGAAACTTTTTACGACATAACATTTAGCCCCCACTTTAATGTATGTATGATCTTATGATCCATCCATGCATTAAAGTATGGTTGAAAACACATCAAACACACTAGGCACATAAGCTAAGGCATACCCAAAGGTTGGAGGACTATTTCTAGCCCCCAATCTTAGGTAAGCACTAGAAAACAAATAGAAGACAAGAAAGACACAATGAAGACAGTAAGAAGCATGCAAAAAATAGAGAATACAGTAGAAGCATGTAATACATGGAGAAGACATGAGAACAATCACGCAATACACAAAGAATACATTAAAATGAATCCTAAACTAGGGGGCAGAGGGGGCTCATCGCCACACACCTTTAGACCACCAAAAAAATGCAAAACAAAGACCTGAATGTGGATGGGGCTCATCGCCACACGCCTTTAGACCACACTCGGGGGAAGACATGTCAAACAAAGACCCAAATGTGGAGGGGGCTCATCGCCATGTACCTTTAGACCACACTCGGGGGAAGACACAACAAACATGCAAGGAAGACACACAAAATACACGAGCACCATATAGCATGCCATAGACACATTATACATCTTATACATGATAAACACGAGCGATAGAAAGATCTTATTGCTAACTCCCACCATCTAAAACATGCCAAACACATCTGACGGTTGAGCTACACTACCACAACCACCAAAGACACGCTTAAGGGAGGATGACTCAAGATCCAACCTCACCTCGACAAAGGACTTTGTATAAAAGGATATGCACTAGCTCAAGAGATACACCATCCTGTCTTCCGCACAAGGGATTTCAAAATGCAACCACACCCATATCACGGAGATGCCTTACTATGAAAAGGAAGCATGTTCTCAATGTATACAACCCCACCTGCATCACAGAGATGCCTTATAGTGAAAATAAAGTATACACAATAGATCAATGTACACAAACACACATTTGTCAATGCAAAGTAATCAAGCAGATACCATTATATATGCTCCCACCTTAAGGTGGTTGATGTCGCTTATCAATATCAAGCACATTAAGGTAGAGTGAAAACATGCAAGGGAACAAGAGCTCTCGCAAAGCCCATGCCCCTAAAGGTTACATGTGCCACGATCACTAAATGTTCCCACAAACACATTGATAAGATATGCTAAGATAATCAACAAGAGATAAGGTTAGAACATCTTACTCTAAGATAATAACCAAATCAAATCATAAAAACTATGCATAAATTAGATCACATAAAAGAAATCAATGTTACACTGATGGGTTCATATCTAAGTATAGATGTTGGGCTTATACTGCAGGTATCTTAGGATCGAGTGTAACAACAAGGTGAGATACAAAACCATCCAAAGTGCACAGAGCAACTGTATTACAAAAGTTTGTTAGAAGAGATAAGACAACATGATGCATCACATGGAGTGATTCTACTAGTCAAGTGTCATATATATATTTCAACCACATCTTCACACATGGTCCTTATCTAAGTTTTTATTTGTTTTCATCATCCGCCAACTAGGTAGAACTACTGAAGAAGGTAAACAATAAAATGAGAGAGGAGAAACGAATGTCTTAGGAACACCATGTAAGAGGATGCCCCTAAGACATCACCCACAATGCTACGCCCCTAAGGCATGGCACACAACAATAAAATAGAGAGAAGAATATAATAATGATGAAATAAATAGAAGAATGGTCACAACAGAGGTAGTCTTTCGGTATCCTTAACCTTACAAGAGTATCAAGAGTCATCCTAGGAGACCTAAACATAACACAACACGGGGGAACACAACACAACACACACACACACACATATTTTATCTAAAAGGAATTCAAACGTGTGATCATCTTAGAGAGGTGCTCCATCAAGTGTGACAAATTGTGTGAGAAGTTCATACCTAATTTATTCTTATATCCAGAATGATCATGCAGTGCTTGTTTCTCAAAACACTGTATGTTGAAAATATTTTGTTGTTTATGAGGAGGGGAATCATTGCTATTTCCCACTAATGATAGTCACCTTATTCTTTTTTGATCATTTGATTTCTTGTTTTGATTTGCTTGATGAAGGAGTCTTTCATGATGAAATGGGATGCTTTCCATCATGACAACTTTGTCTTGTTAAATTTTCTCAATTTGTGTATTTGGTGTATTTTTGTTGTTTCCAAATCCTTGAAGGGATAACGGTGGAGGAACCTCAACATATATACATTTTCCATGTGGATGAGGTGAGTCTTCAATCTTCTCCTTATCCACTTCTATCATGCCAATTATTTAACAATAGTCAAGATAATCATCATCAGTCTGCTCCATTGTATTTTGTTCTACCATATTGTTGTTACTATGCTTAGGAAAAGGATTAGTGAAGATCTATAAATTTTGATTCAGAGGAGCAACTGACTTATTTCCATTGTCATTCACACTAGTTACCTTTATTATATTAGAATCGATTAGGTCTTGAATTTCTTGTTTAAGATGCTGATGCAGGGGCATCGCTCTCCATCTAATTTTGGCTTGAATTTTCATTTTAGTTTTGGGCTTTGGTGGTGTTTTGTTGGTTTGAGTGTTCATAGGTGTCTTGGTGTGGCCTCTTGTTGCAATGCATTTTTATCTCCCTACCGAAATCAAAAGATATTGGAGTTCCTGTCACCATAGTGATAGGAACAATAGCAAAAAATATTAATTAATAAGGAACAAACAGCTATGGAGTGATAACTTGGAGTCCAAACATCAGGAACAATTACGAGAATCAGTTACAGTTGTGGAAAAGATGAACGGTCAGAATGAGCAAGGGTCAGTGAGAGGCCGCCAAAGGAAGTGACAAATATTTGAATATGGTTGATGAAGTGTAGAGGCTGAAAATAGCCTGGGAGGTGAACAGTTGCATGACAGTTAGAAAGAAAGCCCTGAACACCCGCGGCAGTGATAGAACAGTTAGAAGGCAAGAAGATTCTTTGTAACAACAAAGAAGAGTTAGTGGAGAGGAAAACATAGTTTGAACAACCAAATAGAAAAGACCTAGTCATTGGACGTTTCTAAGATAGAGCATAACGACCAGGAAGAATAGAAAAGAGGCCATACAAGAGAAAGCTGAGGTAGAGAGAGAGAGCATGAGAAATCTAGAAGGTCAAAAGCCATTTAAGTGAGGATGAGGAAAGGAGAAGATTGCAAGTTAGAGGCTGATTGAGTAAGAAGAAGATAAGCAAAGGGTTGTTGTGGTGAAGGAGGAGTTAAGGAAGTGCTGAGAGTGCAGGCCGATGATATTAAGAAGGAAGGCTAAAATCTAGAAGGCTCAAATAGAGTGGAGGAGGTCGTGAGAAGAGGTCGATTGATCAAAGAGAGAGAGAAGTGAGAGATAGAGGAAAAGAAAGTGACAGATGCTGAGTTGAGGCCACAAGACAAGGAAGAGAGAAAAGAGAACGGACAGCAAGAGAAGGGAGAGATCAATTGTGAATGGTAAGCACGGTGAAGGAGAAAAGAATAGACCAAGTTGATAAGAAGAAATTGAATGTGACCAAAGGCCAAATAGTCTAGACCAAGAGAAGGAGATAAAGGCCGATTAGAGGCCAAGGAGGTTAAGAAGAAGAATAAAGTAGATAGGGATTGATAGGGATGTGATTTTGCATAGTTTATGATATTTTGTAATAGTGGCCGATTTGGCTGAATGAAATGAAAGCTTAAATTCTTGTTCATTATGTTTCTGTAACTTGTGTGAGGATAGCTCCTGTAGTTGGTTAGAACTAAGATTGAATTCATGGTTATTCCTATCATTAATGAGTTTGCATTATAGTTCCTATCACCTTTTGGATAGCAAGTTATAGAAATCTATTTGGATGCCTAGTAAAGTGATTGTGAATCATGAAAGTGTGAAACTTTAATCCATCAAGTGGTATCTGAGCATGTGTGTGTAAATTTTGTGTCATTAGATTGGTATCAGAGCACAAAAGATTCTCAAGTAGATCGCCGAAGTGAGGCAACTTAGCCTAGACCAGCTAGACAAGAGGAAGAAAACATGAAGAAGCCAAATACATATTTTGAAAGAGAGTTGGAAGCACTGAGAAGAGATTTGGCACAATACCTGATTGCAAGGCAACAATGGCTAGAAGAAAGTAGCCACAAATATTTTTGGGTATGGCCAATGATGATAAAAGTGAACTGGCCTATAAGAGAGATTTTTGTGAAGAGGAAAGGTAGAGTATAGAAGCCTTAAGAGAAAAAGATGAGAGCATGAGAGCGTCCCAGAAAGATTGGAACAATAGGCAGTTGCCTATGGAGCAACATGGACCAAATGAGGTCGAAGAAGTCCTCATAGTGGAGGACTTAAAGGAAAGAAGAGAGAAAGAGGAGAAAGAAGTGTCACAAGCAGCACTTGTGGAAAAGAGAAATGAAGAGAGATGAGTGTCCTTGAAAAAGACACTGAGGGAGACATTGTGGTCTCTTATTTTTTTATTAATATTGTGTTCGTAGCTATGTATGCAGGTATGAAGAATGCAATAGAGAAAGTCAAGAATGAGACCTAGAAGATGATGAGAGATGGGGCAAGAATATCTCCCGAAGAGTGAGTGGAAGTTGAGAACGAGAGAAGGTTGATTGCAGCTGTGTGTGAAGAGGAGTTTGCAGTAGTGGTACAATGTAGAGTACCTGAGAATGAAGGGGAGTATGAAGCTGAATATGTCCAACAAAATAAGGAAGATGAGGAAGTAGACAAGGAGTTTCATGATGCTCTAGAAGATTATGTGGATAAAGAAAAGGAGTCTTGTAAAATAGAAGAGCTAACAAGTCATTTGGGATAGACGATAATGGAAGGACAAAATGTTAATCCTAGTAAGGAAATTATTAGTTTTGATTATGTGAATAGAAGTGTGAATATGGATAGACAAGTTGATAAGAAGAGGAAGCAATTGGAAAATGCAAATGTGATTAAGGATCATGGGTATATAGTGCCATATTGATAGAGAAAACAAGTTGTTATGGGGAGGTAATTAAATTGTAAAAAGGTGGATGCTTTTGATTGTGTTTTTTTCTAACAAACAAGTGCAAGGAATGAGGGTTATGCAGATGCATAAGTGGTAACCAGATGTGAGAATGAATTGGCCAGCAAAGAGGCCTAGGGAAGAAGATTTGAGGCTAAAGGCAAGGCAAGCTAACCAAGAAAAGTGAAGTATAAGTGCAGCAAAGAAAAGAGAGCAACCCAAGGTTGGGACAAACCAAATATGGAGAGAAAAGAGTGCGGTAGCAGTAAAGGCGAGTGGTACAACAATGGATGATGCTGAGACAAATAAAAGAATGGAGGTTGAATATGGATATAGTGAGAAGAAGCATGTAGAGGAAACCAAGTTACATGAACCTAGAAACATGGAGTAGTTAGTAGAGGATGACAAGGAAGATAATAGCCATGAGTGTGCAGTGAAGTTGCAGCTGGAGAAGCAAGATGTTGGTAAGGTAAGAGCCAAGAAAATTGATTGTGTTGATGATTATGATTATAAGACTTTGAATGAAATTTATGAATATGAGGAAGACATGTGGAGGATGGTGGATGAGAAAGAAATAAGGAGAAGTAAATACCAAAAGAAGAAAGGAGGTCAACAAAGGCAAATTGAAAGGTGCAGCATGAAGCATGCCAGAGAATAGGAAAAGTTGGCTGGAAGAGTTGAAAAACATGAAAGTACAAATTTGGAGATGGGAGCAGCAGTGGTCCAAGAAAAGGAAGACCAACAAAAGAAGAATGAAAGCAATGCAGAGAAAGAAAGCATTGAAGAAGATTTGTGGAAACAATTTGTAGAAATAGAGAAAGAGTTGAATGAAAAGATTGAAGGTTTGAGAATAAGTGGGACAACAAAGAAGATTGAAGATAATGTTCCAGAAGTTGTTGCAGGAATAAAGATTGAACATGTTATGGATTTTGAGAGGAATGTGGTAAGTCATGAGTCTGAATATATTTTGTTGCAGCTGATGGCCATAGACGAAGAGTGGTTGAAAGGAATGTTAGATGAACATATTGAGTATGATATAGGAATGGTAAGTGTTGATGATGCAATGGGTGATGTTGAAATTTTTCCATTTGTTTATGATATGTTTAGGGTGGATGAAAGGAGAATTAGAGATTGGAGGTGGACAATAAGTGATAAAGATAGCCTCGTGAAGGTAGCACATAGTGATGAAGCATGTGGTGGATGAGCCAGAAAGATTGTGGAAGAAGGAGAAGAAGATTTGAGTTAAGTTTGTAGAAACAACACATGTGCAGGAGCACATTCTTTTGTTCATTGGGGAGTCTGATGCAGGGGCATCACTCTCCATCCAATTTTGGTTTGAATTTTTGTTTCAGTTTGGGCTTTGGTGGTGTTTTGTTGGTTTGAGTGTTTAGAGGTGTCTTGGTGTGGTCTCCTGTTGAAATACATTTTTATCTCCCTGTCGAAATCAACAGATATTGGAGTTCCTATCACCATAGTGACAGGAATAATAGTAGAAAATATTAATTAATAAGGAATGGGCAGTTCTGGAGTGATAACTTAGAGTCCAAACATCATGAGCAATTATGAGAATTAGTTACAGTTTTGGAAAAGATGAATGGTCAGAATGAGTGAGGGTCAGTGAGAGGCCGCCAAAGGAAGCGACAGACATTTGAATATGGCCGATGAAGTGCAGAGTCCAAAAATAGCCTAGAAGGTGAATGGTTGCATGACAATTAGAAAGAATACTCTGAACACCCACGGTAGTGACAGAACAGTCAGAAGGCAAGAAGATTCTTTGTAATGGCAAAAAAGAGTTAATGAAGAGGAAAATATAGTTTGAACGGTCGAATAGAAAAGAGCCAGTGATTGGATGTTGCTCAGACAAAGCATAATGGCTAGGAAGAATAGAAAAGAGGCAATAGAAGAGAAAGCTAAGAGAGAGAGAGAGAGAGAATGAGAAATCTAGAAGGCTGAAAGACAGTTAAGTGAGGCCAAGGAAAGGAGAAGATTGCAAGTTAGAGGCTGACTGAGTAAGAAGAAGATGGGCAAAGTGTCGTCATGGTGAAGGAGGAGTTAAGGAATTGCCGAGAGTGCATGCCAATGATATTCAGAAGGAAGGCTAAAATCTAGAAGGGTCGAATAGAGTGGAGGAGGTCGTGAGAGAGGCTGATTGATGAAAGAGAGAGAGCGGTGAGAGATAGAGGATAAGAAAGTGGTAGATGCTGAGTCGAGGCCACAAGACAAGGAAGAGAGAAAAGAGAACAGACAATAAGAGAAGGGAGAGATCAATTGTGAATGGTAAGCACAGTGAGGGTGAAAAGAATAGACCAGGCTAATAAGAAGAAATCAAATGGCGCCAAAAGACAAATAGTCTAGACCAAGAGAAGGAGATAAAGGCCAATTATAGGCTGAAAAGGTTAAGAAGCAGAATAAAGTAGATAGGGATTGATAGGGATGTGAGTTTGCATAGTATATGATGTTTTGTAATAGTGGCCAATTTGGCTGAATGAAATGAAATCTTAAATTCTTGTTCATTATATTTCTGTAACTTGTGTGAGGAAGCTCCTGTAGTTGGTTAGAACTAAGATTGAATTCATGGTTATTCTTGTCATTAATGAGTTTGCATTATAGTTCATGTCACCTTTTGGACAACAAGTTATAGAAATCTATTTGGATGCCTGGTAAAGCAATTGTGAATCGTGAAAGTGCAAAACTTTAATCCATCAAGTGGTATATGAGCATGTGTGTGTAAATTTTGTGCCATCAGACGCATGCATTGTTTGATGTCATGTCCTGTGGAGCGATGGTACTGACAAAAGGCATTAGCATCAAACGATGGTACTTGTATCCCGATGCTATCAAATGGTTTCATAGGAGGAAACTTCAAATTATTGTTTCTTACTGCTTGATTCATAATTGATTGAAGAGAGTCAGATAATGGAGTAAACTTTCAATGTTATTTTTGAATTGAAAAGGTACCCATTTAGAATTACTAATGGAAGACACTTGTGATTGATAATTATTTGAATGTTGTCCATTGATTTTGATGAAACCCTTGCTATTCCTCTTAAAGTTGTTTTGAGATGGTCCAATCGTGGATTGACCAACTTGAGCCAATGAGTTTTGATTCTCATACTGACTAGATGAAACTTGGTAATCACGAAGGGTTGTGCATGAATGTTGAAAAGAGATATACTTCATCAAGAGGATTTTATCACAGATGTTAGGTTCTAAATTTGTAATGAATACCTTCTGAAGATCTTCAACTTTAATTGGATATTGTATTTGCAAGATGAGACCTTGATATCGACTAATGAACTATGTTAATTTCTCTTTCAAACCTTGTTTACAATGAACCAAATCAATCAAAGAGACTATAGGTCCAATGTTTGATTAAAAACGTTGTAAGAATTGATCAACTAGCTATGAGAAAGAGTTTATTAAATTAGGAGGTAAAGAGCAAAACCATTCCAAAGCAGTATCTTTGAGAGACCGTGGGAAGAGTTTCTCTAGAAAGTCCTCTTCGAAGAAGAAATCACTACACATCGTTGTGAATGTTGCCACATGAGTATTAGGATCACCTTTACCACCATACTTTTCAAAGAAAAGAGTCAAATTTTCAAGCATAGGAGTTCTTAGGATTGCATAGGATAAAGGACTACAAGCATGATATGTTGGTAAAGTAGGTTGGGAAGAATTAGTCAAGTTTATCACCTTTTTTTGTAAAGATGTCATGCTTTGCAAGAGTTAGTTTAAAAGGGCATTATTCAGTGATGCAGTTTGTTGCTAAGAAGAAGTAGAAGTTGTGGTCATGAAATTTTGATGTGATTGGTTGTGAGATGTAATGAGAGGTGGTTGATAGCAATTATAAGTGAGAGGTGGTTGAGAATAAGTGAAATGGAGAGGTGGATGAGAATGATTATTCATATAAGAAGACACCTTAGGTGCTAGGTTTTGATAATTGAATCTTGCAGTCTTGTAATTCTATAAATTAGTGCCATTAGATACTCCCATGCTAGTGGTAGCATTACTACAAGATTGTGTATTAGTAGTGAGAATTGATGATGTGAAAGTGGATATTTTGGTAGTCAGTATAGGTGCCGAAACTTGTGTATGATTCGATGATGACACATTGTTAATGTTATTCACGTAGTCAATCATTGTCATAATGTTGTTACCCACTATATGGGCTATCCCACAAAGTGTGTTAACACTGTCTTGTCCTTCTTTTAGTAACTCTCTTAGACTATGCACAATGGGCATAGCCTCTTCGGCTATTCTTTCTTTTTCCACAAATGCTTAAAAATCAACTAGTTCTTTATCAAGCTTGTTAATTTGTTCATCAAGTACATGTGTTATCACATCAACTAGATCATCGAAATCATGAAATGCTTGTTCTTCCATTATAGTGGTAGGAGGTATGATATCTTGCAAAGTTTGTTTTTCACCTTTTATAAAGTAAATGTTCAATGGATTTTTCGATGTTGGTGCATCGTTGCTATCGGGAGCACTATAACCCATTAATCTAAGGCTTCTTCTTCGTAACATATTTGTTTTAGGGTAGCGAGTTACAACACTCATGCAAAATTTTATAACACACAATGCACTAAGCAATTAATGATATTACTAAGATATGTATTTTGAAATACACAATCTGTAAGTGCAAAAGATGAAAGTTTCAATGCTAGGATGCAAAAGTATGCACTATGATCCAACACTACACTTCAAAATCAGATTTGAATGAATGTTGAAAAGGAGTAGCAAAATCTAAAAATGAAAATTTGACTACAAATCCTAGTTTTAGGTTATATGCAAAATGCAAATTTTTAAGCAAAACCCTAGAAAATGAAGCTTTTAAATATAAGATTTTATATGAAGAAATGATGAGTTACTTCGAAATTCCAAATGATTCCTCATTACAAACACATAGGTTACTATGGTGAAAATATTAATTATAAATGCCCCATAAATAAATTGGCAGTGATTTTAACATGCATTTGATTGATAAATTGTAAAATCTTAACGATTTAGCCCCCTAATGGTTGCAATACATTTGCCAAATTCAAATTATTTGATATGAACTATTTTTCCAATAAAAAATTGTTGAATTAGACATTGCCACATCTCTTGCTTCCCACTAAACGCCTTCAAACTTTACTTGAAATCCCAATAATCACCAATGGTCGTATGCAATCTATCATGAAGATAGATTGCAACAAGGCAATAATATGGCACCAAAGTGCCTTCAAATTTCTTGATTGACAAGCTCCAACCAATAAGAAAGTGCCATGCCTCCTTCCCTCAACTAGTAGAAATTGAATAAAAACCTACATAATATTTCTAGGTCCACAAGAATCTTGAAAAACAACTTTATAAAACTTATGGATATAGAAGCCTAAATAAAGTTTGTCTAAGAAATATCTTAAATCCATGTAAGATTGTTATGAATTGTTAAAATCAATACATAACTATGATCTTAAAATTAGGTTTGAAAGAGGGTGTAAATTTTTATTACTTATGAACTATAGTAATTTCATTTCCTACACATTCCTTAGAAGGTTACCTCTTTTGAAAATATTTTTCACCTTATAACGAGTTAAAAATTACACACCATCTTGAAATCTCCCGAATTATTCCAACATGTAACGCAGAGCCCAATTCAAAAATGTGGAATCCTGTCTTTTACCTTTGTTTAATTTCAGTGGATAAAAATAAGATAAAGATTAAAATATTTAGTGCCGTGTCGTGTGCGAATTTCTTTTGTATAATTTTTTCTACTCCATTCCGCGCTTGTCAATCACGTGATTGTTACATTTCTATATCTTTAATTCCACGCTTGTCTGTTCTTGGCGGCCATACGAATAACGACGTCTACGCTGGTCAATCACGCCAAAGAAAAATGAGCAAAACAAAAAGTGGGGAAACTGGGAACTGTTCTCGCACAGCTAAAAAACGTAGTGGAAAATGGGAGGAAAGGGAAGTTCAGTTTCGTCTTATGCTCTGCATTATTATTATTTTTAGATTACTTATGCGATTGGAGTAGTGCTTTTATCTTTTAAAAAACTGCGAAACCATGTGCAATGGTCAAAAGTCTTGTTTTTAACCTGCCACTTGCATAACAGAGTCTAGACAAATCGTCCGTGTAACAAATATGTATGCTTGATTCACGGATTGTGTCCGTATTTAAATTACATATTAAGCGTGGAGGAATCCGGATTTCAGATCTTCATATAACTATAAGAACCGGACACTAGGAAACTTATAAACCAGGATTAAAACCTAATTTTAATTCTCCAAGTCCGAGAAGGTTGAGCGAAACGGAACCGAAAATTATCTAAAATGCTGCTTGACAAATATTTTAGGATCGCCAGCCATCTTAAAGAAATAATTTCCCTTGTTGAATTAGCTGTAACATGAATAAATAATGAGGATTCCAAGTCAGCTACTGACTACATTACAAAGTTCCTGCCAAACAAATTCAACACATAGACAAAACGAGGACAGGAGAAAGATTTCAGAAATGCCGCCATGGACGGAAGCAGAAAAAGGAGAAGTGCACAGAAAGCCAAATAGATCGATCAAAGGACCTCTATTTTATAATTGATCTAATTGTAATAGTTCCTTGTCCAACATCATCGTCATCTTAAAGCTTAAGAAATAATTTCCCTTGTTGAATTACGTGGAACATGCACATCACTGACACGGCAACGGCGAAATCAACATCATTTAACGTCAGATTTTCTGTTTATAAGTATTAAAATTTGTATTTCGGTACCCTCTTTTGCAATTGCGGTAATATCATTGGCATTTCTCACTGTTTTTTCTGGCAACTATCTACTTTTTTAAATTAAAATTTCAGAAGTAGTTATCGTGGGGGGCGTGGATTTCGAGTTTTTGTGGGTATCGTGTAGGGTACTTCACGTGGTCTATAATTTTTTAATTAGAAAATATTATTAAAAATGTTCATCAAATCATATCGTATCTTTATTTGACATGCTACGAAAAATACCTCCTACTTATCAATTGATGAGCTTAAGGGGGCTCTATAATGAATGGTTCATAAGGCACAACACTTGTTGAAGGTTTTGCAAATGGGGTAGCAAGCTAAGTGGGCTTGATCTTGGGGGAAACTCCACGGTTAAGCGCACTTGAGTCGGAGTAGTACTGGGATGGGTGACCTCCCGGGAAGTCCCGATGCTTCACCCTTGTGAGCATCACCTAGATGCAATGAGTGCTAAGTGGACCATTCATTAACATGAGAGATGGGTTCATGTGAACCACTACTCATGTAATATGGGTCATGTGTTTGACTCAAAAAACTACGCAGTTAAACCCTGAAATAGAATATCATTTTATAGTAGTAGTTTGCCTAGTATTTAATTATGATGCCTTGTTAGTACGCGATTTGTTCAACAACCGTAGACTGGATATTGTCGTTGTCCAACTTTTGGTTCATCAATAAGTTTGAATTAGCAACTGGGTCCATAGGTTTAATGGGCACGTTGATAATTTTTAGAAGAAATTGTAAAATTTGTGAGAAGTATCTTGTAGAATTTTAATATGTTTGGATTATGTTGTCAGCTTTTGTTTGATCTCTTTTTTGCCTACTTGACCACTGGTAACTATGGTTGGATTATTTTAGAGGGTGTGGTTGAAGTTTCCATCATGAAAAGGCAAGTGTCTTGGTGGTGGAAAATCTCATTAATCACAAGTAGGTTTTAAATTTGAATGTTAGTGTATCTAATATTCTCATTGTTGTGCCTATAATTCTTTATAGAAACAAATAAAATCCTTATCCCAAAGCAACAAAAAAAACTAAAATTATGTAAAAATGTCTAAAATGGCTCAAATAACTCTTGTACATGACGATGTACATATACTCCAAGCTCTTGGGAATGAATCTACACCTTTACATTGTTTAGTAATTTGAACTCTTTTAGTGAACACTAGTTCATTCAATATTTAGGAAATAAATGGACTTCATTAATTAGTATTTTTTGGTAGGGATCTGTCATAAAATAAATAAACTATTCATACAAATTAAAATTAAAATACTAATGAAAAACTAAGAAATAAAATTTAAATTTCCCTATCTAAATTTAAAGTAGTAATGTTATGCATCATATATGTATTTTTCATGGCATTCACATCATGATAAAAATATCAAGATAACAGTTACTTATAAAATGCCCTTTTTTCACCATGGTTGAAACTATTTATCATGCAACTTTTAAAGGTAATTCCTACTGGCTTTGAGGTGGAGATAATGGAGACCGAACCATAAACACACATATTTGTCATTGATTTCTACTTTCTATTAAATGAAACATTTATTGGATGTGATCTAAATCTACCAATTTAAAATACAACTTAACCAAATATTGCATTAGCAAAGGCATTACCAAATTTAAATTCTGATAGGGAAAAAGTGCATTGAAAAGGGCATCATGACCACAAATAAATTTATAATATAATTTATAATATTGATTAAAATATAAAAAATTACAAGAACAAGAACATAAGGGGTAGCATTTACATTTTAGACACAAGAGAAAAATTAAGACTTTAGTGCAACAAAAGAGCCTCTAACTTTTTACAAATTTTAATTTGTCCTAAAGATATAATGAAAAGTCTACAACTAGTTTTAAGACTTGACAATGATTGAAGACTTAATCTTGAATGTACTAAATGCAAAGTGATCTCGCTTCAAGTTTGACTCCCTAATTTTCCATTTGGTTAGCAATCCTAATTATAGAATCTTTGAATGTGGTCCAATTTTTTTAAAATGAAAATTTCCTTACTTTTATTAATGTTGCTCACCAATTATTCAATCGACACTCACTTGAACTATACATATTTAACAAAATTTATAATAAGTTTGGAATCCCCATATATTTAACTATGTGATTGTTTACTCTATATCTAAGAATCCTTGTTGCAAGTTCAACACTCCTCAATACATCTCTCAAATTAATTATGTAAATATATAATTACATGTAGTAGGGTGAAATTGGAAGGGGTTATGTTGGCATAGATATGATAGGATTTAACTTTAAGAATTAGTGACGAGTTGATTAAAAATTAAAACATATATAAATTAATTGGTGGCAAGCCTCTGCATCCATTCCCAAGAAATTAAAAAAAGTGGATAATGCGTCTATAAATTGCCCCATTGAGTTTAGTTTTGTTTGAGCCACCGACGGATTGATGGACTATGTGATGAAAGGATTCCGTGAATTTTTTAGGGAAAAATGTCGATAGAGAACCCAAAACTAGGGACAACGAAATCAACAGCCGATGATATTTCAATCGTCTACCTACCTCTGAATGGCTTATTAAACTAGATAACCCATGCTAGGCCACTCTAGTTCACTAAGGGAATGGATCTATTTACTCTATTATATTCGCCAATGTGATAAAGGTGAAGGAAAACTTTTTTGTTTTTTATCATTTATGACATTTTGTAGGAAAAATCAATGGTCTAGATGTTTTTGATGGTAGTCCTTTTAATTTGGACCATTCATTTATATAATCACCATGTGCTGCTCACATAGGGAATGCTTATTAGCATAAATATCTATCATCATTCCTTCCTTTCATTTATATAGCACTTTGAAGACTAAATTCCAAAGCAACAACATTTCAAGAGTTCAATATAATAGTAATAACCGTTACATATAATCTTTTTCGTGGTTTAGGTAAATAGTAAAATATTTTTAGTCATTTTGTAATTACTTTTAGTGACTGATGTCAAATTATAGTTCTTCACAAATCTGAGGTACCTACAAGATTTGAAATGCACAATATCATTCATGCAGTCCATGGTAGAGGGTCCAATGAAGGGTTGTCAAGTTGCATAGCTGAAATAATAGAATAAAAAACATAGAAAATTTTCATAGAAACAACAACACAAAACTTTATTAATCTCACAACATAGGGAAATTACAACTTGCCACAATGGGCTCCTTACATGCTAGGCCATAGCCATTTGATTAGTGTTTAGGGTAAAACTGGAAGAGAGAGGGGGTTTTAATGGTTTGTTTTGATCCTCCTTTCACCACTAAAAGTTTAAGGACGTTCAGCCGAGTAGGAAGTCTACTATAGGCCTTCTGTCCCTTGGAGCATAGGGGAAGATTGGAATTGTTTGATTTTGTTGTTTAATTAATTCCAATTGTGCTCAAAACCCTAATTATATGAATTCATGAACAAACATACAAATTAAAAAAAATGATCGCACACAGAGATATCAAATGACAATCAAATGCATACTAGATTTTGAAGTTCAGAAAATAGAAAAGTCAGGGACTAATGAGCGGGCACCCTAGACCAGTGCCACCATTTTTGTTGAGATCTGGGAATCTTGTCTACAATTTATTCTTGTTGTTCTAGATATTTCTCTATTGCGGGATCTAGAGGACTAATGAGTGGGTGTCTAAGTCCAAGTCCCTATTTTCTTCTCTGATCTACAATTCCAATAGTCTACACTACTCTCCTACAACTCCACTCTTTCTGCTCCTGCAACCTGTAACCTCCAATCATAGAAAAGTGGGTTGGGGGTTGTAGTGTTTAGAGGCTTGCCTTAGTCAAGCCCCGGAGAGACAACTAAGTCTTCCAAACATCGTTGTTAGATAAAGAGTGCATATCCCTCCAGGATAGAGGTGAAATCCAAATGATAAATGATAGAAAACACAATTGATATCACCTTGTAGTGAAGATCTCATGGAATGAAGATGCTCTTCATGCCATGATGAGATGGATGCTAAATCTGCAAACACAAACACAAACACAAATTCTACTCTGCTACATAATGAATGCCTTGATCACTTTCACATAAAGCCACAAGTTCACAATTGCCATCTCGTTTAAAAATGATAACCTAATCATGCTTATATATGCAACTAAAAACATTCCCGCTATGAATTTCATAATTCAAACTTACCATGTCGGCATATGACCTAAACAATGGACATAAATCGACACTTTAAAATTGGTCTAGACCCAAAATAGGGCAAGACTAGGGCGCAGGTGCCCAATTCCTCCCCTTATTTCAGGTAGGATTTATCATAAATGTACTCCCTAGGTCCCATTTGCCATGAAACTTCATGGTTTTCTCATCGAGATGTCAAATTAACATGCAAGATGCCCTAAATGCATCCTAAAGGACCTGGGACTTAAACCTTAATAGGAAAAAGCCCCCAAGGTTACTTTTTCTTACATAACATTTAGCCCCCACTTTAATGTATGTATAAATGTAAGGCCAATACATGCATTAAAGTACAGTCAAAAAATACAGCAAACACACCAAGCATGAAGAAGACACACTAACCATAGAGAAGATAGTAATAGGCACACAAAACACGAAGAAGACAGTTACAGTCACACAAAACATAGAGAAGACAGCATTGAAGACACGCAAAACACAGTGAATGCAGTGAAGATGGTGATGATTTTCTTTTCTTCTTTTTCTCATATAGATGAAATGTACATGCAAGTACAAGGAAAGTAAACACACCACCCATAATGTAGGAGGGACTCATCGCCACCAGTCTTTAAACTACATATGGGGCAACACACATGCCAAACATGCCATACAAAACAAGCATGCCAACCAACTCCCAAAGCATAGGAGGGACTCATCGCCAATGGTCTTTAAACTATGCTTCGAAACAAACACGCAATACACACACACTTAGAAGACATGAAGAAAACACAGCAGACAAGTGAAGGAGTGTTCCTATTTCTAGGTTCATCACCATCTTAGGCACATTACAAGCACACATCGACGATTGGGCTTCGCCACAACAATCACCGAAGACACGCTTAAGGGTTGAGTTAGTCACAAAACTACTCCCTGCCTCTGTAGAGGACTTTTTGAAAATGACAGGATGTACACTCTCCATGAGAAATACACCATCCCCACCTCCACAGAGGGCTTAAGATAAAAATGGATGTGATATCCTGCCTCCGTAGAGGGCTTAGATGATTGCAAGTTGATTTCAAACAAATCTCAGAGTGTTGGAGGGACTCATCGCCACCAGTCTTTAAGACTACACCTAAGAACAAACACTTTGCTAACATTTAAAATAGGCATCTTACCTTATATATGCCCCCATCTTAAGGTGGTTGATATCAAGTATCGATATCAAGCATGTTAAGGTAGGAAGAAAACACACAAGGGAACATGAGCTCTCACAAGGCCCATGCCCCCTGGAGGTGACATGTACTTTACGATTGCCCAATTTTCCCACAAATACATTCCTGCAAGAAAAATGTTAGTGTCCAGATAATCATGATAAACAACAATGCATGATGCAAGATTCAAGATAGACAAAGTGCATGGAGTAGTAGTATTGTTATGTTTTGTAAGTGTGATAAGACACCGTCAAGATCACACAAAGTTTATCTACTAGCCAAGCATCGAATAATATAACAACACCGTCATCATGTAGGAACTAAGTCCAATTTTTGATTTCTTGCTAAAGGGAAACTAGGTCCACATCAGTATAAAATATTTTTTGTCATCCACCCACTAGATAGAAACACTTGAGGAAGGGAAACAATAAATCAAGAGAGGAAAAACAAGTGCATTAGGGATAGTTATGTTGGAGGGTGCCCCCAGTCACCAACCGCAATGCTATGTCCATAAGACACAACACACAATAGTAACAATAGAGGAGAAGCAAGATAGAAGAATGATGATACAAATAGAAGAAGGTCACAACAAAGGTGGTCTCCTAGTATCCTGGACCTTACAAGAGAATCAAGGGTCATCCCAGGAGGCCTAAACAACACATAACACATCATGGGGGAAACACATCATGAAGGTAGAGCGATAGAAATACTTACCTATAGGGACAACCTATTAAATGTTGTCAATGAGAAAATTATCATCATTTCCCACTCCCGAATGTTGTGGGAAAGTGGGACATAAGGTAGCATAGCCCAACTCTTATTCTTGTCTTCAAGTTGTCCATTCTTAAGATCTTCTTTATTTGGTTCAATGTTTGGTGAGATGTTTTCTTGTTGAGATGCAAGTCATTGGGCATAAGCTTGTGGTCTCCTCTTTCTTTCTCTTACTTGTCTATTTCTTTTTGTCTTACCACTTATCTCTTGTAAGATAGTGTTTTTCTCTTCCATAGGTTTTTGTGTTTTAGAGGAGGAAGTACCAGCATCAAATCTCATTTGTCTAGATGGAATGTTTTGTTGTCAACGACTACCTCCCGATCCTTGTAAGGATTGTAGGGGAGGAACCTTAGCATAGGGTCCTTTTCCTTTAGGTCTAGGATTCTCTTCAAATGTGGGTTGTTCATCTCTTGTTGTTTGTTGAATAGAAGGATTGGCCACTTGATGTAATAATTATGTTTTGTAGTTTCTATAGCTCAAGAAGGTAAAATCTATTCATGGCTTTGGTTCCACCTTAGATCTATCCCAAAAGTCATCAAGAGTAAAGTACTTTTTCATAACCAAAGGTTTATATAGATTGTGATGAATAGTATGCACTTGTCCATTCAAAGGAAATTTTATACAATTATGAATTATTGAAGGGATAGATTTCATAGCCTTTAACCATAGGTGTCCTAATTTAATGTGAAAGAGGTAAAAAATGGGGACAACATCAAACCATTGTTCTATGGATTTGTCAATTATGGTAACCATCAAGGATATCTTCCCAGAAGTGTTTATAAAAGTTCCCTTATGTGTCTTAATCATCATGTCTGAAGGGTCATAAAAGCCTTGTACCAAACCATGTGAGAATAGGAACTCTTCCATGACGACATTAGTCATGCAATTAGGATCAATAAGTATTCCATCCATAAGATTTCCCATTATCTTCACAGTAAAATAAAGGGGCCCTTCAGTGTCTCCAATTGTTCTATCATGAGGTGTAAACACAATTTCAAGTTCGGGGACTTTTCTTTTCATGTAAGGCCTAGGAAAGAACTATTGTTGTTGTTGCAATTAGAAGCCATGTGTTTAGGTTTTCAAATCAATATAAGATCAGATCTTAAATTGTTTTCAAAAGTTATGCCAAAGACAAGTGCAAAATTATATATCAAAATGGCCTAAAATGCTTGATTTTTTCAACTTTTTTTAATGCAAACAAGTGGAAGAAAAGGTGTTGTAAGGAAATTAATGAAGTGTGGAAAATAATATGTCTGGTATCAGTCTAATAAAGTAATAATATCCTTTACAACACACTTTTGATGCAAAGCTAGAGTGATGACAAGTCAAAACCTAGTGAAAATGTGCTAAAATATATAATTTTTCACAAATTTTCAATGCAAAGACCTAATAAAAAGGGTGTTGCAAGGAATTTTAAGAGGTGAAGAATATTATAGAAGTAATATTAGTTACTTAAATCCATAAAATCCATCACACTATGCTTGGAATGCAAATCTAAGTGAAACCCTAGCGAAAATATAGCCAAAATATGCAAATTTTCACCAAATTTTTGATGTAAGAGCCCAATAAAAAGGTGTTGTAAAGGATTTGAGGAGGACCGGTAGATAATAACCTTGATAAAAGCCAATTAGTGTAGAAAAATCTTTTACAACACACCTATGGTGCAAATCTAGAGAGACGATAAGGCCAAAATCTAGTGAAAAAGCAAGGTTTTCAAACCCTAGGCATGAAATTTTGCAAGCAAACCACTATGATGCAAAACTAAAATTAGAAATAAATCCCAATGAGAGATTTAAAATGGTATAAAAATATGAAGAAAGATTTTGGCTACAAACCCTAGCTAATGCAAAACTAGGTTATATGGAAAAATGCACAATTTCAAGCAATTTTCAACAATTCAAGCATGAAAAGGCAATCTAAATGAATGAGGAATGAAAATTTTATATATTTTAAATCAGATTTGATGATAATGATAGAAATTTATTGAAATTCAATGCCAATTTAAAATTCAAAATGTTTGAAAATGCAAGCTAAAAATGCCATTTTTTCAAAAATTTTAATTTTTTTTTGTAATTTTTCAAATGCAATAAGATGAATAATGAATTGAATGAATGAAATGATTGTAAATATGAAGCACAACACTCAGAAAGGTGAAAAATTCAATAAAACATGGGTTCACCAAAATGTTTAGGGTAAAATTTGAAGAGAGAGGGGGTTTTAATGGTTTGTTTTGATCCTCCTTTCACCACTAAACATTCAAGGACACTCAGCCAAGTAGGAAGTCTACTATAGGCTTTCTATCACTTGGAACATAGGGGAAGATTGGAATTGTTTATTTTGTTGTTCAGTTAAGTCCAATTCTACTCAAAACCCTAATTATATGAATTCATGAACAAACAGACAAATTACAGAAAATGATCGCACACAGAGATATCAAATGACAATCAAATGCATATCATATTTCAAAGTTTGGAAAATAGAAAAGTTAGGGACTAATGAGCAGGTGCCCTAGTCTAGTGCCACCATTTTTATCGAGATTAGGGAATCTTGTCTACAACCTATTCCTACTGTTCCAGAGATTTCTTTGTTGCGGGATCCAGAGGACTAATGAGCGGGTGCTTGAGTCCATGTCCCTATTTTCTTCTTTGATCTACAATTTTGATAGTTTGCACTACTCTCCTGCAACTCCACTCTTTCTACTCCTACAACCTGTAACCTCCAATCATAGAAAAGTGGGTTGGGGTTTGTGGTGTTTAGAGGCTTGCCTCAATCAAGCCCCGAAGAGACATTCAAGTCTTTCGAACACCATTGTTAGATAAAGAGTGCATATCCTTGTAGGATAGAGGTGAAATATAAATGATAAATTTTAGCAAACACAATTGATATCACCTTGCAGTGAAGATCTCATGGAAGGAAGATTATCTTCATGCCATGAGGAGATGGATGTCAAATTTGCAAACACAAACACAAATAACAACACAAATTCTGCTCTGCTACACAATGAATGCCTTTGATCACTTTCACATAAAGCCACAAGTTCACAATTGCCATCTCATTTACAAATGATAACCTAATCATGCTTATATATGCAACTACAAACATTCCCGCTAGGAATTTTGTAATTCAAACTTACCATGTTGGCATAGGACCTAAATAACGGTCATAAACTGACACTTTGAAATTGGTCTAAACCCAAAATAGGGCAAGACTAGGGCATTGGTGCCCAAGTCCTCCCCCTTATTTCAAGAAGGATTTATCATAAATGTACCCCTAGGTCCCATTTGCCATGAAATTTTAGGGTTTTCTCATGGGGATGTCAAATTAACATGCAAGATGTCCTAAATGCATCCTGAAGGACCTAGGAGCTAAACCTTAATAAGAAAAAGCCCCCAAGGTTACTTTTTCTGACATAATATAATTAGTAACTAAGGTTCACAACTTTTAACTTGCGACAATGGGATTCCTACATGCCAACCCATAGCCATTTAGTTATTAACTAAGAAATCACACTAATCAAATGAAACTCATGACATTACTACATACTACACTATCAACTTGCTCAATATCAACTCCATATCAGACTCTCACTTCCATGCTCATGCTCCTCCACTCAGACCCTGCTCTTTTTCTCACATCCTCTACCTCTATCCTACTATCCTCCTTCGATGTTCCTCAAACAATTTACCAAAACCATGTATAAATAGCACTCCCAATCTTCTAAGGTCATTTGCATTAGCTACAAGGTGGTGCAAAGTTCTATGTCATAGGAAATGTGTTGTTAACTAGTGTTAACAAAATTCTAAATCCAAACTATGAAAACAATGGAGAGTTTCCACCTGATGCTCAACTCACCCCTAGGGGTCCAATAAACCTTCACAAAAGCTTAGGTTAGTTGGCACAAACTCTAAATAATTTAGTGCAAGTGGAAAAAGCTACAAAATTTTGCAAAATTGTCAACATGTTAAGTGTTCACACATCAAATAACACTCTTCAGTCAACCAATTCTTCTCAAACATGGATATGACATCCTTTTTTTACTATAAAACCTACTCAAAAACCAAAAAGCTATATTTCGAGTTGTGATGAAATGTGGCGGCTTCCACTACAACTATGTGACAATAAAAACTTTATAATTTAACATGATCCACATTGAGGGTGTCAATGATAATGGAAATCAAATATTTTGACCTCCCAACCAAAATTTATAAATCTACACAAAACCATTTCATAGCCATGCTAATACTATAGAAACACAAGATTCTACTTCTATGGAAACGACATTGCACAAGAGAATTATGGTAATCCCAATCCTACTGCTATGTCATAAAATGTCCTCCTAGGACTTTTACCTCCTAAGTTTAGCTCTTGGGTCCCCTAATTTTCATCATGCATGTTAGAAATGAATCCTGAGACAAAATGCCTTGAAACCCATGACAAATGGGACTTAGGGGACATCACAGAGCTTGACCCTGACCCAAAATAGGCCCCTCGACTTGGGCGCCTGTGCCCTAGCCCTAGCCTATTTTAGCAGGGTCCCAAATTTGAATGTCAATTAGAGACCATTAAAAGGTTTTTGTTGCCGACATCTTGAGTTTGAATTATGAAACTTGTAGTGGGAATGCATATATAATCATGTTTAGGACTTTATTTGTAAACTAGAAGATGATTTGGAGATTTTGACAAACTTGTGATTTTAGAGCATTCAAGGCATTCATTGTGTTATAGAGCATATTTATGTTGTTATTGTGTTTGTTATTGTAGATTTGGCTTCATCTTCTCATGGCATGAAAGAGCTTTATCTTTGTGAGAGTTACACCTTTGAGGTGATATATATTTGTGATTCAATCTATCAATTTTATCATTGTTTTTGCCTCTGTCCTACAAGCACGTGCACTTTCTATCTAACAACGATATTGGAAGTCTTGAATGCCATTCCATGGCTTGATTGAGGCAAGTTCCTAAACACCACAATCCCCAACCCCTCTCTTGTGATTGCAGGTGACAAGTATTGGATCTCAAAGAGTGGAGTTGCAGAGGACTATTACAGAGTGTAAAGAATCAATATGTAGATAAAAAGGCTAGAAATAGATCAAAAGGGCTTGGGTGTCCACACCCTTGACACCCTATTTGATAGCACAGAGAATCTATGGATTGGTTGCAGTTAGTAGCAGAAAAGATCTTGAAGCCCTTAGAAAAAGTAGTACCTTGGGCTTTGGCACCCACTCTTTAAGCCCCGACTTTTCCATATTCCAAAACTCAAAATCTAGTATGTATCTAATCTATATTTAGTCTATTTTTGTAGAAGGATTTATCAGGCTTCATCTGTTTGTTTATGATTTTGCATAATTAGGGTTTTAAGCTAAATCAGACTAAAATCAATACATTAATCAATCAAATCCAAATTCTTTTATCATTCCAAGTGACAGACAACCTGATAGTTGAGTCCTCTTGCATAAGTTGTGATTCGACTTGGTTAAATGTCCTTGAATGTATTGAGTGAAAGGAGGACCTAACTAAACTATCCATCAACCCTCTTTTCCTTCATTACATTTTGGTGAACCTGTGTTTTTTCTGAACATTACATCCTACTAAGTCTTGTACATCAGATTTGGATTCATACATTTTACTGTCATCATATTGCATTTGAAAATTTTACAAAAAATTTGAAAAAATCAAGCATCCTAAACTTGCATTTAGACATAGTTTACACTATTTTCATTGCATTTCATCTAAATTATTTAAATCTTTGATATTTACATCAGATCTGATACAAATTGTAGCATTACATGATTACATAAACATTTACCTTGCATTTTCATACTCTATTTGTTAGGGTTTGCTTGAAATTGTGCATTTTTCATATGACCTAGTCTTTACAAAAGCTAGGTTTTGTAGTTAAAATTGTGTTTCAGATTTTACTACTCCTTTGGACACTCTTTCAAATCTAATTTTGGACTAGAGTGTTGTTACATTGCATGTTTTTGCATTTACATTTGCATCCTTAGAACATTTGTATTGGAAAAAGTGAAAAAATTGAGCATTTTAGGTCATAAACAAGCATAGTTTTGCTTTATTTCATTACATTAATCATTTATATCATTCATTTCAAATCTTGCATTGAATTTTTAAACATATATTCATCTATCATTTGAAAATTTGACATCATTTCACACTCTTGCTTGGAAATTTGCATGTTCTTAATTACACATTGTGTATTTCAATGCTAAGGGTTATATACACTTTCTTTAAGCAAACTTACAAATCACTCATATTGTCTTGGTGTGTTTCAACCATTATTTCATTTTACCCATTTTGTTTTATATGGACATTGTGTGTCTTTTAGTACCCATTTCCCTTAAACAAGTGCTTTAGTGTGAAATAGTCTCGCATACATGGCTTCTAATTCCAACAATAATGCTAGGTACCCTCCTAGACCTTATATGAAAAGAAAGACTCTTGAGCTTGAAATAACATTCACACCTCATGATAGAACAATTGGAGACATTGAAGGAACTCTTTACATCATGGTGAAGGTAATGGAGACTCCTGTACATGGAACACTTATAGATCTTAATTGTATGACTAATGTGGCGATGGAAGATTTTCTTTTTTCACATGATTTGATACAAGATTATTATGAACCTACGGACATAATGATTAAGACACATACTGGAGATTTTATTCCTACATATGGGAAGATATCCTTATTGGTTATGGTATTTGATAAAGTCGTGGAACAATTATTTGATGTCATCCCTTCATCCAATCTCTTCTACATAAAATTAGGACATCCATGGCTAAAAGCTATGAAGGCTATCCCCTCAACAATTCACAAATGCTTGAAATTCCCTTTACATGGACAAGTGTGCACTATTCATCATAATACATGGCAACCCATGGTTATGCATACGAACTTTACTCTTGATTATTTTTTGCCACGACCTACCATAGAACCTAAACCATGAAGAGACCAACTTTTCTTAGCATATACATGATATAGAGAAAAAGTACTATCTAGAGTTGCTAGACCTTCTATTCAACAAGAGATAAATGAAGAACAACTTGCATTAGAAGAACTTCCTAGAACGAAAGGTAAGGGAATCTATGTAGAGGTTCCTCCTCCATCATTCTTACAAGGATTGGGAGGTACTCATGGAGAAAAAGCACTTCATCAAAACAAGTTAAGTTTGTACCAGCTTCCTCCTCTAAAATGTCAAAAACTATGGGAAATCATGAGAATCCTTTTGAAAACATCAGTAATAGATAATGAATACATAGACAAGAAAGAGAAAGGAGGAAGAGAAGACAAGATTTTGGTCAACAAAATGCACCTCAACAAGAAAATATTTCACCACCTAACATTAAACCAAACAAAGAAGAACTTAAAGAAAAAGAGTTTAAGGATAATAACGCAAGTTGGGCTATTGTACTTTATGTACCTCTTTCCTCTGACATTCAAGATTTGGAAGATGATGATTTGCTTGTCGACAAATGCTAGTTTGGTTGTGTTATAGGTAAGTATTTCTAACTCTGGTGGTCACCTTTGTTGTAGCATAGTTTTCTCATTTATGTGGCCTCCCCTCTTGTGTTGTGTTCCCCCACGATGTGTTATGTGTTGTTTAGTTCATCTAAGGTGGTTCTATCAAGCATGTTAGAGTGGCCAATTTTAGCATCATATAAAAGTTGAATCTCTTCATAGTATTTCAAGGATCAAGCAAACTTATTTTTAGATTTGCATATTGTAGTAGTCAAAGCCTTGTATCTCACCAATTGGCATCATATCTTGGTGATTTGATCATTATCAACTAGATTAGAGATTGTTCATTTATTCCAACAATTGGAATCAAAGCTTAAGGTTGTTCCATGGATTGCATGTGCTTGTATGTGCTTGCATATTCTTGCATGTGAGTTGCATGTACTTGCATGTGGTTGCATGTGAGTTGCATGGACTTGCATGTTGCTTGCATGTGTTTGCATGTTCTTGCATGTGAGTTGCATGTACTTGCATGGAATTACATGTTGCTTGCATGTGATGGATTCATGGTAATTTGGTTCTAGGTATTCCTCCATTTTTGAATTTAGCTTGTAAAGATTGTGAATCTGTTAGAAGGAATTGTAGAATGTTGGAGGTTTTTGGGCTACAGTGGATGTTCTGTATGTTGGCATTGTTTTACAGATCTATGAGATTGAAAGGCATGGTATCGAACTCTAATATGGATATTGTAAATGAGATCTATTGTGGGTTCTTGAGGTTCAGGGTTATGGATCTTCATGGAGTTGGTCATGTGTTTGTTCCTTATAGGGTGGTGATCTAGAGATCTAATTTGGCAATATGTGAGTATCCTCTTTTTGGTGGTTTTATTCCTTTACCTTGTGGTCATGTGAAGTGAATGGGTGTTCATGTTGGATGGTTGCTTTTGGTTCCTTGGTCACATGGAAGAACATTTACTTTTTGGCCTATAGTATGGAGTGCTTATGTTAGATTCATGGTTTTAGCCCTCAGTTACATGAAAGCACTGGATGATTTTCCACTGGTTGCATGTGGGTTGTGGAGTTGATATTTTAGTGATATGGAAACTCCTAGACAACTTGGTTCTTTTTCTTTCATATTCATGTTATTTTGGATATGTAGGTTTTATAGTTTTCCTATTTCAAAAAATTGTGGATTCATATATCTGTGATATTTCATTATTTCAGATGACATATATGGTGTGAATATTTGGATGTTTAAGTGGTTTTAGATTTATAGAGAGATGGTTTTGCAAGTTTTACATGTTAACCAAAGTTTGTAGCTTGTAGATCTGTGGAAATATTGTGTTCAAACTCTTAGAGTATTCTAGATTGAAACAATTACAGATTTGCAGGGCTACTTGATGGGTTCTTATGATATGTGGTTACTCTTATGTGGATTTGTTTGGCAAATCAGGTCTAGCATTGATCTTGGTGTTTGAGTCTTGGAAATCTACATGTTATTCCTAGTTATCTTTGTTTTGCATATTACTAATGTGGGGTTGAATCCATTTTTCAGCTATTTTGAGATTAGAGTACTGACCATGTTTTTCTCCTTTGAGATGTTGCATGAGTGCAAATCTTAGAAAATTGTCTGATGAGGATTTTATTTGGTTGACTTCTTCTTGGTCACCTTGATTGCATTGCTATGTTTATTGTAGTAAGATAAAAGAATGGTTTGGAGTACCTGATATAGTTGTTCATTAGAATCCATAACAATAAGTTATGGTGCATGAAAAGCTCTGTTCACTTTTAGTGGATTTTTGGTAATAATGTAGGTCATGATACCATGTATACAACTCAGTATCGCTTTCAGTGGGAGCTTTGTGTAGTTACATAGTGTGTTATATCTTCTTGGTTTGGAGATTATGGTTTACTTGACCTTTTGGGAGCTATTGTTGTTATAATGGGATTCTTTGATTGTGTTGAGGCCACGAATGATCTTCATTTAGGAGATGGTTATCATGATGTCATGGATAGCTTGGTTACATGTTTTAGTGGGAGCTTTTGACAGTGACTTTTTGATGTTTATCTTGTTGCCATGTATAGCTCGGTGTCATGGTTTAGTTGGAGCTTTGGTAAGATACGGTTATCTTCATGTGATTTGAAGAGGTTTTAACCTCTTGTTTCATGGAGGACCCTTAGAGTCTTTGGTAAAGGTGTTATTGTTCTTCCTTTGGAGAGTATGTAGTTCTCTTTTAGTTTGAGTATTGATTTTGTAGGTTGCATTTGAAGTTCGCATGGATTGATGGGTGGTTGCTCATGGATACTAGAGAGAATTGGGTTAGGATGGATATTTCTTATGTTAAGAGATATGTGTTGAAATGGTGACTTGTTATGAAAGTTTTTCAACAGTAAAGACTGAGGAGCCTACACCTAGAAATGGATGTGAGTCCATCATAGACCTTATGAGAAGGTTATCTTTATTGAAAGATTATATTGCTTAGTGTTGTATGCACAGGACAAGCTTGTATCTCACTCTTGGTTTACTCGACAGGTAAATGATCTAAGAGGTGTTGCCTGCCTAATTATTAGATGCATTCTTTATATGTATCTTGTCTTCTCTTGTGCATTAGTATTAAAAGTTGAGTCATGAGGGCTTGTTAAGAAGTAGATGCATGATTTTATGTATTTCCATTGTTCTCCTTGTAATCTTGAACATGGGTTAGTTCTCAGGATTTGGTAGGAGAGGTACAGGAGTTGGTTAGTGGCTTTAGGCATATTCCCTTATGTTGTGGGAATGTTTACCTAGTTTGATCTTCTTTTTGTGAGAGGTTTACATCTATTGCTTCCATGTTTCATTATAAGTTGAATGGTTAGATGTTTATATCCTTTTAGTTTGGGAGTGTTGAAGGAGATCTTACTTTACATAGTTTGGCACATGTTAGTGTGGTATAAGGACATGGTTTGATTTTAAGGTTCTCTCTTTCTAGGTATATTGTCTTCTTCCTGAAGGTTCTTATGTTTATGGATTTGAGGTTTTGAATGGAGTCATGTGTTATTTTTTGTACTTCATTATTTTTTGGCAACAGTTTGGTAGCTCCTTGATCTCTTTCTTCATTAGTTTGGAGGACTTGGGAGAGTTATTTGAATTGGTAATGAGAGATCTATTTTGCATATCATTGTATGCTTTCTTGACACTATGATCGAGGAGTTAGCCACATCCTCTATGTGAAGTGCTATAGGACTTGTTAATGTTATGATCTTATTTTGAGATTTGACATTACCTATGCAGCGAGAGTTCAAAAAGGGATATGTGTTCTGTATGAGAGGGGCACCTATCTTGGACTGGTTGCACTTTACTGTAGTGAGTTATTTCAGAGGTTTTTTATCGCATGTCTATGTTTGTTATTACCTTGGAGTCTTTTTTTGTAGGATGGTGGATATACAAGGACTATTTTGTAGATTTGGGTTGTTATGTTGATAGCATGAAGTTCTACCTATGATAGTTTGTTTACCCTGGTTTGAGGTATGGATAGTTTGGATGAGATAGCAACTTGTTGTGGTTGTTATTCCAATTTGGTATGAGTGTGGCAGTCACTCGGAGTCATTTGTTATCATTTAGATTTGATGCTTGTGTTCATGTATAGAATGGTGCAAGTTTCAGTGACAGTTGATATGTTTCACTTTGGCATGTTCCTTGTTCCATCATGGGTAATATGATGTGAGGATTTCTTGCGTGGAATGGTGTTTATCATGGTTGTTTTTGAAGATATCTTGTTTGAGCACAAAAGCATGTTGAAGAATCAATGATACATGGTTATCTAAGGGATGTTTTTCCCTTGTTGATTTTTCCTATGGATATGTATTTACAATGTATGATGTCAAGTGGAAGAATGTTGGGATTAAGGTGCCATCAACCTAGTAAATCTTACTGCATAGTTTCCACTATTCTTGGAAAGTTCCAAGGTTCTTTGAGTGTTCCAATATCCTTAGAGATAGGGTGTTAATTTGTAAATTTATTCATAAGGGATGAATGTTTCATCATCAACAGTAAATTATTTTTATTGGTATGATAAATAATTATTTACTAGCCTCAGTAATTAATTAGTTACCAGTAGGTTGTTACAAAGTTACTTTTACTGCTCAAGGAATCTTGATAAATAGTAAATGAGGTAAGGTGGAGAATCTTGGAGCCTATCTTAGGGAAATGTATTTTTGGGATGTTATGATGCATGTCATAAGTTTGTAAGAGCATCTATGACAACTTACAATTGTCATAAGGTGTAAGAGATTCTATGACAACATATGACAATAATTATTGTCTTGTAAGTTCCTACTCTTGGTTCTAGGCACCTAAATTGAAAAGATGCCTATGACGAGTGTAAGGGAATATGTAAGAAGATGATTTTGGTGTATCCCAAGATAGGAATATTAGATTTTGTCCATCTCCCATTAATTTCTTTGGTGGGTACTCATTTTATATAAATATGAAACTTGAGAGTGAAGTTTGGTTGAGTAACAATGAGAGGATATCTCAGTTTATAGGTACATAGGTGCTGCTAGATTGAAGAGTGGAGAGGAGATTGGAAGTGGATGTATTGTAATCTTGTTTTGAAGATAATACAACTTGGGCCTCTCTTCTTGGTGGAGTTTTTCCCTACAAGGGTTTCTCCATGTAAACAAGTTGTGATATGTGTGTGTTCTTTTGCTCCATTGTTACCTTATGTTGTGAGATATTGCATTCTTATGTTACTGATTTGTGCCTCTTTGTTGTTACTATCTTATGGTGATGTTATTGTTGTTATAAGTTCATCTAAGGTGGTTTTATCAAGCATGTTAGAGTGATCAATTTTAGCACCATAAAGAATTTGAAAATCTTCATGGTATTTCAAGGATTAAGAAAATTATTTTCAGATTTACATACAATTTTTAGATTTCTATATTGTAGTAGTCAAAGCCTTGTATCTCACCATTTGGCATCATATCTTGGTGATTTGATGATTAACAATTGGATTAGAGATTGTTCATTTATTCCAACATATGTAGAGGAAAAGAAGAGCATAAGTAGCTATATCAAAGCACAAACCCAATCAACACTATAATTGAAGCCCCCCAAAGCAAACATAATCACCAATTTCAACTCTTTTTCTAATTAATGAGTGTATGTACTCAAATAGCCTCAAACTAAAAATTTGATATAAAAAGAAAAATTTGGAAAAATGAAATGGTTAGAACTAAAGAGGACAAAATTATCTTTCCAACGCCTCTAATAAGTTTAAATTTTGATAAAGTGGGCAAAAGTTATGAGCTTGGGAGTGCAAAATGCAAGTTCTAGCTTAAAAAAAAAATCTGGTATCAAACTGCAAAATCTCAAAAAAATAGCTACACCATTGCGAAGTTCTCAGAACCATCTTTCTGACGATATTTCATTTGCAAATTTTTGATACCATGGTGAAAAGTTATACCACCAAAAAAAAACATCACCCTATTAAGGCTAGAAGGGAGTCAAAGGGGGCCCTTTCATTGATGTCACTATTGATGCAGTGATGACATCAATAGTCACATGTATATTCTCTCTGGTCACTAGAATATTCTATGGAGAGAAAAAAATGCATGTATGAGCAAAAAAATCAACCGTGTTGCCTGCAAAACCACCAGCTAGAGGGAAAAAACTACCTATTTGTAAAAAAGTTGCCTGAGAGAATGTAAATCCACCAGTCTACAGCAAAACCACCCTTCAAAGAGTAAAATCACTATTTGCAAAGTAAAACCACTGATGCACAATAAAAACTATTGTATCTAATAAACCACCTGTGACAGGAAAACTGCTTGTGTGTTTACTGCTGGTCGGAGGGATATTCCCTGTATATTCCTCTAAATTTTTACCATTGGGAATGGACTATGGTCTAGTTTTATTTTGAAATTAGTGGATTTTAATTTTAAATCCATACGCTGAATAAACCTATGGTTTTTTTCTTTGTTTTTAATAAATTGTTGTTTTAAGTTATTTTTTTAATTTGAAAAATCAAATCTCTGCAGAATAAGACCATGCAAGTAAAATATTATACAACGATTTTATTTACCCAATGGATTTTTGACCACTGATGCAAGTCCTACGCAAGCTGTATGCATAGAATATCCACCTGCAATAATGACACCTGCGAAATATTCTGTAGAATATTCCATACAACTGAATTGCAAATTTTTTTTGCCTTTCTCTACAATTTTGTCTGCTTTAGATGATTTGATAGTCAATCTATAGGCTTTTTGGCACCCTGAGCATGATGGAAGGGCCTGATTTTGCCCAAATTGCTCCAAAATTGCAACTACCTCCCAGATTAGGTATCCATTCCCCAAATTGAAAACCTCATAGATTTGGCCTCCAGTGTCTGATCTGAATGAAACAAAAGGTGATCTCGACTATCTTAGACATCCTGAACACAATGGTGTGCTTAGATTTGTAGTAGCATGCTTCAAAATAAACCTGCAATATAATGGATAAAGAGGAAACCTTCACAAATCTAGTATTTCCATCAAGTTGTTTTGATTCTCTAGGTGATCATTCGATGCAAGAGAAGAGCATACTCAACTATCAAGATCCACCATGAATTTACATTTAAATCTCTCAACAATTTGGCTAACAAGAAGAGATTCCAGCTAGAGAGATCTGATACCATGTAAGAGTTGGCTAGATAGGAGCCACCCAAGATCTAGGACTTCATGAAAGCACAAGAGAGACAATATGAGAGAATAATAATATATTCTATTAATGAATGCAAAATTGTGTATGTTTTTATGTTACAAGAGAGCCTTTCTTATAAAGGCAAGGATGAAAGCCAAGATGTTGTAGTCATGTGACAACTGTCTTAATTCTATAACATGTGACAAATATAGCACATGTGGATGATAAGACAACTATCAACAACTAGTAACAACTAGACATAGCTAGAAACAACTAGAAACGTCTAAAAGACTCACTAAGTCAACTTAACATGTGAATTATGTGAGAGAATATTATTTAAGTAATAAATAGTTAAATAATATAAATTATCCTAACACAAGGAAAACTAGACATGAAATATCCCTATTCACACTAACACTCATAGAGATGAAGATCTTTCACACCATGGGGAGATGGATTAATGAAGCCAAATCTGCAACAAACAAACACAATAACAACACAATTCTGCTCTACAACACAATGAATGCTTTGGAATCCCTTAGCTCAATATCACAAGTTCACATTATCCATCTAGTTGTAAAATGAAGACATAAACTCACTTATATGCATTCCCGCTAACTTTCATAATTCAAATTAAAAAGGCCCATAGAGGGAAACCTTTGAAAAGGTCCTATGTCGAGATCCTAAAATTTAGGTCCTAGTAAATCAACTTAGACTAGGGCGTGGGTGCCCAAGTCCCAAGTCTAATTTAAGTCATGATTAAGCATTTAAAACGAACTCCTAGGCCCCATTTGACATGGATTGAATTAGGGGAAATTGCTCTGGGATAAGAGTTAAGCATGCATAATGAAATTAAGGGGACTTAGGAGCTAAACTAGGAGGTAAAAAGTCATATGAAAAATTTTTATGACATAACATTTAGCCCCCACTTTAATTTATGTATGATCTTACGATCCATACATGCATTAAAGTACAGTTGAAAACACATCAAACACACGAGGCACATAAGCTAAGGCATACCCAAAGGTTGGAGGACTATTTCTAGCTACCAATCTTAGGTAAGCACTAGAAAACACATAGAAGACAAGAAAGACACAATGAAGACAATAAGAAGCATGCAAAAAATAGAGAATATAGTGGAAGCATATATACATGGAGAAGACATGAGAACAGTCACACAAAACACAAAGAATACATTAAAATAAATCCTAAACTAGGGGCCAGAGGGGGCTCATCACCATGCACCTTTAGATCGCCAAAAACACACAATACAAAGACTCAAATGTGGAGGGGGCTCATCGCCACATGCCTTTCGACCACACTCGGGGGAAGACACATCAAAAAAAGATTTGAATGTGGAGGGGGATCATTGCCATGAGCCTTTAGACCACACTCGAGGGAAGACACAACAAATAGGCAAGGAAGACACACAGAATACACGAGCACCATATAGCATGTCATAGACACATTATACGTCTTATACATGAAAAACACAAGCGATAGAAGGAGATTATTGCTAAGTCCTACAATCTAAAACATGCCAAACACTTGATGGTTGATCTATGCTACCACAACTACCTAAGACACGCTTAAGGGAGGATGACTCAAGATCCAACCTCACCTCCGTAGAGGACTTTGTATAAAAGGATGTGCAGTAGCTCAAGAGATACACCATCCCATCTTCTATAGAAGGGATTTCAAAATGCAACCCCACCCACATCATGGAGATGCCTTACAATTAAAAGGAAGCATGTGCTCAAAGTATACAACCCCACCTGCATCACAGAGATGCCTTATAGTGAAAATTAAGTATACACAATAGATCAATGTACATAAACACACATTTGTCAATGCAAAATAATCAAGCAGATACCATTATATATGCTCCCACCTTAAGGTGGTTGATGTCGCTTATCGATATCAAGCACATTAAGGTAGACCAAAAACATGAAAGGGAACAAGAGATCTCGCAAAGCCCATGCCCCTAAATGTGACATGTGCCACGATCACTGAATGTTCCCACAAACACATTTATAAGATATGCTAAGATAATCAACAAGAGATAAGGTTAGAACATCTTACTCTAAGATAATAACCAAATCAAATCATAAAAGCTATGCATAAATTAGATCACATCAAAGAAATCAAGGCTACACTGACAGGTTCAAATCTAAGTATAGATGTTGGGCTTATACTGCAGGTATCTCAGGACCGAGTGTAACAAGGTGAGATACAAAACCATCCAAAGTGCACAGAGCAACTGTATTGGAAAGGTTTATTAGAAGAGATAAGACAACATGATGCATCACATGGAGTGATTCTACTAGTCAAAGTGTGATATATATATTTCAACCCCATCTTCACACACAGTCCGTATCAATTTTTATTTGTTTTCATCATCTGCGAACTAGGTAGAACTACTGAAGAAGGTAAACAATAAAATGAGAGAGGAGAAACAAGTGCCTTAGGAACACCACGTAGGAGGATGCCCCTAAGACATCACCCTCAATGCTATGCCGCTAAGGCATGACACACAACAATAAAATAGAGGAGACAAGAATAGAAGAATGATGAAACAAATAGAAGAATGGACACAATAGAGGCAGTCTCCTGGTATACTTGACCTTACAAGAGTATCAAGAGTCATCCTAGGAGACCTAAACATAACACAACATGGGGGAGCACAAGACAACACACACACATATATTTTATCTAAGAGGAATTCAAACTTGTGAGCATCTTAGAGAGGTGCTCCATCAAGTGTGACAAATTGTGTGAGAAGATCATACCTAATTGATTCTTATATCCAGAATGATCATGCAGTGCTTGTTTCTCAAAACACTATATGTTGAAAATGTTTTGTTGTTTATGAGGAGGGGAATCGTTGCTATTTTCCACTGATGACAGTCACCTTATTCTTTTTTGATCCTTTGATTTGTTGTTTTGATTTACTTGATGAAGGAGTCTTTAATGATGAAATGGGATGCTTTACATCATGACAACTTTTTCTTGTCAAATTTGCTCAATTTGTGTATCTGGTGCATTTTGGTTGTCTCCAGATCCTTGAAGGGATAATGAAGGAGGAACCTCAACATATATATGTTTTCCATGTGGACGAGGTGAGTCTTCAATCTTATCCTTATCCACTTCTATCATGCCAATTATGTCATCATAGTCAAGATAGTCATCGTCAGTCTTCTCCATTGTATTTTGTTCTACCATATTGTTGTCACTATGCTTAGGAAAAGGATTAGTGAAGATATAATAATTTTGATTTAGAGGAGCAATAGACTTATTTCTATTGTCATTCACACCAGTTACTTGTATTATATTAGAATCGATGAGGTTATGAATTTCATGTTTAAGATGCATACATTGATCGATGACATGTCCTACCGAGTGATGGTACTAAAAAAAGGCATTAGCATCAAATGTTGGTCCTTGTATCCTATTGCTATCAAATGGTTTCATAGGAGGAAACTTCAAATGATTGTTTCTTACTACTTGATCATAATTGATTGAAGAGAGTCAGATAATGGAGTAAACTATCAATGTTATTGTTTGAATTGAAAAGGTGCCCATTTAGAATTACTAATGGCAGACACTTATGAATGATAATTATTTGAATGTTGTCCATTGATTTTGATGAAACTTTTGTTATTCCTCTTAAATTTGTTTTGAGATGGTCCAGGCATGGATTGATCAACTTGAGCCAATGAGTTTTGATTCTCATACTGACTACATGAAACTTGCTAATCATGAAGGGTTGTGCATAAATCTTGAAAAGAGATATACTTCATCAAGAGGATTTTATCACAGATGTTAGGTTGTAAATTTGTAATGAATACCTTCTAAAGATCTTCATCTTTAATTGGATATTGTATTTGCAAGATGAGACCTTGATATCGACTAATGAACTCTGTTAATTTCTCTTTTAAACTTTATTTACAATTAACGAAATCAATCAAAGAGACTATAGGTCCAATGTTTGATTGAAGATGTAAGAATCGATCAACTAGCTATGAGAAGGAGTTTATTGAATTAGGAGGTAAAGAGAAATACCATTCCAAAGCAGTATCTTTGAACGATTGCGAGAAGAGTTTCTCTAGAAAGTCCTCTTCGAAATACTTTTTAAAGAAAGGAGTCTCAAATTTTCAGGCATAAGAGTTCTTAGGATTGCATAGGATAAAGGACTACAAGCATGATATGTTGGTAAAGTAGGTTGGGAAGAATTAGTCAAGTTTATCACCTTTTTTTGTAAAGATGTCATGCTTTGCAAGAATTGGTTTAAAAGGGCATCATTCAGTGATGCAGTTTGTTGCCAAGAAGAATTAGAAGCTGTGGTCATGAAATTTTGAGGTGATTGGTTGTGAGTGGTAACGAAAGGTGGTTGAGATCTATTTTAAGTGAGAGGTGGTTGAGAATAAGTGAAATGGAGAGGTGGCTGAGAATGATTATTCATATAGGAAGACACCTTAGGTGCTAGGTTTTGATAATTGAATCCCACAGTCTTGTAATTCTATAAATTAGTGCCATTAGATACTCCCATGCTAGTGGTAGCATTACTACAAGATTGTGTATTAGTAGTGAAAATTGATGATGTGAAAGTGAATATTCTGGTAGTCGGTATAGGTGTCGATACCTGTGTATGATTCGATGATGACACATTATTAATGTTATTCACACAGCCAATCATTGTCATAATGTTGTTACCCACTATCTGGGCTATCCCATGGAGTGTGTTAACATTGTCTTGTCCATCTTTTAGTAACTCTCTTAGACTATGCACAATAGGTATAGCCTCTTCAGCTATTCTTTATTTTTCCACAAATGCTTGAAAATCAGCTAGTTCTTTATCAAGCTTGTTAATTTATTCATCAAGTACATGTGTTATCACATCAACTAGATCTTTGAAATCATGAAATGCTTGTTCTTCCTGTAACATTAGAAAATGTCCCCTTGGGGGCTTTTCCCTCATAACGTTTAGCTCATGCATCTTTAGCTTGCATTTAGGACATTTTAGTTCATATTTTAACACCCCAATGGAATGAGACCTAGGTTCCTTGGAAAATAGGGCCTAGGTAGACCCCTTGAGAAGTACCCTACCCAAAATAGGGGGGAGGACTTGGGCGCCCACACCCTAGTCCTACCCTATTTTGGGGTAGCCCTAATTTTGGGGTTTTGGTTAGTGACCGTTATTAGGTCCCTTTGCCGACACGGTAAGTTTGAATTTCAAATATCTTGGTGGAAGTGCTTGTAGATGCATATATAAGCATGTGTATGCATTCATTTGTAAACTAGATTCCAAGGAGATGATTATTTGTGCACTCTAGGCAGTCTCAAGGTGATTGAAGGCTTTCTATTGTGTTGCAAGAGTAGACTTGTGTGTTTTATGTGTTGATATTTGCATATTTGAGCATTAATCTCCTCATGGCATGAAGAGCATCTTCCTCCATGAGAGATTAACTACAAGGTGACATATATCATTGTGTTTTCATCATTGATTCCTTTGGTTTTTGGCCTTTGCCTCACAAGGGCACGCCCTCTTCATCTAACAACGGTGTTCAGAGACTTAAGTGTCCTCCAAGGTTTGACTGAGGTAAACCTCTAAACACCACAAGCCCCAAACCAAGTCTTGTGATTATAGGTTACATGTGTCGTATTTAGAAAAAATAGAGTTGCAAGAAGGCTACACAAACATTAGGGATTCAGGATCTGGAGAAAAGATGAACAAAAGAGCACTTCTGGGACTAGGGTGCTCACTCTAGTGTCCTCCATAGATAGATCTCAAAAAATAGAAGTTACAGGGCTGATCAGTGTCAGAAGGAGGTCTAGATTCCCTGAAAAAGTAGGTACTTTGGACTTGGGCACCCGCACCAGTCTCCCTGACTGTTCCACTTCAGAATCCCAAAAATAGGTATTCTGTAATTTGATATTTTACTCCCGTCTATAAGAGCATTTTTTGTAATTCATTAATTTTCTATTGTATTGGCATTATTAGGGTTTTAATGGTTAATTAGACATAGGAGAAGAAAAAATTGATAATTAATTCCCTAATCCAAAGTTCCCAACATCTAAAAGTGACCTAGGGTATGATAATGCTAGCCATTCAACCCTAGATCCTTCAATGTTTAGTGGAGAGGTAGATTTTAACATCTAAACAATAAAGATTAATAAAATCCAATTTTACCCTAAACATTTTGGTGAACCCGTGTTTTTGGAATTAAATTCCAACTTGCTGAGTGTTTGTCTACAAATTTAGATTGATTTCATTCATTCATTTAGTCGTTCACTTTATTGCATTGAGCAAAATTTAAAAGAATTGAAAAATTAGGAAAATTCGAAAAAAATTGCATTGTTGAGCTTACTAAATTTTGTTAATTCTTCCTAAATTTTCCTAATTCATGATTTTTGTATCAGAGCTGATATAAACTGTATAAAAATTCATAAATTCAAAATCTTTCTTTGCATTTTCATCATTTAATTGCTAGGGTTTTGTGGAAATTTTGACAATTTTATATAACCTAATAATTCCAAAATCTAGGGTTTGTAGGCAAAATCTTTTATTAAATTGTTATACTAGTTTTAGAGGCTCATTCAAATTTTCATTTGGCTTTAGTCTTGCATTTTAGCATGAATTTTCATTTAAATTTAAATTATTTGCATTTTTGCATTGAAAATTTCAACAAAAACTAGCAATTTTGGTGTATTTTCATTAAATTTGCATGGGCATTTTGCGTCTTTAAGCCTTAAATTTATTTTCAGATCTGAGAGTATGTAATTTCCATAAAAAATCAGACTTCAAACAATTCTCATAGCATTTTTTTCCAAAATCTCAAACCTAGGGCTCCAAAAACAACGATTTTCACTAATTTTTGCCTTATCGACTTCATAAACTTGCACCATAGGTGTGTTGTGAAAGATATTTTGGAATTTTTTTTTTATCAGGGTAATAATTTTCTTCCCCTCATAAAAATCTTCACAACACCCTTTTAATGGGCTCTTGTAGTGAAAATTTGGCGAAAAACTACACTTTTTGACAATTTTTGCCCTAGGGTTTGACCTAGTTTGCACTCCAAGTGTGTTGTGATCCATTTTATGGATTGAGGTGACTGATATAACTAATATTATTTTCTTTCCCTCATAAAATTCCTTACAACACCCCTTTTTCTAGGTCTTGGAGTTAAAAAACCGTGAAAAATAGCATATTCTTGCTATAATTTCACTAAGATTTGACCTTAAGTGGTACTAAAAGCATGTTGTGTGGGGTATTTTTGCACTAAGTGGATTTTATTACTTATATTATTTTCTTTCCATCATCATTTTCCTCACAAAACCCTCTGTTATGCTCTCTTGTGTTGAGTTTTGGTGAAAAAGTGCCTATGTTGACATATTTTCACTATAATCGACTTGGCATTATCTTAGATTTGCATCAAGAGTGTGCTGAGAGTGGATTTATTACTGTTTTGGACTGATATTAGACATATAACTTGTATCCCTTGACTGAAATCCTTACAACACCCTTCGGTTCATTCATTTGCATTGAAAACATATCAAAAAATCAAGCATTTACAACATATCCTAAGCTTAAAACTTGGGCACATTGTTGCATGAGTCTAATAACTCGCTACCCTAAGAGAAATATACCTTTAATAAGAAGCATAAGACACATGGGATATAGTGCTCTTGAAGAAATTTGTACTTTGAACACTTTCTTTACAAAAGGAGAAACCCAAATGTTGCAAGACATTGAACCTATTACAAGTACAATGGAAGAACAAACTTTTAATGATGTTGATGATACTATTGAGGCAATAGGATATGTATCAGATGAAAAAATGGAAAAATTGGATAAAGATTTAGCCGAATTTCAATCATTTACAAAAACTGAAAGAATAGTTGAAGAAGTTGTTCCTACAATTCATAATATATGAGAATTGATAAAAGAAGGACAAGATTGTGTTAATGCACTTTGTGGACTAACACATATCATACAAACTAACATTACGCCAGTGACCGAATGTGTGCAAGTGGTAAATAACACTCTATCATCATCTCAAACACAAGTTTCGGCACCTATACCGACTACGGGGATATCTACCTTTACATCAATGATCTTAGCAACTAATGCGAATGCCTGTAGTAATGCTACCATTGGTATTGGAGTATCTAATGGCACTAAGTACAAAGTTATGGGATTTAATTATTAGAATTTGGTTCCTAAAGGGACATTTTCTATGAATAATTGTTCTTAACCTCCTATCTATTCCACTCATTTCCAGCTACCTATTACATATTCGCAACCATCTTCTACCTATCATTATAGCCAACCACTGTTAACATATACTTTGCTTCCGCCTATTGTATCTCAAGATCAATCACCTCCTAACCTTGGTTCCAATTCTTCGCAACAAACCGTATCTCCAAATGATGCCATCTTAAACCAACTTTTACAGGGCATGATTGCTTTGCAACAAAAAGTAACACATTTGACAAACTCTTCACAGCCTAGTCTACCAACATATAATGCCCATAATCCGTTATCCTATGCAATCTTGAGAACCCCTATGCCTAAGAGGTTTGAGACTCCTCTCTTTGAAAAATATGGTGGACAAGGAGATCCTAATATCCATATGGTAGCATTCACAGCTATGTGTAGTGATTTCTATTTTGAAGAGGATTTGTTGGAAAAACTTTTCCTACGATCTCTCAAAGATACTGCTTTAGAATGGTTTTTCTCTTTGCCTTCAAATTCAATTCAGTCCTTTTCAGAGTTGATTGATCAATTTTTACAACATTTTCAAGTAAATATTGGACCCCAAGTCACTCTTATTGACTTGGTTCAATGCAAACAAGGTCTAAAAGAAAAGTTGACTTTTATTAGTCAGTACCAAGGACTTTATGCACAGATTCAATATCAGATGAAAGATGAGGATGTTCAAAAGATATTTATTACAAATCTACAACCTAATATTCATGATAAGATCCTCTTAATGAAATACAACTCCTTTCAACATTTATGCACCGCCCTTCATGATTATCAACTTTCGTCTAGTCAGTATGAAAACCAAAACTCATCAGCTCAAGTTGGTCAATCCATGAGTAGACCATCACAAAACAATTCTAAGACGAACAATAATAGGAGTCTCATCAAGATCAATGGACCAAATACAAATGTGTCTGCTATAAATAATCCAAAGAAACAACCATATCAACCAAGGAAGTTTACTCTGATATCTGAGTCCTATAATTCTATCATGAATCAAGCTGTGAGTAATAACATTCTGAAGTTTCCCCTGATCAAGCCTATTGATCCTAGTAAACAAGGACCTTACTTCGATGCTAATGCCTTTTGTCATTATCATCAGATGCAAGGACATGTCACTGAATGATGTATGTGTCTTAAACATGAGATACAAGACCTTATTGATTCAAATGTCATCCAGGGATCGGGGGTGAATGACAATGGAAACAAATCGGTTGCTCCACCGAATCAGAATTTACAAATCTTCACTAATCCATTTCCTAAACATAATAATATGGTGAAACAAGGTTTAGTGGTTCAGTAGACGAGGATGATTACTTGGACTATGACAGTATCATGGGAATGATTGAAGTAGATAAGAAACAAGTGGATAACCCACCTCGTCCACGAAGAAATGGAATTTACGCCGAGGTTCCTCCTCCGTTATCCTTATATGGATTGGGAGATAATCAAAATACCTTTGAAAAGAAAGAACAACAATCGATACAGATGAGCAAGAGGGTACATGATGAATCCTACTACTGTTCTAGAAAGATTTACCAATGAAAACTCGCCAAAAATCAGAAAAGAACAAGACGACAATCAATAGTTGGAAATAATAGTGGTTCTCCCCCTCATAAGCAACAAAGAGCATCATTTAAACAAGAAATTAAAGAGCAAACATCATATGATAAGAACCACTCAAATTTTACAACAAATATCATCAAATACCTCACCAAGAGGTTTGCAAGCTCTGACATATAATATGAAGACCCTACAGGTAAGTATCTCTAACCCTTTTTCTCTTTCATGATGCACTTCTCCCATGATGTGTTATCTATTGTTTAGGCCTCCTGGGATGACCTCGGATTTGGTACTCCCTTGTGTGTTTTCTTCCTACCTTAACGTGCTTGATATCGATAATTGATATCAACCACCTTAAGGTGGGGGCATATAAGGTAAGCTATCTGTTATAGATGTTAGCAATGTGTTTGACCTCAGATGCAGAGACTTGCACCCCAGAGTAGTGTATCTTGCATCTTGAGATTGTTTCCAATAAATCAATCAATCATGTAATCCCTCTGCGGAGGTGGGATATCACACATATGGCAGGGATGGTGTATTTCTCAGAGTAGATTGCATCATCTTGTCATTTTCAAAAGTCCTCTGCGTAGGTAGGGAGCGGTTCTGTGACTAACTCAACCCTTAAGCATGTCTTTGGCAATTGTTGTGGCGAAGCCCAATTGTTGGTGTGTGCTTGTAATGTGCCTAAGATGGTGTTGGCCCTAGAAATAGGTACATTCCATCGCTTGTCTACTAAGTTTTCTTCATGTCTTCAAGTGGGTGTGTTTTGGCATGCTTGTTTTGTATGGCATGTTTGTTGCCCCATATGCATAGACCAGTGCCTTTGAGTAGTGCTTCATACATTTTGGGAGGTTTTGCATGTATTGCGTGTGTGTTGCCCCATATGCAGAGACTAGCGCCATGGAGTAGTGCTTCCTGCATTTTGGGAGGTTTGTTTACTTTCCAGTACTTGCATTTGCATTTCATATATATGAGAAAAAGAAAAGAAAAGATATCATTTATGTCTTCCATGCATTAATGTGTCTTCTATGCATTGACTATCTACTCTATGTTCTACGTGACTATAACTGTCTTCTCCGTGTTTTGCGTGCCTGTTACTATCTTCCATGTGATTGGCGTATCTTCTCTATGTTTGATGTGTGTTCTATGTTTGTGACCTTACTTTAATGCATGTATTGGCCTTGCATTTATACATACATTAAAGTGGAGGCTAAATGTAACATTGAAAAATGTCCCCTTGGGGCTTTTCCCTCATAAGGTTTAGTTCCCGAGTCTTTAGCCTGCATTTAGGACATTTTAGTTCATATTCTACCACCCTAATGGAATGAGACCTAGGTTCCTTGGCAAATAGGGCCTAGGTGGACCCCTTGAGTTGTACCATGCCCAAAATAGGGGGGAGGACTTGGTTGCTCGTGCCCTAGTCTTGCCCTATTTTGGGGCAGTTGTAATTTCTAGGTGTCGGTTAGTGACCGTTATTAGGTTCCTTTGCTGACACGGTAAGTTTGAATTTCAAATATCTTGGCGGGAGTGCTTGTAAATGCATATATAAGTATGTGTAGGCATTTATTTGTAAACTAGATTCCAAGGAGATGATCATTTGTGCACTCTAGGCAATCTCAAGGTGATTGAAGGCTTTCTATTGTGTTGTAAGAGCAGACTTGTGTGTTTTATGTGTTGATATTTGCAGAGTTGAGCATCAATCTCCTCATGGCATGAAGAGCATCTTCATCCATGAGAGCTTCACTACAAGGTGACATATCATTGTGTTTTCATCATTGATTCCTTTGGTTTGTGGCCTCTACCTCACAAGGGCACATCCTCTTTATCTAAAAATGGTGTTTAGAGACTTAAGTGTCCTCCAAGGTTTGACTGAGGCAAACCTCTAAACACCACAAGCCCCAAACCAAGTCTTGTGATTGCAGGTTACAGGTGTCACATCCAAAAAAAGTGGAGTTGTAGGAAGGCTAGGCAGACATAAGGGATTCAGGATTTGGAGAAAAGATGGACAAAAGAGCACTTTCGGGACTAAGGCGTTCGCTCCAGTGTCCTCTGCAGATAGATCTCAAAAAATAGAAGTTACAGGGCTAAGCAGTGTTGGAAGGAGGTCTAGATTCCCCAAAAAAGTAGGTACCTTGGACTTGGGCACCCGCTCCAGTGTCCCCGATTGTTCTGCTTTGGAATCCTGAAAACATGTATTCTGTAATTTGATATTTTACTCTCATCTGTAAGAGCATTTTCTGTAATTCATTAATTTTCTATCGTGTTGGCATTATTAGGGTTTTAATGGTCAATTGGACATAGGAGAAAGAAAATTTGATAATTAATTCCCTAATCCAAATTTCTTAACATCTGAAAGTGACCTAGGGTATGATAATGCTAGCCATTCGACCGTAGATCCTTCAATGTCTAGTGGAGAGGCAGATTTTAACATCTAAACAACAAAGATTAACAAAATCTAATTTTACCCTAAACACTTCCATTATAGTGGTAGGAGGTATGATATCTTGCAAAGTTTGTGTTTCACCTTTTGTAAAGTAAATGTTCAATGGATTTTTTGATATTGGTACACCGTTGCTATCAGGAGCACTAGAACCCAGTAATCTAAGGCTTCTTCTCCGTAAGGTATTTGTTTTAGGGCAGTGAGTTACAACACTCATGCAAAATTTTATAACACACAATGCACTAAGCAATTAATGATATTACTAAGATATGTATATTGAAATAAACAATGTGTAATTGTAAAAGATGAAAGTTTCAATGATAGGATGCAAAAGTATGCACTATGATCCAACACTACACTTCAAAATCATATTTGAATGAATGTTGAAAAGGAGTAGCATAATCTAAAAATGAAAATTTGACTACAAATCCTAGTTTTTACAAAGACTAGGTTATATGCAAAATGCAAATTTTTAAGCAAAACCCTAGCAAATGAAGCTTTTAAATATAAGATTTTACATGAAGAAATGATGAGTTACTTCAAAATTCCAAATGATTCCTCATTACAAACACATAGGTTACTATGGTGAAAATATTAATTATAAATGCCTCATAAATAAATTGGTGGTGATTTAACATGTATTTGATTGATAAATTGTAAAATCTTAATGATTTAGCCCCCTAATGGTTGCAATATATTTGCCAAATTCAAATTGGCTGATATGAACTATTTTTCCAATAAAAAATTGTTGAATTCGACATTGCCACATCTCTTGCTTCCCACTAAACGCCTCCAAACGTTACTTGAAATCCCAACAGTCACCAATGGTCATAAGCAATCTATCATGAAGATAGATTGCAACGAGGCAATAATATGCCACCAAAGTGCCTTCTAATTTGTTGATTGACAAGCTCCAACCAATAAGAAAGTGCCATGTCTCCTTCCCTTACCTAGTAGAAATTGAATAAAAACCTACATAATCTTTCTAGGTCCACAAGAATCTTGAGAAACAACTTTATAAAACTTATGGATATGGACATAACTATGATCTTAAAATTAGGTTTGAAAGAGGGTATAAATTTTTATTACTTATGTGATATTATAAAATTTTATCCCTTTAACTATAGTAAGTTCATTTCCTGCACATTCCTTAGAAGGTTACCTCTTTTGAAAATATTTTAATTTTATGAAATAGTGAAATAATGCAATCACTTATAACTAGTTAAAAATTACACACCATCTTGAAATCTCCCCAATTATTCCAACATGTAACGAGGATCCCAATTCAAAAACGCGGAGTCCTGTCTTTCACCTTTGTTTAATTTCAGTGGATAAAAACAGGATAAAGATTAAAATATTTAGTGCCGTGTCGTGTGCGAATTTCTTTTGTATAATTTTTTCTTCAACTCCATTCCGCGCTTGTCAATCACGTGATTGTTACATTTCTATATCTTTAATTCCACGCTTGTCTGTTCTTGCCGGCCATACGAATAACGACGTCTACGCTGGTCAATCACGCCAGCGAAAAATGAGGAAAACAAAAAATGGGGTTTGCCAGGGCTTAAATTTGACAGTCGACCTTGCCTGTCAGGCAATTTTTTTATGACAGTTATCTATTCAATGTTGCTTGTAAAATATTATGGCATATATTATATAAAAACCAAATATATATATCAGCATAATCCTATATAAATTTTGACAGTTTGTCCAAAATCTTAACTTTCATTTAATACAGTTTTTTTTAAATTTTGATTGTATTTTACAGCAAAAATGTTTAAATACAGCTATACAACTGTCAAATTTAAGCCCTTGCCGTCACTCACTGGGGAAACTGGGAACTGTACTCGCACAGCAGAAAAACGTAGTGGAAAATGGGAGGAAAGGGAAGTTCAGTTTCGTCTTATGCTCTGAATTATTATTATTATTATTAGATTACTTATGCGATTGGCGTACTGCTTTTATCTTTTAAAAAACTGCGAAACCATGTGCAATGGTCAAAAGTCTTGTTTTTAACCTGCCACTTGCATAACAGAGTCTAGACAAATCGTCCGTGTTACAAAATTGTATGCTTGATTCACGGATTGTGTCCGTATTTAAATTACATATTAAGCTTGGAGGAATCCGGATTTCAGATCTTCATATAACTGTAAGAACCGGACACTAGGAAACTTATAAACCAGGATTAAAACCTAATTTTAATTCTCCAAGTCCGAGAAGGTTGAGCGAAACGGAACCGAAAATTATCTAAAATGCTGCTTGATAAATATTTTAGGTTCGCCAGCCATCTTAAAGAAATAATTTCCCTTGTTGAATTACCTGTAACATGAATAAATAATGAGGATTCCAAGTCAGCTACTGACTACAATACAAAGTTCCTGCCAAACAAATTCAACACATAGACAAAACGAGGATAGGAGAAAGATTTCAGAAATGCCGCCATGGACGTAAGCAGAAAAAGAAGTGCACAGAAAGCCAAATAGATCGATCAAAGGACCTCTATTTTATAATTGATCTTATTGTAATAGTTCCTTGTCCAACATCATAGTCATCTTAAAGCTTAAGAAATAATTTCCCTTGTTGAATTACGTGGAACATGCACATCACTGACACGGCAACGGCGAAATCAAAATAATTTAACGTCAGATTTTCTGTTTATAAGTATTAAAATTTGTATTTCGGTACCTTCTTTTTCAATTGTGGTAACATCATTCGCATTTCTCACTGTTTTTTCTAGCAACTATCTACTTTTTTAAATTAAAATTTCAGAAGTAGTTATCGTGGGGGGCGTGGATTTCGAATTTTTGTGGTTATCGTGTAGGGGACTTCACGTGGTCTATAATTTTTTAATTAGAAAATAATAATAAAAATGTTCATCAAATCATATGGTATCTTTATGGTAGTAGTTTGCTTAGTATTTAATTATGATGCCTTGTTAGTACGCTATTTATTCAACAACCGTAGACTGTAGTTGTTCAACTTTTGGTTAATCAATAAGTTTGAATTAGCAATTGGATCCATAGGTTTTATGGACACGTTGATAATTGTTAGAAGAAATTGTAAAATTTGTTAGAAGTATCTTGTAGAGTTTTAACATGTTAGGATTATGTTGTCGGCTTTTGTTTGATCTCTTTTTTGCCTACTTGACCAGGTAACTATGGTTGGATTATTTTAGAGGGTGTGGTTGAAGTTTCCATCATGAAAAGGCAAGTGTCTTAGTGGTGGAAAATCTCATTAATCACAAGTAGGTTTTAAGTTTGAATGTTAGTGTATCTAATATTCTCATTGTTGTACCTATAATTCCTTATAGAAACAAATAAAATCCTTATCCCAAAGCAACATAAAAATTAAAATTAAAATTATGTAAAATGTCTAAAATAGCTCAAATAACTCTTGTACATGACGATGTACAATACTCCAAGCTATTGGGAATGAATCTACACCTTTACATTGTTTAGTAATTTGAACTCTTTTAGTGAACACTAGTTCATTCCATATTTAGGAAATAAATGGACTTCATTAATTAGTATTTTTTGGTAGGGATCTGTCATAAAATAAATAAACTATTCATACAAATTAAAATTAAAATACTAATGAAAAACTAAGAAATAAAATTTAAATTTCTCTATCTAAATTTAAAGTAGTAGTAATGTTATGCATCATATATGTATTTTTCATGGCATTCACATCATGACAAAAATATCAAGATAACAATTACTTATAAAATGCCCTTTTTTCGCCATGGTTGAAACCATTTATCACGCAACTTTTAAAGGTAATTCCTAATGGATTTGAGGTGGAGATAATGGAGACCGAACCATAAACACACATATTTGTCATTGATTTCTGCTTTCTATTAAATGAAACATTTATGGGATGTGATCTAAATCTACCAATTTAAAATACAACTTAACCAAATATTGCATTAGCAAAGGCATTACCAAATTTAAATTCTAATAGGGAAAAAGTGCATTGAAAAGGGCATCATAACCACAAAAAAAATTATAATATAATTTATAATATTGATTAAAATATAAAAAATTACAAGAACAAGAACATAAGGGGTAGCATTTACATTTTAGACACGAGAAAAATTAAGACTTTAGTGCAACAAAAGAGCCTCTAACTTTTTACAAATTTTAATTTGTCCTAAGGATATAATGAAAAGTCTACAACTAGTTTTAAGACTTGACAACGATTGAAGACTTAATCGTGAATGTACTAAATGCAAAGTGATCTCGCTTCAAGTTTGACTCCCTAATTTGCCATTTGGTTAGCAATCCTTATTATAGAATCTTTGAATGTGGTCCAATTTTTTTAAAATGAAAATTTCCTTACTTTTATTAATGTTGCTCACCAATTATTGAATCGACACTCACTTGAACTATACATATTTGGAAAAATTTATAATAAGTTTGGAATCCCCATATATTTAACTATGTGATTGTTTACTCTATATCTAAGAAAATACTTGATTTGAGCATCTAAACTTCAACTAAAAAATACTCTATATCTAAGAATCCCCGTTGCAAATTAACACTCCTCAATACATCTCTCAAATTAATTATGTAAATATATAATTACATGTCATAGGGTGAAACTGGAAGGGGTTACGTTGTCATAGATATGATAGGATTTAACTTTAAGAATTAGTGACGAGTTGAATAAAAATTAAAACATATATAAATTAATCGGTGGCAAGCCTCTACATCCATTCCCAAGAAATTAAGAAAAGTGGATAATGCGCCTATAAATTGCCCCGTTGAGTTTAGTTTTTTTTAGCTACTGACGGATTGACGGACTGTGTGATCAATGGATTCCATGACTTTTTAGGGAAAAATATTGATAGAGAACCAAAAACTAGGGACGACGAAATCAACAGCCGATGATATTTCAATCATCTACCTACATCGGGATGCCTTATTAAACTAGATAACCCATGCTAGGCCACTCCAGTTCACTAAGGGAATGGATCTATTTGCTCTATTATATTCGCCAAAGTGATAAAGGTGAAGGAAAACTTTTTTGTTTTTTTATCATTTATGACATTTTGTAGGAAAAATCAAAGGTCTAGATGTTTTTGATGGTAGTCATTTTAATCTGGACCATTCATTTATATAATTATCATGTGTTGCTCACATAGGGAATTCTTATTAGCATAAATATCTATCATCATTCCTTCCTTTCATTTATATAGCACTTTGAAGACTAAATTCCAAAGCAACAACATTTCAAGAGTTCAAAATGATAGTAATAACCATTACATATAATCTTTTTCGTGGTTTAGGTAAATAGTAAAATATTTTGAGTCATTCTGTAATTCCTTTTAGTGACTAATGTCAAATTATAGTTCTTCACAAATCCAAGGTACCTACAAGTTTTGAAATGCATAATATAATTGATGCAGTCCATGGCAGAGGGTCCAATGAAGGGTTGTCAAGTTGCGTAGCCAAAATAATAGAAAAAAAAACATAGCAGAATTTCATAGAAACAACAACACAAAACTTTATTGATCTCACAACATAGGGAAATTACAACTTGCCACAATGGGCTCCTTACATGCTAGGCCATAGCCATTTGATTAGTGTTTAGGGTAAAATTGGAAGAGAGAGGGGGTTTTAATGGTTTGTTTTGATCCTCCTTTCACTGCTAAATGTTCAAGGACATTTAGCCGAGTAGGAAGTCTACTATAGGCCTTCTGTCACTTGGAACATAGGGGGAGATTGGAATTGTTTGATTTTGTTGTTCAATTAAGTCCAATTGTGCTCAAAACCCTAATTATATGAATTCATGAACAAATAGACAAATTATAAAAAATGATCGCACACAGAGATATCAAATGATAATCAAATGCATACTAGATTTTGAAGTTCAGAAAATGAAAAAGTCAGGGACTAATGAGTGGGCACCCTAGTCCAGTGCCACCATTTTTGTTGAGATCTGGGAATCTTGTCTACAACCTGCTCCTGTTGTTCTAGAGATTTCTCTATTTTAGGATCCGAAGGACTAATGAGCTGGTGCCCGAGTCCAAGCCCCTATTTTCTTCTCTGATCTACAATTCCAATAGTCTGCACTACTCTCCTACAACTCCACTCTTTCTACTTCTGCAACCTATAACCTCCAATCACAGAAAAGTGGGTTGGAGGTTGTGGTGTTTAGAGGCTTGCCTTAGTCAAGCCCCAGAGAGACATTCAAGTCTTCCAAACATCATTGTCAGATAAAGAGTGCATATCCCTGTAGGATAGAGGTGAAATCCAAATGATAAATGATAGAAAACACAATTGATATCACCTTGTAGTGAAGATCTCATGGAATGAAGATGCTCTTCATGCCATGATGAGATTAACGCTAAATCTACAAACACAAACACAAATTCTACTCTGCTACATAATGAATGCCTTAGATCAATTTCACATTAAGCCACAAGTTCACAATTGCCATCTCATTTACAAATGATAACCTAATCATGCATATATATGCAACTAAAAACATTCTTGCTAAGAATTTCATAATATTAAACTTACCATGTCAGTAGAGGACCTAAATAACGGTCATAAATCGACACTTTGAAATTGGTCTAGACCCAAAATAGGGTAGGACTAGGGCGCGGGTGCTCAATTCCTCCCCCTATTTCAGGTAGGATTTATCATAAATGTACTCCCTAGGTCCCATTTGCCATGAAACTTCAAGATTTTCTCATCAGGATGTCAAATTAACATGCAAGATGCCCTAAATGCATCCAAAGGACTGGGAGCTAAACCTTAATAGGAAAAAGCCTCCAAGGTTACTTTTTCTGACATAACATTTAGCCCCCACTTTAATGTATGTATAAATGCAAGGCCAATACATGCATTAAAGTATAGTCAACAAATACAACAAACACACCAAGCATGAAGAAGACACGCTAATCACAGAGAAGATAGTAATAGACACACAAAACACAAAGAAGATAGTTACAGTCACACAAAACATGGAGAAGACAACATTGAAGACACACAAAACACAGTGAATGCAATGAAGACAATGATGATTTTCTTTTTTTCTTTTTCCCATATAGATGAAATGTAGATGCAAGTACAAGGAAAGTAAACACACCACCCATAATGCAGGAGGGATTCATCACCACCAGTCTTTAAACTGCATATGGGGCAACACACATGCCAAACACGCCATACAAAACAAGCATGCCAAACAACTCCCAAAGCATAGGAGGGACTCATCGTCAATGGTCTTTAAACTATGCTTCGAAACAAACATGCAATACACACACACTTAGAAGACATGAAGAAAACACGACAAACAAGTGATGGAGTGTTCCTATTTCTAGGTTCATCACCATCTTAGGCACATTACAAGCACACATCGACGATTGGGCTTCACCACAACAATCGCCGAAGACATGTTTAAGGGTTGAGTTAGTCACAGAACCGCTCCCTGTCTTCGTAGAGGACTTTTTGAAAATGATAGGATGTATAATCTCCACGAGAAATACACCAGCCCCACCTCTACAGAGGCCTTAAGATAAAAATGGATGCGATATCCTACCTCCATAGAGGGCTTAAATGATTGCAAGTTGATTTCAAACAAATCTCAGAGTGTAGGAGGGACTCATCGCTACCAGTCTTTAAGACTGCACCTAAGAACAAACACTTTGCAAACATCTAAAATATACATCTTACCTTATATATGCCCCCATCTTAAGGTGGTTGATATCAAGTATCGATATCAAGCATGCTAAGGTAGGAAGAAAACACACAAGGGAACACGAGCTCTTACAAGGCCCATGCCCCCTGGAGGTGACGTGTACTTTACGATTGCCCAATGTTCCCACAAATACATTCCTACAAGAAAAATGTTAGTGTCCAGAATTAGATGGGCTTCCAAGTCTTTCAGAATTAACTTCTCTTAAAGAATTTGATTTGCGTATGTGCCACAAATTATAGAAGGTAGACAGTTTAGAATGATGGAGATCGCTGGAGACCCTGGAGATAAGTGACTACCCAGAATTATATCGGCTTCCAAGTCTTGCAGAATTAACTTCTCTTAGAGAATTTGATTTGACAATGTGCCACAAATTGGAGAAGATAAAAGGTTTAGAATGATTGAAATCATTAGAGAAGTTAAAACTACATACCCATTGGAAGGCACCGTGTATGGTTAGGTGGGAGCAGTGTGATAGATTAAAGTCGCTGGTAGTCGTAGCAAATGACAGATCAGTTGTTGAACCATTCATCAACAACATATAGGTAATAGAAAATAGTTGAATTAGAAATATGAAAGTGTATTTATTAGTATGAGTCATTTGATTTTGTCTTGGCTGTGGCTTTTGAAAACAATGTGCAGAAATGGCCAAGAGAAGTGATGATATGCATGAGGGCAATGTTTGATGTGAGCTCATTGAAAAGCTTGTTTGAAGAATTGCCAAATGTCTCTGTTCTTCACTACTCTGACGGGGTCAAAGATGCACAATGGTTAGAATTGAGGAGGCCAGAGAGTTCTGCCAATGCCAATGCCATTCTAATATGTTTTATTATAGATTGTGTTTATCCTGACTTACACTTGATTTTACATAGGGGAGGATTCCTTGATTTTAAAACTAAATTGGGTAAAGGAAAATTGGTATGGATGGGCGTCTTCACATAAGCTTCAGATTGGCTTGGGTCAAATGAAGAGTATATTGGGGCAGTTAGGGAGGGCACGTGGGTCAAAGGAGGAGTAAAAGTGGAAGATGCATGGTTAGTGAAGGGCGAAGAGGGGAGCATAGTAGAGGGGTTTTCCATCAGGTTTTCCAGATGTAATGAGAGGGGAGCATTATAAAAGCAACTGATAATTTATAGTGTGATGATTTTACTAGATATTGGTTTTGAGGTGTTATAGAAAAGGGGATTATAATGACCATCTCCAAGTAATTAAGTGTTGAATTAGTTTTATCCACGGTAATTATAAATTTTTGCATTTTAATTTTAATTTTAATTTTTATGTATGGTTATTTATATTTAATAAAAATAAATGATTCTTAAAGGTTTATAGATAATAAGATGGAATGACCTTACAATGGTTTTTTAATTTAGGTTACATAAGTATAAAATATGAATATTTTTTATGGAAGTAATTGTATACGCCTAAAAATGACATGATTCACATTCTTCTAAGTTAATTAAATATTGAAATATTTAATTATCTCTTCTAAAGTCAAAATTAAATAAAATCTTTTATTTAATTAAATTCTTCCAAACAATTAAATAATTCTCAATTATTTAAGTAAATCAAATCATTCTTCCAAATTTGAATAAATCAAATCAAATTTATTTAAATCCTCTCAATCTCCAAAAATAAAATACAATCAAATATTTTATTTATTCTTCCAAAATCATGCACAATAATTAAATAAACTTATTTATTTAATTTGCTTTCTTATCTTCTAAATTAAATAATACCAATTATTTAATTGTTTTCTTCCAAAAATATCTTCTCTAAATTTAAATAAATCAATTATTTATTTAAGTTGCTTTTTCTTCTAAATTGAGTTATCTCTAAATATAATTCAAGCTTTCTTGCACATGCAATTAAATATTCCTAATATTTAATAAAGCAAAATATCTTCTTATTCTCATGCAAATCCTTTCTTCTTGTTTTAAATCACTTAACTGATTATTATATTCTTTTAAATGCTTTAACTCATTCTTCTATTCTTGTTAATTCCTCTCATACAAAAGAAAGCAAGACACATGTCTTCTTCTTGTTCATTGCACGTTCCTCAATTGTTCTCAATCGTTGATCTTCTCAAGTCTTCTATACCGTCGATCTTCATTCTCCCAACTCTATAAATTGAACCTCGTTCTTCCATTCTATTCATCCAAGCTTTAAGTATTATTACTCTGTAAGAATTACATCGTGCATTTGGCACCCACGTCATTCCTTCATTGCTTGTGATTACGCTTTTGTTACTACGCACTACCATCGTTGTGAAGCTTCTCTTCATTACAACATTATCACCGCCATTCACAATCGACATTCTTGACAAAGCAAAGAAATTCACTCTGTGAGGGCCTATTTCATACACACAAGAATGATTTTTTATAGGCAACAATGGAAGTTTCGATCTAAGGAAGGTTTGTTTTGTTGATTCATTGCTTATTTTGATTTAATCTTCTTAGTTCACTATTCTATTGAGTTTTGAGTATTTGATATTGTTTGTCATTGCATATTCATTGTTTGATCCAAATTTCCCTTAACAGTAATATGGGTTGGGTTATATGTATATAAAATATGAGCATTCTACAAGGAAGTGACATGAAAAGAGGCAAGTCTAATAGAGGATTTCCATTGACTTTTTCAATCTCTTAAGGCTGCATGTGTCCAACAAATTCTTTCATATAAAAAATAATACATATTACAAAGTAGTTACAAATCTTATTATAGAAAATAATTTTAATAACTTGATAATTATATAACATTATTTTTTCAATAATTAACAAATATAAAAATAAATATTAATTATTTAAACTATTAAACATTTTTGTGATTCAATGTTAATGCACCACTAAATTAATCAATATTAGATTTGTAATTATTCAAATAAAATCAAATTCTAAAGAACTTATAAGAAATAAGGCATATAAGAAACAAATTTAACAAAAGCTATATGATCTTATTATCTAATATTATATAAGATTTGAAAGAAATAAATTATATTGTCCTTGCCATCCACCTCATTCTAGTTATAGTCTAATATTTTGTAAGATTTAAAGAAGATTTTTTTTATGTTCTTGAGTTCAATAGATTCCAGTTATCTCATAGTAGAGTCCCTTTCCAAGGCAATGTGTCTATATGAAGTTTACTTATCTAGATTGGATACACTACAAAAAATTTTAACCTACTCCACACTATGGAATGTTGTGTAAAATTATTACATTGTATTAGAAATAAAATTCAATCAACATTAGTAAATCAAAGATTTTTAAATTTTGTCTTGATAGTTGGGTAAATGCAAGCGGATGGGGGACCAAAAAGTCACCACCATCTCCAAAATTAAAGAAAAACGCAAGCGCATTATAACACGCTCGCGTTTTGCTTTACATAAAAGAAAAAAATGCTTTTTTCTCATTCTCCCACGATCATTTCTCCTCACAGAAGCAACGAAGAAAGGGAAAATGCGATTGCGTTGAAGAAAAGGCTGTTTAACCAAGTGCAATAGAGAACAACAAATTCACAATGCCACCTCGCCACCAAAGACATAATCGTGCAAATTTGGAGGCTCCAACACAGGAAGAAGATAGGGTGACTCTCTTTTGTTAGTTTGAGAACAATTTTTGAGTTTTGCAATGTTTGATTTGTTTTTATATTGCATTTACAACTATTGGAGAAAGAGAGAATCTAAATCCAGCTGAGGAGGGTGAAAACAACCCTCAAAACCCACCTTCACCTCCTTTTCATGAAAGGGATAATCAAGAACACTACCTAGGGATAATAGAAGAAAACAAGAAACATGTTGAAACTATTATTCAAACCCTAAACAATCCAAGTGGAACCACTGATCGTAGGAGGGCACTTGCAAAATCACTACAAGAGATTGATTCCCACACGGATTTGGTGACAAAACAAATCACTGAATTCTAAGACTATAGGGAGAGGAGTCAGCAATATTATGTCAAAAAGTTGTCATATGAACAAGTCAAGAATGAGAAAATTACAAAATCTCAATTATGTGCACACTTTATTAATCCCAAAACCGGCCAAAGATTAGAAGAAAGTTGCAAACGGTTTCCTATACATTGGTGTAGGAATGAAGAAATATCCTAAAACTTTTGGGATAGATGGTACATGGTCTTTGATGAGTGCCCATGCAACAATGATGAGGTACCACAATATTTCTTGAGGAAACTCTATTGCGAGTTTGTCCTCAACAAGATTCTGAATTATTTTGACATTCGTGAGTTCTAGGGTAGAGGTGGTGGCTCTGCCCAAGATAGACCTGGGGCTCAGCGAGATGAAGACCATGTGCCTATACCCTAAGCGAGGCCAAAACGTAGGTCACTCCCTTTGGCTTTGAAGGAGAGTGTTGAGCTAGAGACTTTACATTCATTGACTACTCTCACCCAAACTCTGTCATAGGATGCCAATGATTTTACCGAGGTTGATGAGGGTGAGAGTAGTAGGCATCATGTGTCCCCACATTTGTGCAATACATGTGGGAACCTATGTGACTATGGGACACAGGAGATACGACAGGACTCTACGACACAGGGGCAACATGTTGCGACACAAGGGCAGGACATATTGGATGATCTTGTTCTCAGTGACGATCTCTTACAACATACATTTGGTATTGACTCTGATGCAATTTTTTACAAGTTTCATCTTGATTTAGTATATTGTTATTTAAAATTTGTAATTAATTTTTTATGATTATCTATATTATAAGTCAAAAATAATGTATGTAATTGTTTGTGCAATGAAATTCCAGGGTCAGAGTCTTCATCCTACCTCCGTTAGCCATCCATTGATGGGTTATGAGAGGAGGTCAAGTCAGCAGGTCTGTAATTTATCACATAATCATAATTATTGTAGATATGTCAATGGTAATATTATTTTGTGACAATTTGATGATTTCAATAGTCACCGGCACCTCCACAATTTCCTTGGTCCCTGGACACCAAACCACCACTTTTACGGAGGTAAATTTAACCATTTCTAATCATTATGCATTTTTAAAATAATGTTATGTATTTATTTTGTTTGAATAATCTTGAACTTGATTTTTAGATGTTGAATACAGTGGAGACTACTCCAATAAGTGCAGATAGGCATTGCTGCAGCCATGATGTCTACAAATCCTTTGACTGAGGTATGAGCCAATAACATGAAAATATCATAATTTTGTATTTCTTGTTTTATCTCATGTCATTTGATGTACATAAATGATATTTATGTTTAGTCAATTTTTCTTCTTGATGCTTCTCACAGGAGGTCACAACTCTAGTCTATCCAACTACAGATGAAGAGAGAGACAAGATGATGGAGAGTGATCATCGGTTGGCAGTAAGTGATCAATTACATATGTGATGTTATATATTTCATAAATTTTCTATACTAATGTGCATATATTAATAGGTGCAGCTGGATGAACTTTATTTGAAGAGGTCTACTCAATGGCAGAGAGAGGATGTGTTACTGACTGGCTCTCCATCTTCACAGTCAAAGAAGGGCCGCCCATTGTTTCCTAAAAGTCCATAAGAAACTAGTTTTTGGGACAATTTTTGTATGTCTAGATGGCTTTGTATACATACTTTTGTATGTTAATCCGATACATATATTTTTGTATATTTGCATGTATGGATTTGTTTGGACATGCCTATATGGCTTTTTATATAAACTAGATGTTATGTTCATGACATTATGTATATGACAGTTTATATTAAATATTTAATATGATAACCAATTATTGTTACAGGAATTTGGTTTTACAAGTGGCAATTGCATTTGCTTGAAAGTTTATAAATCGTTTTCAAATAATCCATTTTGTGCATATCTTGCAATCATTGAATTCTGTGGGACTGTGCATTTCTTTGAGGCATCATTTCAAATAGTTCACATCCCTTGTCTATGCTTCCATACTTTCCATACATGTCTACAAGGGTAACTTTGCAAATACAATACATGTGACAAATTTCCTATATCATTTGTGCTTTGATGATTGTCCACACCATGTTCTCTAGATCCCATTATAGCATAGACAAGGAGGAAGTTGGTTAAGGTTGTGCAATTTGGTTTTAGATGTGCCAAAATTTGCGTAAATGGTTGAAATTTATTTTTGTGCATTTACTTGAGAGTTTTTAAAGTCTTATGAAAAATCCATTTTGTGCATATCTTGCAATCATTGCATTCCATGAGACAACATTTCTTTGAGGCATCATGTCAAATAGTTCATGTTCATTGTATATGCTTCCACACAAGTTGCATACATGTCTTGCAAGGTACTTACAACTATGACATTTGATAAAATTCCTATATCCTTTATGCTTTGATGGATGTCTATACTGTGCTCCAAACATACCATTTCTAAGGTTTGGGAATTTGGATTTACACTTGCCAATTGCATTTTCTTGGAACTTTCTAAAGGCTTATCAAAAAATCCATTTTGTTCATATCTTGCAATCATTGTATTCCATGAGGTGACATTTCTTTGAGGCATCATGCCAAACAGTTCACGTGCCTTGTCTATGCTTCCACACTTTGCATACATGTCTTTGAGGGCAGTTGCAACTACAACATCTAACAAAATTCTCATATGTTTTATCCTTTTGATGGATGTCCATTTTGGCATAGGCAAGGAGGATACTGGCTAAGGTTGTGGAATTTTGTTTGACACCCGCCAATCGCATTTGCTTGAAAGTTTCTAATGCCTTATCAAAAAATCCATTTTGTTCATATCTTGCAATCATTGCATTCAATGAGGTGACATTTCTTTGGGGCATCATGCCAAACAATTCATGTGCCTTGTCTATGCTTCCACACATTGCATACATGTCTACAAGGGCAACTGTAATTACAGCATGCGACAAATTTCCTATATCCTTTATGCTTTGATGGATGTCGATAAGTCATTCCAAACATTCTATATTGGTGTATAGATAGGAAGGATGTTGGCAAAGGTTGTGGAATTTGGATTTACACATGCCAACTGCATTTACTTGAAAGTTTCTAAAGTCTTTTCAACAAATCCATTTCCTACATATCTTGCAATCATTGCACTCCATGAGACAACATTTCTTTGAGGCATCATGTCAAACAGTTCATGTTCATCAAGTATATGCTTCCACACTTTGCATACATGTCTTGCAAGGTACTTACAACTACAACATTTGACAAATTCCTGTATGCTTTATGCTTTGATGGATGTCTATAATGTGTTCAAAGATGTCATTTCAAAGGTTTTGGAATTTGGATTTACACCCGCCAATTTGGTGCAGGGGCACCAAAATCTATTTTTTTGCAAGTTTGGTCAAATGAGGTCTAATGATAAGTTTTTTTGGGTGTTTTGAGTTTATTTGGTATAATAAGGTCACAATAGACCATGTGCAAGGTCAAGAGTCATTTTGAGTTCATTTTAAGTGAAAAGTGATGCTTTCAAATAGGATTTTGATGAAAGAGCATTGTTAAAGTGTGGATGATGTTTTGTTTAGCATGTACAGACTTGTAGTGAAGTGTTTGAGTGGGTCTGAACTGGATTTCGATAGAGGAGTGATGAGAACCAATAAACCCTCTCTAGACAAGCACTAGATTGGCCTAGAATAGGGGTTTATTAATTGGATGACTCTATGATCCTTTTGTCTGACAAAAGTTGTGGATTTTGTCTATATGAACTTGACTAGAACTTTGGAGTTGGGTTTTGAGTTTGAGAGAGACATTGATTGGGGGTTGCTTTGTAAAACAGGGCTAATTACCCCTTAAAATAGCGTAAAAGTCAATTTTAGGAGGTGAAAGTCTGAAACAACCCTAGGCACAAATGAGATATGTTGAAGAGAACCAAAAAGGGTATTTGAAATGCTAAACCATTTATGGGTTTGATGCGTTTTCTAGAAGTTATGCCCAAAAGTCATTGTTTGGAGGGCTACTAGGCTTAAAGGGTTGATTGTGAAGGCACTTAATCAAAATTACAAAGTCTAGGTTCTTGATGACCATGTATGGTCTTATCATGGAACATTCATCATTTCAAAAGTGTTCCATGTGATATTTTGCAGGGGTTGAGGTTTTGAAACAAGTTTTGGGTTTGTAGTCCTTGAAGAGTTCATGTCAAGTTGAAGAAGAGTTTAATATCATAGCCCATTATTGTGAAATATGGTATCAATGGTTTTTTTTGGGTGTTTTTAGTTTATTTGGTCTAATAAGGTCATAATAGACCATGTGCAAGGTCAATAGAGTCATTTTGAGTTCATTGTAAAAAAGTTGTCAACATGTAAAATTGAAAAATGTAAGTTTAAGGAAGTTAAATGGTTAAATCCTTTCAAAAGTTTGTTGGACAGTTGGTAAATAGTTGAAACATGATGAAATTTGCTTGAAATTTTCCAAAGCCTTACCAAAAAATCCATTTTTTTCATATCTTGCAATCATTGCATTCAATGAGGTGACATTTCTTTGGGACATCATGCCAAATAGTTCGCGTGCCTTGTCTATGCTTCCACACTTTGCACACATGTCTACAAGGGCAGCTACAATTACAAAAGTCCTTATAAATGATGATGATGAGCCCCATCATGATTATTCTATTTCTTCACATCCAAATGCACAAATATCATGCACCTCCCCTTGTGGTGAAAGACTAGCTTGATTTATACCCATTTTCTCAACCAAATCTGCAACTTGTTCTTCATGTTCATGGCTATTGTACGTTTGATAAAAACTCATTTTTATGATTCATAGGTTGTCTTAGACATGCATAAGGTTCATAACTTCTAAAAAATTAATATGTAGTTCATTTTCTTGACCCATGGAAAAAGTTATAACCGTTGTCCCAAAGTCCAAAGGAAGACATGTGAAGACAAAAATCTTGACTTGAATGAAGCCCTTTGCAAGTAGTTTCAAATTCAGCATGGAGTTTACTTCTTGGACCATGGTATATGTTGTGATGACTATTTTTAAGCTTCAAACCCCCATGATGAAAATCCCCCATATAGTCGATCAAGGTTACCACCATCATATAGTAACAAAGGACAATTAGGAAATTTTGGAATATTATTGTCATGCATGCAAATCATCATGAATAGGTGCATAAGGAATGTCCTAGCCCAAGACACTAAAGAGGACTATTAAAATGATGAAAGACCATGTTGAGACAATCATGATGTCAAGGCATGAAAAGCTGAAACAAGGTGGAAACATGATGAATTTAGAGTCTCTTTGACTGAACTAACTGATATACCTACATGTGCATAGATACAATGGTCAATGATGATAGAAAAATATGTTAAAACTAAAAATAGATGATCACATGGATCTTTTACCTTATTTCTTAGCCTTATATGTTACTACTACACCATTTTCAAGGTACTAGTTGGCTGGATTAGTAAGAGGAAACCATGGAAAGGCCTTGAAAATATTTGAGTGATGCAAGAAAGAGAAGCTATGATGTAGAATAATGGATCTACAAATCTCTCCCAACTCAAGATCAGCTTTGTTACAACATGATATTATTGTTTTATGCATGAGGAAGAATAAAATGGGTGTAGCCCTTATGATCTCTAAGATAGAAAAACTGCCAAACTTTGACAGAGGTTTTCTCAGAATTCGTGGAAGCTAGGAACATTATGTTTAGACCTACATGTGCATGTGGGGTCTGTCCACAATAACCTCTCTCGATTTCATTCAACTCTAGTCCATTTGACCGTGCTGAAATCAAATGCATTCTTTCAAAATTCTTCAGTTTCATGCAGTGGAAAGGTGCTAGGAGTGACATTTTGCATTCCATAGCTTGTGGGGCCGAATGGACTTTGCCAATGTGTTGGGGTGGGAGGATAAATGCCAAGAGAGGTCTCATGTCATTTGCCAAGCACCCTAGTCATTCGGGGCAGCAGGCTACCGACAAAGTCACTTAAGATCCCTAAGATGAAAAAACTGCCAAACTTTGATGGAGCATTTCTTAGAATTTGTGGCATCTGAGAATGTTTTGTTTGGACCTACAGGTGTACTTGGGGTCCATGCATAATAACCTCTCTTAGTTTTGGTCAACTCCAGTCCGTTTGATCGTGCCAAAATCAAATGCATTCTTACAAAATGCTTCACTTTCATGCAGTGGAAAGGTGCTAGGAGTGACATTTTACATTCCATAGCTCATGGGGCTGAACAAACTTCATCAACGCATTAGGTTGGGTGGGTAAATGCCAAGGGAGGTCTCATTTCATGTGCCAAGCACCGCAGTCGTTCGAGGCAAGAGGCTACCGACAAAGTCCCTTAAGATCCCTAAGACGAAAAAATTGCCAAACTTTGACGAGGCAGTTCTTAGAATTCGTGGTAGCTAGGAATGTTTCATTTAGACCTACAGGTGCATGTGGGGTTCATCTACAATAACCTCTCTTAGTTTCATTCAACTCCTACCCATTTGATTGTGCCAGAATCAAACGCATTCTTGTAAATTGCTTCAGTTTCATGCAATGGAAAGGTTGCCAAGTGCCATATTTTTTTGTTCTGCTCATCTTGGGGCTGAACGGACTGCGCCAACATGTCAAGGTGGGTGGGTAAATGGTAGGGAAGGTCTTGTTTCATGTGCCAAGTGTCCCAGTCATTCTGGCCTGCAAGCTACTAACACCTAGCACCTTTCGAGTTTCCCTGTAGCTTGCAGCCCAGAACAACTGAGACACTTGGCACACAAAATGAGACCTCCCCTAGCATTTACCCACCCACCCCAACATGTTGGCATACTTGGTTCACCCCCATAATGAGCAAATCAAAATATATGGCACCTGGCAACCTTTCCACTGCATGAAACTGAAGCATTTTGCAAGAATGCATTTGATTCAGGCACGATCAAATGGATAGGAGTTGAACAAAACTGAGAGTGGTTATTGTAGACAGACCCCACATGCACCTGTAGGTCCAAACAGAATGTTCCCAGCTCCATGAATTTTGAGAACTGCCCTGTCAAAGTTTGGTAGTTTTTTCGTCTTAGGGATCTTAAGGGACTTTGTTGGTAGCCTACTGCCCCAAACAACTGCAGCAGTTAGCACATGAAACGAGACCTCCCCTAGCATTTACCCGCCCACCCCGATGTGTTAGCAAAGTCCGTTCGGTCCCACGAGCTATGGAATACAAAATGTCACTCCTAGCACCTTTCGAGTTTTCTGATAGCTTGCAGCCCAGAACGATTGAGACACTTAGCCCATGAAATTAGACCTCCCCTAGCATTTACCAACCCACCTGGACATGTTGGCATAGTTGGTTTGCCCCCAAGACCTATGGAATACAAAATTTTAGTGTTAGCAACTTTCTACTTTGTTGGTAGCTTATAGCCCCAAACGACTGGGAGGCTTGGCACATGAAATGAGACCTTCCCTACCATTTACCCACCCACCCCAACGTGTTGGAATAGTCTGTTCAGCCCCACAATGAGCAGAACAAAACATATGGCACTTGGCAACCTTTCCATTGCATGAAACTGAAGCATTTTACAAGAATGCGTTTGATTATAGCATGGTCAAACATACAAGAGTTGAATGAAACTGAGAGAGGTTATTGTAGATAGACCCCACATGTACCTGTAGGTCCAAATGGAACATTCCCAACTGCCATGAATTCTGAGAACAACTCCGTCAAAGTTTGGCATTTTTTTGTCTTAGGGATCTTAAGGGACTTTATCGGTGGCCTGCTGCCCCGAACAACTACGACTCTTAGCACACGAAATGAGACCTCCCCTGGAATTTACCCACCCAACCTGACACGTTGTCAAAGTTCATTGGACCCCACAAGCTATGGAATGCAAAATGTCACTCCTAGCACCTTTCCATTGCATGAAACTAAACCATTTTGCAAGAATGCATTTGATTTTGGCACGGTCAAATGGACTAGAGTTGAACGAAACTGAGAGAGGTTATTGTGGACGGACCCCACATGCACCTATAGGTCCAAATAGAACATTCCCAGCTGCTACAAATTCCAGGAACTACTCCATCAAATTTTGGTAGGTTTTTCATCTTAGGGATCTTAAGGGACTTTGTCGGTAGCCTACTGCCTTGAATGACTGCGACGCTTGGTACACAAAATGAGACCTCCCCTAGCATTTACCCACCCACACCAATGCATTGGTGATGTCTGTTCAGCCCCACGAGCTATGGAATGCAAAATGTCACTCCTAGCACCTTTCCACTGCATGAAACTAAAGCATTTTGCAAGAATGCGTTTGATTTCGGCATAAACAAATGGACTGGAGTTGAACGAAACCAAGAGAGGTTATTGTGGATGGACCCCACATGCACCTACAAGTCTAAATAGAATGTTCCCAGCTGCCATGAATTCTGAGAAAACCTCTGTCAAAATTTGGCAGTTTTTCTATCTTAGGTATCTTAAGGGCTACACCCATTTTATCCTTCCTCATGCATAAAACAATAATATGATGTTATAACAAGGCTGATCTTGAGTTGAGAGAGATTTGTACATTTATTATTCTACATCATAGCTTCTATTTCTTGCATCACTCAAATATTTTCAAGGCCTTTCCATGGTTTCCTCTTACTAATACACCATATTTTGTGATCAACATCAACATCATGAAGACACTGAAGAAATCCTTGATGCATGAAGACACTGAGAACACTAAAGACATGGAGGATAAAGAAGCATGAAGACATGAACAAACTCCTATCATGAGGAAGAACCATAGCCCAATCCAACTCCTAAAAGCATGACATGTTATGATGAAGAACCACAACCAAATCCAATGATCCAATGGCATGAACCAATGACATAAGCAACTATGTCCTACTATTGTAACATGATAAACATGAATGTTATGAACTAACATCCAAACCCTGTGACATCAATCTTGATATGACATGAGTGAAACATGAGTAAACATGATTAAGACCACTTAGGATCAACTTCATCTATTACTTAGATCTAACCCCATGAAGCATAACATGATGATGATGAAAACATCAAATATATACCATAGAAAAAAAATCAAACAAAACATGAGGCCTTCACTGGCCACAATTCATACCACTGCTCAAGGATAATTTATCATCATATTAAATATTTAATATAAACTGTCATATACATAATGTCATGAACATAACATCTAGTTTACATACAAAGCCATATAGGCATGTTCAAACAAAGCCATACATGCATATATACAAAAATATACATCGATAACATACAAAAGAATGTACATACATCAATAGCAGACAAAAGTATGTCCCAAAGCTAGTTTCCTATGGACTTTTATGAAATAATTGGCAACCCTTGCTTGACCGTGAAGGTTGAGAGCCAATCCATGACTCATCCTCTCTCTGCTATAGAATATACCTCTTCAACAGTTCAAGCTCATGCAACTCCACTTGTTAATACAATCAAACAATATACACATTACTATAACAAAATGTACATGAAATACATAACATCACATATGTAATCAATCACTTACTGCCATCTGATGATCACTCTCCATCATCTTTTCTTGAGCTTCTTTGTTCGTAGTTGGACAGACTGGAGTTGTGACCTCTTGTGAGAAGAATCAAAAAGTAAAATTGACTAAACATAAATATACTGGAGGGAAACAATTCATACTACTGTTTATATACAAAATAAAGTACAAGTAACCATCTAGGAAAGTTTTATGCATACTTACAAATCAATCCAATGAACCATCTGGGTCTTCTCTACTCTTTATTGTGTCAAGTATTGCCTCATGGTCAGAGTCACGCACCTTCCACAAGGTATTGTTCAAAGGTCTATCTTGATCTTATATCAAATAAACATTGGTTGCCACGATAAGGTTGGAGTAACGAAGAATTTTCTGTTGCTTGTCAAAGTCCTCAAATAGCCAAACATTAACACTCTTATGTGGGTACCTTCTAAGCCATGTTCCAATAACAACCACTAAGCATGTAGGGTATTCGATGTTTTCCCCATTTGTAATTGTGGCCTCCAATTTCTTTTTGGCCTCAACACAACGACACAAGTAATAATTTGTTCCCTCTTCGTTATCTTCATCTACAATAATTGCATAAACATGCCCTAGAATGATATGTGCAGCAAATTAGATGAAATTAGTCAACATTACAAAAATACTACAAAGTTTAAGATAACATTAGGAATTTCAAATTTAACTATGCAAGTAGATATATTACTAGGTTGAACTAGATCTTGTTGATAACTGAGAGGGGGGGGGTGAATCAGTTATCCTAATTATTTCCCTTATTAAACTTTCCTTTTAATTGAAGCAGCATAAAATCAAACACAAAACATTAACCATGAAATAAGAAACACATGACACAGTATTTTTGACGTGGAAACCCTGTTAAGGGAGAAAACCACAGGGTGATTAACCCAAGAATTATTCTCTGTTAGAAGAATAGGAAATTACAAAAATGGCACTTGCCAATTAGGGCTCACTACCCGAGCACACTGCTCACAAGAGGCTCACTGCCTACAAGAAGACACACTGTCTTACAAAGTGATAAGAATCACAGTCTTGAACTGATTGGAAGCATCTGCATATGCTGGAGTTCAGTTCCGGTTAGGTTCAGTATACTGATCTGCTGCACTTCATCTTTCCTCTGTTCTTTAGTCTGCTGTCCTTTCACATACCGGATCTTTCTTGCTACTTCTGCTCTACTCTGGACTTGTTCGCATATACTCTTGCACTTTTCCCACCCTTTACAACTAAATCCATCCTCTATATATATCCGCACAAGTAATTTCATCACCTTTCTAGTCGGCATCCGGAACAGTCTATTTTCTTACAAACTTAGTTCTGTCGGCTGAATCCTTGCTCACCAAGCAATGCAGATCAAGCATATACTTGTAGATATCATCAATTATGTTGGCCAAACATGATTCATGCCTCCGCAACCTTTATCATCATCTGTAACACATCCGGAAAGTAGTTTGATACTCTGTCAGTCAGTTCTTCCTCTGTTTTCACTGTCTCTCAGGAATCCGGTACTCAACTATTCATATCTTTTTCCTTGTCCAACTCCGGAGGCTAAATCCTTGGAATATACCACTCAAGATAGTCCTCTTGACTTCCCCAGATCCGCACTGCACCAAGACACTTCCTCTGAGAGATCCGGACCAATCTGTCGGACCTTGCTACATGCTCTGTTCTTGTTCACCGGACCACAACAATCTTCAATCTGACTTCTGGTAGAGATATATCATGACTTGCGGATATGTGGAATGACCTTTGTTTCCATCAATGACAACAACCATGAATCCATATAGTGTCTCTTGCCAACAATCTCCCCCTTTGGCATTGATGGCAACACTTAGTGAAAAATGACTAAGTGTTTACACTATGCTCCCCCTTTGCTGATGCTCTGTCTTTATATACAATTTCCGGAACTCCCCCTGAGTTGGATTCCTCATTTTTCACTGCTCCTCACTCCCCCTTTGACATCAATGGCAAAGGGTAGGGTCCGCACACCAAAATTTTCAAAAATTTTCTATATATAGCCGCATATTTACATACTCACATATACTGCAGAATGTCTGCAAAGGATGTCTGCAGTTGAACCATTTCAGTAGCCCAACTTAGCTTCATTCTGTCCAAGATTGAAATGTGACCACTCAACAAAAATGCAAAAGCTTCTGCCCGCCTGAGATCTGTCGGATCTTTTGTATGGGCGGTGGTCTGGGCATCACTGATGGCCTCATGCATAGTTTCCAACTTAGGGACTATAATCCTTCTAAGTTCTCCCATCCGGATGGTAATGTTCTTCCTCTCCTTCTCAAGATTCTTTATTTCATTCAAGACTGCAATAGTCTGACATTCTTGATTTATTATAGAGGAAGAGAGAGGATCAAAACTTTGAGATAAGCTTTGAAGCTTGTCCTGTTCCTCTTTTATTTTCTTGTCAATTGCTGCTGTTGCCTTTGACCAAGATATACAAAATTTGTAGATGTCACCACCATCCTTAAGAGCATTTTCTAAGCTCTTTATTCTAATGCTTACAATCTTCCTATCCTTAGAGATTAATTCTAATATTTCAGAAAATCTCTTATCCAAAAATTCCTTCCGGACCTTTTCTTCAGCTGATTTTTCTAGAGAATTAAAATGTGTATCAATACTGCTGACTAAGGTTTTTAGATTACCAGAAGTGGAGGCTGTCGGATCTATCTGGATTGATGGCATGATCTTTTCAAGTACTCCGGAAGCAGCCTCTATCAACTCACAGTCTTCCATATGAGACTTCAGGAGCTTTTCATTTGCCTTGGCATTTGCAAATGAAGCTATCTTCATTGTTTGTACCGGAGAGAGAGAGTCAAAATCAAATGGACCTTTTAGAAGCTCCGGTTCATCAATTTCTAGAGTTTCTTTGCTCAAAAATTGTTGAACAGTTTGTGCAGTGTCTCTTGCCGGAGACAGATGTTTCTTTTCTTCTGCAGTCTTAGAACTGTCAACCTCTTTGTCTGTCACCACTGCTTCCTTCTCCTGCAATTGCTCTTCTTCTTTGGATCCGGAGACTGTAGGGGAAACCGGAGGAGAGATGCTTGCTTGTTCATGGGCCACTTCTTCTGGAGCAGAGGGTCCCAAGTCCTCACTTGTCTGTTCATGGCTCACTTCTTCCGGAACAGAAGATTCCAAATCAGCAGCTGTTTCTGCACCTAAGTCCTCTACAACAGGAAGATTGAACCTTTTGAAGGCCTTCCGGAGGATCTCTTCTGTCTCTTGTGCCACTTTGTCAGTCTCACCAAGCATGAGCTGATTCATCCTGGCTTTACTTCTGAACTCATCTCTGCAGTCCTTGAAGATCATGTTCATTGTCTTGGGATCAATTTGAGGATATAGCTGAATAGCTATCTGCTCCCGAATCTCAAGATCTTTGGCATGAGCATTATTCTTTCTTACTTCCATTTCCTTCTCTAGGCTTTTAGGAATGAGAGATATGATCTCAATGAAAGCCTTATTGTATGTGTTCAGATATTTAACTGTGGCTTCCTGCAGAGTCTTTTGGTCTGCCTCACTGAAGTCATCATAGGATTCAGTCATTGGTTGAAGGTTTCCATCCACCGTGACCGACTTGATTATGCTCTCTAGTGACAGAGTGGGCTTTTCAACAGTTGCCTCTGCCATTTCCTCCTTGTCTTGGCCTGTGGAGGGCTTACCGGATCCTTTCTTTTTCTGTTTCTTTACTTCTCTTACTCCTTCATCTGATTCTGTCTCCTCTTCATCCTTTTGGCTTCCATAAGCCCTTGTGGCTTTTGCCTTTGATCTCTTTCCGGATGCCTGGACTTCCGGTTTTGAACTTTTGGTTGAGGGAGGTGCAGATCTCTTTGTTGATCTGGTCCGGGTGGGAGCTCCAACCGGAGCACTTTCTTTGCTTTTCTCTTCTTCCTCAGCCTTTCTCCTCTTTTCCCGGCTGGCATCAAGTGCCTCTTTTGAGATGCCTAGGCCTTGAGCAATGTGCTCTACTTCTTTTCTCACTTTTCTCTTAATCTCAGGTTCCCTGAGTTCTACATGTAATTTCACGCTCAGCTCCTCAAAGGTTCCAAACCTTTCTGCCTTAGGATCTTTGGGCTGACTTAGCATGTGTTGAACATGCAGTTCTACTATCTGTTCATCAACTTCATACCCCATGGGCATGATCCAGACAGTCCTTGGCTCCACTGCCTCCATTAGGCACTGATCAGTGTCAACCATAAAACATACTGAGTCCTTGTATTTCTCAATGAGAGACTGGGGAATTCTCTCTCTTGCTTGCATCATGCTCTGAAAGTTTTTGAAGTATCCCCATAGAGCTGTATTTCTCGCTTTTGCATCCCCAAGTCCATGCAAATAGTCTCTTATCTGGACTGCAACAGGTTTGTCATTCTGCCATACCCATCCACTTGTTCCGGGTAGCTCATTCATGAATTAAAAGAATAGACATACAATGAGAGTACCATACTTAAAGGAGTTCTTCTTGTCTTTCTTGATTTTCTGTACATTTTCCATCAATTGGCTTAGTAGTAGTTCACAAAGATCATAATCTGCATTCTTTCTTAGCATTTCATATGCTGTGTATATTGCAGTTCCGGATACAGAATTCTCCCTGCTGGAGTGATAGATCTTGTATCCTATTATCATTGATGCATATTTGATATCCGGATCCGAAATATCTTCAATGGTCATTGCCCTCTTATCATATTTTGATCCGGTGGCCTCAGTTACAACGTTGTTCTTGACAGATTTGAGGATAGGTACCCCCCCGGAAGAGTATAGACCAGTTACTGCTCTAATTGCTTCTTTTGTGATCTTACAGGGTCTATCTAGCCAAAGGAAGTTGTCATGCATCCTGCTCAGTACATACCGGACCCATTCATCTTCTTCAAAGCTAGGGAAATGAATGAATTGCTCAAATTGTTTCTTCTGGATACCCTTATACTCTGGTTTGAGCTCAAAAGCATTGTCTATCAGTTGCTTGTGATAGAGGTCTCTTAATTTGAATTCCCCAAATTCCTCAATGTTTGCGTGTATGTAAACCCTAATATCTTCAGTATGTAAGACTCCGTGGGGAACACTAGAGAAGGCTCCTAGTGGATCTACCTCCAATGATTTGTAGGGATGTTTCTTGAATGAGGGGCGAGGTCTATCAGAGATCTTAACTATGTTTGGAGTAGCCATTCTTCAAAGATTTGCAGTGAGACAATGAAAAACGAAGAATACCTTATGCGCCTTCGGTTTGCACGGAGTGGTTGGATTGATTTCTTTATGCAATAGCTTCGGCAGGAGATCCTTGGTGTGCTTGATGAACCTTGTTGCAGAGCTCCACTATTCGCTTCTTCTCAAGTGTAGAATGAGCAGATAACTTTTGAGAAATCCCTTATATTGCTCCGCAAACCCTAATATCTGTCTGCAATAAATGCTTCACCTGCATTATTCCGGTTTACCATGTCTGGACAGCTTGGAGTATCCCGGATTAGTCCTGATCACTGAATATTATCTGGATCTTTAAATCATGAATAAACCTAGGTAACATATTACAAGAACATCCCAAACACTCTGTCCAATCCGCAAGACAAGATCGTGCACTTCTGGATCTCTCCGGACCTTTTTGTAATCCTTTATCATACCGGAGCACCTCCCTGAACAGGTCTAACTTAATCGAACACAGCTTCTTCATAACTCCATGCGGACCTCTGAAAACTTGACTGAAGCATCTCAGGACTTATATCTACAAACCCTTTAATCCGCATCTTGTGCCACATCCGGCACAACTTGTTTGGCTGGGGGAACAGAATCTTCTTTGAGTCTCCCCCTGAGCCTGAGCTCACTTTTTAATTTCCGGAAGAAATATCAGCACCAGAATCTGGTGCGGATCCAACCTCTACATTCTCTGAGCTTTTCTTCACCCAAATCTTGCTCATCTGATTCCTAACTTCATCCGCATTCATCTTTTGTTTACCCTTGTCTTGATTCTGATTATACACCAGACCTCTTTTGTCCTGATTCTTGTTTCTGCAGACTTTAGCATTATGACCGGACCTATTGCAGATTTGGCAAATAACATTTCTTTGCATATTTAACTGATATCCCCTTGATCTGCATTGATTAGCCATATGACCTACTCTATTGCATGTAAAGCATCTACCTTTGAATGATTTGTTTACTTGCATAATTCTGCATTCATGGGATTTGTGTCCATACCTTTTGCAGTTGAAGCACTGTCCGGAGAAGGATGAATTAATCTGATTCATTCTCATTCTGCACTGATTAGCTTTGTGACCAAAATGGTTGCAGCTGTGGCAGTATCCATTGAAGGATGGATATTTTTGAGCATTTGGCTGTCTTACCGGAGGTCTTCTAGGCCTGCTCCTTGGATTTTCTGATCCAAGATTCCTCTGACCAGATCCGGAGCTTTCTTCTTTCTCATATCCCAACCCATACTTGTCATCAGTCTTCTTTTGACTTCCAAGAAGAACTTCAAGTTGAGCAGAACTTATCTTGAATTTCTCTTTATATTCATTTGCTGTTTGAAGATCTCTTTTGAGAGAGGTAATTTGATCCTCAAGTTTTTCTTCATTATCTTTGGCATCTTCAAGATCAGATTCAAGATGTCTGATAATCCTGTCCATCTGGTGGCATTCTTCTGATTTTTCCTTAAGAGATTGTCTTAGATTGTCTTCAGCCTTTCTTTTTTCTTCTATCTCTTGAGTGAACTTTATAGTTCCTGATTCCATTTCATGTCTTAACATAATGACTTCTTTTGATAACTTTTCACATAACTTGGTTTGCTCAGTCAATTCTTCATTTGTATTGCTTTCTTCACTTTGTCTTGCCAACTGTTGGAGCAGCTCTTTTCTCTTTTTCATAGAGAGACTTAATTTGTCTTTTAATTCCCTCATGAATTCATCAGCCTGTTTGAGTCTTTCTCTTAATTCACTGACTTCAGAATTTGACTGTTCAAGATCCTCAAGGGCAGTCTTGAGTTGCTCCTTTAAACCATATGCATCCATTTGAAATCCCAGATCTTCCTCAAGCTGTTAGGCTCTATTAGGAGGAACTTGGCTCTGATACCAATTGTTGATAACTGAGAGGGGGGGGGGTGAATCAGTTATCCTAATTATTTCCCTTATTAAACTTTCCTTTTAATTGAAGCAGCATAAAATCAAACACAAAACATTAACCATGAAATAAGAAACACATGACACAGTATTTTTGACGTGGAAACCCTGTTAAGGGAGAAAACCACGGGGTGATTAACCCAAGAATTATTCTCTGTTAGAAGAATAGGAAATTACAAAAATGGCACTTGCCAATTAGGGCTCACTGCCCGAGCACACTGCTCACAAGAGGCTCACTGCCTACAAGAAGACACACTGTCTTACAAAGTGATAAGAATCACAGTCTTGAACTGATTGGAAGCATCTGCATATGCTGGAGTTCAGTTCCGGTTAGGTTCAGTATACTGATCTGCTGCACTTCATCTTTCCTCTGTTCTTTAGTCTGCTGTCCTTTCACATACCGGATCTTTCTTGCTACTTCTGCTCTACTCTGGACTTGTTCGCATATACTCTTGCACTTTTCCCACCCTTTACAACTAAATCCATCCTCTATATATATCCGCACAAGTAATTTCATCACCTTTCTAGTCGGCATCCGGAACAGTCTATTTTCTTACAAACTTAGTTCTGTCGGCTGAATCCTTGCTCACCAAGCAATGCAGATCAAGCATATACTTGTAGATATCATCAATTATGTTGGCCAAACATGATTCATGCCTCCGCAACCTTTATCATCATCTGTAACACATCCGGAAAGTAGTTTGATACTCTGTCAGTCAGTTCTTCCTCTGTTTTCACTGTCTCTCAGGAATCCGGTACTCAACTATTCATATCTTTTTCCTTGTCCAACTCCGGAGGCTAAATCCTTGGAATATACCACTCAAGATAGTCCTCTTGACTTCCCCAGATCCGCACTGCACCAAGACACTTCCTCTGAGAGATCCGGACCAATCTGTCGGACCTTGCTACATGCTCTGTTCTTGTTCACCGGACCACAACAATCTTCAATCTGACTTCTGGTAGAGATATATCATGACTTGCGGATATGTGGAATGACCTTTGTTGCCATCAATGACAACAACCATGAATCCATATAGTGTCTCTTGCCAACAGATCTGATATGTGGTCAAAGTCAACTGAGGATTCCATATGTTTTAGTTCCAGCCATCGAGGGTCGATACGTGTCAAGTGGACTAAGATAACATAACTACCATTCGTCAACCCATCCTATGACTTGCACTCATTCCAGGCTTGAATTGTACATGAATAACAAAGGCATGCCATCTTTTGCATATGGATACTCCATGAAACTACAATTGAGCTTCTGAAAGAGTGTAGCTCACTTGATCTTGTCAGTGTACAATAGTCCGCATATGGTGCAATGTTAGTATCATCTATCGACCAAAAAAATATATGAAATAAAGACTTACCTTCATTAACTGGACCCATCTAAGCATTACACCACTCGACGATTGATTTTGCATCTGTCAACTTTGCACTGTCTTTATACTTTAACTCTTCTTGTGCTATGGCTCTTTTGACATAGGCTCCTGCACCATCATGCTCCCCCTTTCCATGCCCAACCTCACAAAAGTTCCACATATGCTAAACACCTGTAATATTATGCCTCCTACTCAGCCAATAGAAATTATGTGAGTTCTTGAATTGTGATGCACAGTTATCTGACCATATGATATGCTGACTGAATGATATGCCCCTTCTATCCAAATCATTATAGAACACCTAAAAGTAACCTTGCACGAACTTCATGAAATGCGTACGATCATCGCTTATATATAAATGATACTCCCTTATGATCTTTATGTCATCCTCTGTACTATCATTCACATGAATGAATGCGATGTGCACAAATATAGAAACCTGTGTCGAGTTGTAATATTGGGATTGCACCTCACACTGTGGCTGTATACTGTAGTTCTCTGCAAAGTTGACGACTGAAACAATGCTACCAACTAGAAATGTGTCCTTGCATAACTTGAATTGCAAGTCCAACCATCGAGCTCTATGTGCATGTCTTACATACTCATACACTATACTGTCACGAAATAGACATAAACCGATACACTAGAATCTTTTGAATAACATATTCACACCTCTTTTCTTCTTTACCATCTTTTGTATTGTATGCCACTATTGTATACCTACCAAACTCTACTAGTTCGTTTCCAACCGCATGCGTTCTTTCCATATGTTGACATATTTGCATATGTTGCAAGACACCGCAATTCTGACATGTGCCATCCAAGCATAATTTCTTGTAGAATATTTGACCTTCCTCTCTTTCACATAAAATTATTGATATGAAGTCTATTGAAGTAGTTGGTGGGGCATGTATGCCACAATCCTGCAAAACATTGTTAGTATAGAAATCTAAATATATAGACTGATAAACGTCAAAATGGTTATAAAATTAAAAATGTAATCTACAACAACAAGTAGTGCGTGTGCAATTTATTTTGAAAAAGAAAGGTTTTAGCATTTCAGAATATCTTTGAGAAATTTTAATTTGAGGATACTTCTCTAGAAATTTACCAAAAAATGCTTTGGATGTGGCTCACAGTTTCAACTGCCAATTCTCCTTCTTTCCACATCCCTTTGATTCAGAGATACCCTCGTGTAATTCTTCCAAAAGTCTTCAATTAGTGATCTCAAAGCTTCGACAACAACTTTGTCTTCCTGTGGGAGTCTCCCAGAGAATGCCCACAATTCATTAGTGTTTGGATCCTCAACTCTTTGATGCCTTCCAACAGCTCTCAATAGAGTTTTTCTATATATTTTCAATGTTTGACTTGTCTTTCTAATGAGGCAAGCTATTTTTGTTTGTTGGCTTACAATTGTTGATGTAATAATACATCGTGTGACATTACTATCCTTGGTGCATTTGGTAGAACCCACACTCTCATACGCACTCAATAGATTCTTGATAATTGATTTTTCACTTGAGGCATTCGATGTTCTTAGGCCAAGAATCTTCATAGTGGGCCTAAATTTTAGATTTCTCATCAGTTTAATAAAGAGTTGACATCTTCCAGTTTCATTTAAATTCTCAAGGAATAATTTCCATATTTTATTCGCATATGTTTGGCAAGTGCGCATGGGAATCTTATCCTACATGGGCTCCAATACATTCTCATCAATATCAATTAGAAACATAGGCTTCCTATGCAAAATTCTAGGAGGCATTTTAATTGGTAAAGTAGACTGAACATTAGGAATTTCTTCAATATTTACTTGAGATGGGATAAATGACATACCTTCGATTGGAGGTGAAAAGGTTGAAAATGACGTACCTTCAACTTGAGGTGCGAATGATGGCATGCCACCAACTTGAGAAAAAAATGCAAATGTACCTTCTACTTCACCTATGAAAGATAGAGTGTCTCCAATTCGAGAAGATAATTATGGTGTTCCTTCAACTTGACCTGTGGATGATGGAGTGCCTCCAACTTGGAGATTCACTTTCTTCATTACATAGAGGTTTTGCATTTGTTCCCTTTGTGCCGCCAATTCCATCTCTCTCTTAGCTTCATTAGATGTGTCACGTTCCTCTTCAATTGGCAATGGTGGAATGTCTTCTTGTATGGTTGACAATTTCCTACTTTCCTGAATTCGCCTCATTCTCAGCTTCATGCTCTTCTGGTGTTAGAGTCTTTGCTCATTTTCTCGGCATGATGATGATTTCTACAAGCATCATGAATAAGACAATGATAATTAGAAATTTTATAATGACAATGAATAGCACAATTAGAATGAATAACAAGGTTCTACAAACTTCTGAATAAGACACCTCATATCAAGATAACTTGAACATACATAAGTCATGGAGTATGAATTTGAACACACATATAAGTCATGTAGTATACACTTGAACATACCATGGAGTATACACTCAAATACACAAAGTCATACATGATGCACAAACAACACTTTTAGACTTAGATTTGATGAACTTTCAATTGCTGCCCCAACACTGTCATGCACAATCATTTAGGACAATCATCACACTTTGTCAAATAATGGAAAAGAAAGCTTTAAAACTCCTTGAGCAGGTCTGAAAGACCTTCATATAGACTCTTCACACCTTTTTCCCAATCACAAAATGTACCAAGTATACAATGAATACACAAAGTCATGGAGTATACACTTGAACATACAAAGTCATGAACTATACAGTCAAATACACGAAGTCATAAATGATATAGAGGAAGGGTGGAGTTCATAAAAATAGACCCAAAAGTGATGCAATGCAGGGGTTCAACACAATTCAAAGGAGGCATATTTCACAACAATGGGCTCATGACTAGCTCCATGACTCAATGGCAACATGACAAACATACCATCAAATGAAGAACCAACAACTTATTGCTTTGTTTATCACTTGGTATACCTTTTCCAAGTTAATGTAGACTAATTCAATGTATCAACACCCCTCATGCAACTTAAATGCTTCTACCATAGGTCCTTCTTTCTTTGACTGTCCTAATGCTAGTAGCCCTCCAAAATGGACTGTCAAAACTTTTCTCTCAGGGTAGGCACTGAAACCCAAAAATGTTAACACTTTTGGATACCCTTTAAGCTCATCTAAAACATATCCTAAAATGGGTATAGGTCACTTTGCAACACAAGCCCCAAAACCTGACTATTCCGTTTCCTAGAAAGGGGCAATCAACCCTATTTTCCAAAGCAACTCCACAAAATCCTTCTACCAAACTTCCAAACTAAACTCCAATGTTCAATATAGACCTCAAATGGTCCAAATCCACCACTTTTGTCAATGGGAAACACTACAAAACCCTTAAACTACAAAAGCCTTGTTAATGCCAATTCCATGCTTATATCATGAGGGTTTATAGAAAGTCTATGTTCCCAAGCCTATTTCTCTTTGTTGATGCCTCAAACACATTCAATTATGTTTGCACATGCTTAATCAATCACTTGGAATGATCCTCTAACTATTTTTCCATCAAACCCTATCTCTGTACCTCTAATTTGCTCAAAACAATAGCTCTGCCAGCCTAGGGTATCATCACACATACAACAAATTCACACCCTTGCATTTTGCAAACTTGTAAACAAGAAATACATCCTTTCTAAATCTAATCCACAAATTGTCAAGTGTTCACATTGGTGGAAAAGAGTCACAAACGACTTTCTTGCATTTAAACCCGCAAAAATATGGTTTGTAGGCAGTCAACAGGAATATACATCAAACTACCTCAAACTTTAACGAAATTCAATGTAGGTTTTGTGTTCATGTGATCTCAGGAGCAAGGGAGGTGTTATATTAAAATTGGGGTGATGCCTAGTTAGAAATTGCATTGTTTCCAAGCAAGAAAGGAGGTGTAATGTTGAGTTTTGGTCAAAACTGAATGTGGGTGGCCATATTATGGTTTATTAAGCATGTGCAGACCTTATGCAAGGTGACTAAGTGGTCTTTGAAGTGATTTGAGGTTTGGGTGTAGGATTTTCAATAAACCCCCCCATACAAGCATAGAATGAGCGTTTTGAGGTTAGGGTACTTGGTGGAGTCTTCTATTGCCAAAGGTTGGTGATTTAGGCCTTTTGAAGTCTGCCTAGTGGATTGGGATTAGTTTTGTGAGTTGGGAGAAAGATTTGAGAGGTGTTGCTTTGTAAAAATGGCCTAATTAATCCTAGGGAAAATAGAGGACAGTCAGTTTTTGAGCCTTTCATTTCAAAGTAACCTATACTGAGTTTGAGATATGTTTTAAAACTCCTTAATGGGTATCCAAAAATACCTTCACAGTCTTGAGTTGAGGTCTACAACAGAAGATATGCTTTGACAGTCCATTTTAGAGGGCTACTAGCAATGAAGGGACAATTTGTGGGAAAGGACCATGTTGGTTGCAAGAAGGTTTTTGTGAGGAGTTGGTGGAGTGAGTTAGAGTCATTAAGGTGAATAAAGAATGTATGGAACCTTTTTTGAGCTTGTGGACCTGAGGAACCAAGAAAATGTGCCTTGTGAAGTAAGTTACCATGAAATTGTTTGCCTTTGAAAGTTGAGGAATTTGTCTTTGAGCCCATTGTTGTGAAATATACCTCCATATGAGTGAAGTGAACCCTTAGAATTGCATCATTCCAATAGGTATTAAACACCTAGACTCAAAAGCAAACCCTAACTTGCTTGGGTGCCAACACTTACTCAATTATTGTAAAACTAGTTCTCCTTTTGTGTATGTCTCCATTTGTGTATGTTATACTATTCGGAGTCTTGATAAATTATCCTTCAATTATAATTGCTATATGACATAATGTGTATGTCTTGTTAATTATCCTAGACTTTGTAAACTTCTAAGAATTTTTTGTCAGGGATGCCTTGCATCACAATGGGAAGTGTTGTTGTTTACATGAGGATCATTAAATAAGATTCAATTAGGCATACTCTATTTTATTTGTTTTATTCCTTGATGTGTACTTGTAGTATAGCTTATGTGTATGCATGTAAGGTCTTATTACAAAATTCTTAAATTTTCATGAGTAAATATCCTATTTCTTCTTTCTTGTATCTTCATATCTTAAATAAATTGTGTCCCAAATTGGATGAAGACACCAGTCTCTTTCCCTCCTACTCTTACACCACCACCAAAATCATAAAATACAAATTATAAACTATTTTATAATAAAAATATAAACATTTGTTTACTTATTCTTACAAGCCTAGTTTTACTTAAAAGATCATATCCTGAGAACTTGAAACTTCAAATATATTTGTGGGTTGTGTGTTGTTTGTCACATTAACTATCAAACATGAATTATGTCATTTAAATGAAAAGGAAATCTTTAGGAAAATAATATTTCTAATTAAATTAGTTTCTTGTATGGTAATATTATTGTACTTGAAGGAGGTTCTAAATTTGAGTTAGCAAACTTGTAGAATTGGGGCTAGTAACACCTTTTCAAGAGCTCTATCTACATAAGGTGAGTTTTCCCTCAAATTTGGTTTTATTTTCCTTGTCTTTGATTAATTTTTGCATATGAACCTCAAGGATCACCCTCCCAAACTTAGTGTAGTCTAAAGTGAAGAAGGCTAACCTTGTCTTAACACATTGGCACCTTTACTATCTTGTGTTTGATCATGAGCCCTTTCCTTCTATCCTATTTTTACATCCCCGGTCTCAAGAGTTGTTCTTGCAGTTTAGAGTGCAAGATTTATTGTGAAGAGTACCAAAAGATCCCTTATATGTATCCAATTGGTGGTGGGATATGATATCACTAATGTCCCTTTCATAATTATGACTATAATGAAAATTTCATAGCTTATGATGAATCTTATTCAACACAACATTTATTAATTTATTTATACAAACTACTTCATAGTCATATCACTTATTTTGTTATAGGCTCCTTGGTAGCCTATTATGCTCTTTTTACTTTTCCTTTTTGTATGTTAACATTATCAAGTAGTTGTTGTTCATGCCTATTTATTTTTTATTAGATGCTACTCATGGAAGTTTGTACATGTAGGTTTCAATACGAAGTGATAATTAGAAAGAGGACACATAGAGTCTTTATCCATATCCATATCATCTTTATATGTAATTTTCACTTACTCCATCTTGGTTACTTATTTACTTTGACATACATGATTCATAGTAGTTCATATATAAGTTAAAATGGAGGTGAAATGTAATGGTAAAATCTATAACTACAGATTTGATCCCCAAAATTTTGAATTCAAATTTAACTATGGGCCCAAGCTAACCTTGATATAATATGTGTCTAAGATTAGAGGAAAACTTTGCATGCAGGAAAAGTTATATATATCTTAGAACATAAAGACAAAGACATTTAAAGACATAAAGAACATAAGAATATATATATGTGAATTAAAATAGACATAAATTGAACATACCTTAGAATTTGATATTGCAGTTGACCAATTCTCCAAAAGATGGCTTCAAAATCCTCAAATTCTTGTTTTTTGCAAGTTTGATTATGAATTCTATATAATTCTAGAATAGGATTAGTGAAATTTATGGAAAAAACAAACATATATCATCAAATTCAATCTATATATCAATGGTAATTAGCTTTGAAACAATATCACACATGAAACATGAAACTTTTAGTTTAAATAATCAAATTTTCTCCAAAAACATGCAAAATTAGTTCTTCTACGTTGAAAAAACAAAAAAAGGTGGCGGATTGATATAAAAATGATTCTCAATTAGTCAAACAACATGAAAAGCATTTTCTTGTCTGATATACTCATGAAAAGCAGGAATAACAGTCATGTGGGGTCTGAAACATGGATCCCACATGCTTTTTTACCGTTTTCCATGCTTCCCAAAATGTACTTGCGTTATAACGCGAGCACGTTCTGGGAAGCATGAAAACATAAAGGTTCATGCATGCAAAAATCATAACCTTCTAAATGTTGGTGCCAAAATCATGGTCTAGGATGCCATGCTCTCACATAAAATATATTGTAACTATGCATGTAGTGCATCAAACAGGTAATCAAGTGACGGTCCAAGAGTATCCCTAGACTCAAATATCCATGTGGTTCATGAAATAGAAACTTTTAAAATAAGAGGGACAAATGTAACCTTGTATCTACATGGGAGAGTCTCTCTCTCTCTCTCTCTCTCTCTCTTCATTTCTTTATCCTATATATAGAGAGGGATCGGGAGACATGGAGAGATAGAGAGGGACATGGAGATAGAGAGGATAGATGAAGATAGAGATGGGGAGAGGGAGAGATGGGGATTGAGATAGAGAAAGGGGTCTATAGAAGGAGAAATATAGAGATACATATATATAGAGAGGGGAGATATAGGGGAGAGATAGATAGGGAAATACAGAGAGAGAGGTAGAGAGGGGTATATTAAGAGATGGAGTTATGAGGATAGATAGCTCAATAGGGAAAGAGATCAAGAGATGTCTAGAGATGTATAGGGAGAGAGCTTTCAAGAGGTAGAGGGATGGGGAGAGAGATAGAGAGGAGGAGAGAGGTAGTGAAGGATAGATTAAGAGATAGGGATCCATATGTCTAGAGAGATAGAGATAGGGATCCCTATTCTCCTCTCTACCTAAACCATAAACCTAAACCTCTAAACCATAAACCCTAAACCTCTAAACCTTAAATAATACCCCTAAACCCTAAAATTGAGCAACCCTAAACCCTAACCCCTAAACCATAAAACCTGGAAGCAACCCTAAACCTCTATCTCCCTATCTCTCCCAATCTTTATTAGTCCCCTTGCTCTATCTCTCTCTAAACCCTAAACCCTAACCCCTAAACTCAAGCAACCCTAAACCCCTAACCCCTAAACCCTAAACCCTAAACTCGAGCATCCCTAAACCCCTAAACCCTTACCCTAAATCGTAAACCCTATTTACTTGAGCAACCCTAAACTCATGTAAACCTCAAATAGTGAGGGAGGGAGAGATAGAAAGGTAGAGTTAGAAAGAGGGGATTGAAAGAGATCTAGCAAGATAGAGAGACTAGGAGAGAGAGAGAGAGATAGAGAGTTAGGTATAGTTAGAGAGAGGGATAGAGGAGACAGAGATATCTCTCCCAGGCTCAATCTCCTCTATATCTCCCTATTCACCTCTCTACCTAAGTTTTACCATAAACCTAAACCTCTAAACCTTAACTCCTAACCCCTAAACCATAAACCCTAAACCATAAATAATGCCCCTAAACCCTAACCCTTAAAAATGAGCAACCCTAAACCCCTAAACCATAAAACCTGGAAGCAACCCTAAACCTCTATCTTCCTATCTCTCCGAATCTCTATTGGTCCCCTCTATCTATGTCTAAACCCTAAACCCTAACCCCTAAATCCTAAACCCTAAACCCTAAACCCTAACCCCTAAACTTGAGCATCCCTAAACCCCTAAAGCCTAAATAATTACCCTAAACCCTAAACCCTATTTACTTGAGCAACTCTAAACTCATGTAAACCTTAAATAGTGAGGGAGGGAGAGATAGAAAGGTACAATTAGAGAGAGGGGATTGAAACTGATCTAGCAAGATATAGAGAGGTAGGGAGAGAGAGAGAGGGATAGAGGACATAGAGATATCTCTCCCTAGCTCGATCTCCTCTATATCTCCCTATTCGCCTCTCTACCTAAACCATAAACCTAAACCTCTAAACCTTAACCCCTAACCCCTAAAACATAAACCCTAAACCATAAATAATGCTCCTAAACCCTAACCCCTAAACCCTAAAAATGAGAAACTCTAAACCCCTAAACCCCTAACCCCTAAACCATAAAACCTAGAAGCAACCCTAAACCTGGAAGATATTTGTTTGATTGTCTATGTTTTCTTGGGGACCAAGTGTCTCATCATGGGATATTGATGGATAATGAATAGGACTAGCACGAGATGATGGATAGGGCTAATGGGATGATGGATAGGAGTGATGTGGGAACTTACTTGCTCATGGATAAGATCTCAAGATCATAGATAATATCTTGATGACATAAAGGATAGGCATGGATAGCGTGATATTAGATATGGATAGGATAAGTGGGTATGCATTGATATTCATTGGATTGGGGAGTAAGAGGTGGTGATGGGGGTTCACTACGAGATGTTAGAGGATTAATGATGGGATCGATGTACAGAGGGGTTGACCATGAGATCATAAGGGAATCAAGATGGGATTAGATGGGATGTTTGGATTTAGATTAGGATAGGTGGTTGGCGTTTCCACATTATTTGGATTAGGCTAGATTAAAGTATAGCTATTGGGTTTCTTAGATGGATGTGATGGGTTCTTGGATCCAGGATCAATAATCTTTAGATGTTTGACAACATGGCTACATGATGGGGTTTGACTTGGACTTATGGTAGGAGACTCTTCAATGAAATGGATAGACATAGGGGTGGATGATGGTGTTGGAGTGGTATACATGTTATTAGGAGGTTCTTTGTTGGGCTCAAGGATAGGAATTTGAGTACATGATGTTCTTAGATTCCTTGCTAATAGTCCTTGGGTCACATCCTTCATGGCTTCATGGGTTGATGGATAATGATGGAAGATGTTGTGGGGTTAGGATTAGGATCAAGTGAATAGATAGAGGAGGCTCGGATGGATTAGGATTGGGAGTGTTAGAGGGGGATGAAAATGGATTAGTGGATTTGGATGGCTCCATATCTTTGCTTTTATTTTTGGATTTTGTAAAAGACTCTTCAAGGAGAAAAATATTCAAGCATTCATGGGTTGATGGTGGATTAGATAGTGAGTTATATGGTGGCTAGATGATAGGGATTGATGGATTAGGAGATGAGTGCACTAATGCATTAGTATTACGAGGATTAGAGGGAAATTATAAAATAATTCCCCTTTAACACTAACCCCTAAACCCTAAACTTGAGCAAACCTAGAAACTCATAAACCCTAAATAATTTACCCCTAAAGGTGTTAGCAACCCTAAACTCATAAATCCTAAATATGCCCCTAAACCTGAGCAACCCTAAACCTCTCTCTCCTAAAACCCCTAAACCCTAAATAATACCCCTAAAATATAACCCCTAAACCATAAACCCAAGCAACCCTAAACCCCTAAACCATAAATAATTCCACTAAACCCTAAACTTAAGCAACCCTAAACTCATAAACCTGACCAACCCTCTCTCTCTTTCTCTCCAAAACAAGAAAACTAGGACTCTCTCCCCTTATCACCCTATCTCTCCCCTCTCTCTCCCATCCATCTCCATCCTCTCTCCCTCTTCCTCCCTCTCCTCTCACATGTCAACAAAGAATATGGAAACAAGAAAACTAGGACATGCAAAGAGGGACAAGGATATAAATTGGGATGATGAAATGGAAACAAGATAATTTATGAAATTTCATTGGATGGGAAGAATGATGAGGAGAGGTAGAGAGGGGAGGGAAGTAGAGAGTGAGAGAGGATAGGAGGTAGACAGGGGAGGGAAGGATAGACTGAGAGAGAAGGTAGGAGGTAGACATGGGAGGGAAGTAGAAAGTGAGAGAGAGGGTAAGAGGTAGAGAGGGAGGGGGGAGAAGAGAGTGAGAGAGAAGGTAGGAGTTAGAGAGGTGAAGGAAGCAAAGACTCAAAAAGAGGGTAGGAGGTAGATAAAGGAGGGAAGTAGAGAGTGAGAGAGGGTAGAAGGTAGATAGGGGAGGGAAGAAGAGAGTGAGAGAGAAGATAGGAGGTAGAGAGGGGAGGGAAGCAAAGACCCAAAGAAAGGGTAGGACATAGAGAGGGGAGAGAATTAGAGAGAGAGAGAGAGAGATGATAGGAAGTGCAGCTGCCCTTATAGACATGTATGTAAAGTGTGGAAGCATAGACAAGGCATGTCAATTGTATGACGTAACACCTCAAAGAGATGTTATATAATGGAATGCAATGATTGCAAGATATGAAAAAAATGGATTTGTTGAAAAGGCTTTAGAAACTTTCAAGCAAATGCAATTGGCATGTGTATTTCCAGTTATGCTCATCATAACGTGATCATGTTATGCTCAGCTTTGTTTGACGTGTTTTTATCAGTTTTTAGCAAAATCTGGAGATAATCTGGAACGTGCTCCCCATCAGGATGGCACTTTTTTGAATGAAAACTCAAAAATACCACAATAATCTTAAGCTCTCTGTTAGCTATCTAACCATATAATTTTTTTCACATTTTGAGTATGTTTAGTGTTTCATCTTGAATTTCTTTTGTTAGTGTGTCTAGTTTTTGTCAAAAACTAGTGCCTAGTATTTTTTACTTTTTTTAACCCTTCATCAAAAATTGAAATAAGTTATATTTTTAGAAACTAGAATCCATTCTACACGAATTCAAAAAAAAAGATTTTTGATTAGTTTTCAAATATTTTAGGGGAGAGCACGCTCAAATATCTATTTTTCAGGATGTGTCCACTTTAAAAATTACTAAAAAATCAATTATTCATTAAAAAATTATCACAAAAATCAAGGATAAACTACATGGTGTTACCTAATTTCTCACTGGAGTGGTTATTGAAATACTAAAAAAAAGTTAACATTTTAGGGGGAGCACACCAGATGCTATGTTATTTTTTTTTGAGAAAAACAAGACCAATTTGTATACTCCCCCTTTTTGAACCCCTTAATCTCAACCATTTTAAAAAAAAATTAATAGTTTAGAAACTAGATTCGGAGCACTACAACTCTTGTTTTCGTTCCATCTTCAAATTTTGAGTGTAGCTATCTTCAATTTCTAATCCAACATCAATGTTTCTTGATTTGAAAAAAAAAGTGGCAACTTAAGACCCCATTTTGGTCCCTCATCTTTGTGCACTTGCCCAGTTAAGCTTGCATGAATGTAACCAACAGAATACGTTGAGCTTGGAAGTAGCTCTATTTTTCTATTTACTTTTTCTAAGGTAAATAGTTAGCATGCTACAATCAATACACTAGTTATTTAAGTGTGGGACTTCCTCCCATGCAAATAATTAGTGCAGTTTGTGTCAAGAAGACCATGTTTTGTGTGTGGCTAGGTGGGCCATTATCTGAGATTTTATCCATAGGTTGGAGTGTTATCTCATGGGTAGGGCGCAACCAAGTCAAGTTAGACAGTAGGTAATGTTGGCAAATACCACCAAGTGGGCCATTATCTAAGAGTTTATCCATAGGTTGCAGTGCTATCTCATGGGTAGGGTGCAACCAAGTCAGATAAGATAGTAGGTAATGTTGGTGAATCCCACCAAGTCTTTGCAATATTCAAGAATCACTAGGCAAATCATTAGGCATCACTTATGGAGGCTTTAAGAACACTTGAGGGTGTTCATGTTTCTCTTCCTTTTGATTCAAGAGATTTTGACTCCTTCATTTCCCCATCTTTGGCTAAGTGATGTAGACTTGTGGCAATGAGTTAGAGTGATAGGTGGTAGGTCAAGTTGGCCATGTGCACTAAGGTAGTAATAAACTACCTTGCATGTATATGTGTGTTGGGTCTTGGAACCTTCATAAACATTACGGATTTGTATGTCCAATCATTGGGATCAAACGAGATTGTCCTTGGCATGAATTAGCTTAATACCCATCAAGATAGGATCAATTATTGTTGTAAGGTAAATGACTGTGAGAATGATCTTGGTGTTCTTATTATGATAGTTGGGTTTTAGAAATCCATCTCTATGTATGATTGTTATTCAATGTTTTTAAAGTGAAGTATATAGAAGGTATGTTAGATCTTTGTTATCCCTATCAGTAATCATTTGGAGAGAATCATGAGGTCTCCCTCAATGATCATCCCTTTTTGAGAAAGTTTATGGATGTGTTTTCTATTTCCATCCCTGGTATGACACTAATGTGAGATGTTGACTTATGCATTGATCTTGTTCTTGGAGTAGAGCCCATATATCATGCACCTTACATGATGACTATGCATGAGCTTAGTGAGCTCAAATTGTAGGTTGAGGATCTAATCAAGAAGGGTCATTTTCATCCTACTATATCTCCTTAGGTTACACCCATCATCTTCATGAAGAAGGATGGATATCTACACTTATGTATCAACGATCGGTAGTTGAATAAGGTGATGGCAATAAACTAGCACCCTTTTCTTACAATAGATGATTTGTCGAATCAAATAAATTGAGACAAAGTGCTCTCTAAGTTTTATATGAAGTCTATGTATCATCAACTTCACATTAATAAGATATATATTCATCAAACTACATCTTAGACATGATATGGACACTACAAATTTATAGTAGTTCCATTTGGGTTGACTAATGTTCTATCAATATTCATGAGTCTCATGAATGGGGTGTTTTGCACTATCTTTGACTTATTTTTCCTAGTCTTTTTAGATTATATTTTGATATATTTGAGAATAGAGGAGAAGCATGAGAGTCACTTCCACTAGGTTTTGTAGTTTTTATGAGAGAACATGTCTAGAAACTTGGTGAAGTATGAATTCCTCTAGACCAAGGTTTAATATTTGGACATACCATATCTGGCACATGTATCTTTTGTTATATGGAGCCTAATCAAACTCAGAGGTTAAATTTTCCCTACTTTTATCAGCGCAGTTTCCCCCCAAATCATTTAACAGGGTTAATGGGCAGTGCCCCTTGCGGGGGTTTGGGGGCAGCACCCCCAAGACAAGGTCAAGGGGCAGCGCCCGTTGCACACTCCTTGTCATAATACAGGGTGGGGTTGAGGGGCAGCACCCCCGAAACCTCAAATGGATTTTATTAGTTTATAAAGGCGTCGGGAGTTATTTTTCTATTGGTCGACATAAAAAAACCCTATTTTTGTAATTGACATAAGGCTTGATAAAAGTGGCTAAGGGTTAGGGTTTTCGTTGATGTATTGTAGCATTTTACATCAATATTGAGTTGCAAGGATTGCTGGTTATAATCAGTTTGATTTAATGGATAATAATATTTGACTCTTTATTGGTGGATGTAGCCCAAGTTTGGGTGATCCACGTTAAAACTTGTCTCTCGTTGTTATTATTCCTATGTATTTTCATTCCTCTATTTAATCTTTATTTGCATTTAATTGATATCATCTGTTGGCTAACCCTAACAAGTGGTATCAGAGCGGGTTGTGTTTGATTATCATCTATGGGAAGGTCTCATGGTTGAGTGGGAATCTCATAATTAAGTGGGAGCAATGGCGGACGAGGGTAAATTGAAGGTAGATAAATTCAATGGGTAGAACTATCAATTATGGAAGATGCAGATGGAGGATTATCTCTATCAAAAGGATTTATGGAGGTCGTTGGAAGGAATATCCAAGAAATTGACAGGATTGATAGATGAGGATTGGGAACTTCTGGACAGGAAAGCACTTGGAACCATTTAGTTGTGCGTAGCACCATCTGTGGCATTCAATATAACAGAAGTGAAGACAACAAGTGAACTGATGAAAGCTTTGGCTAAATTTTATAAAAAACCCTCAGCCTCAAATAAGGTATTTCCCATGAAGTGTTTGTTTAATCTAAAAATGATTAAAGGTGCATATGTGACAGATCATTTAAATGAGTTTAATACGATTACTAGTCAGTTAATTTATGTAAAAGTGAAATTTGATGAAGAAGTGAGGGCTCTCTTGGTTTTATGTTCTTTGCCAGAAAGCTAGAATAGCTTGGTAATGGTTGTAAGTAACTCTGTCTCTGGTTCAAACACTTTGAAATTTGATGATGTTGTTGGTGTTATCCTTAGCGAGGAAATGCGACGGAAAAGCTCAGGAGGGTCCACATCAGGTAGTGTTTTGAATGCAGAAAGTAGGGGCAAATCAAAGGAGAGAGGAAAAGGTTCTAGAGGTCATGGTAAGTCAAGAGGAAAATCAAAGGACAAGAGGTCCCAATCTAGAGGACAGAAGGATTGCTGGTACTGTGGGAAATCAGGTCATCTAAAGAAAAATTGCTAGTCTTAGAAGAATAAAGAAGGAGACAAACAAGAAGGCAATAAGGAGGCAAATGTGGTAAGTAATAAATTTGAAGATGATGCTTTCATTCTTTCCCTAGATAATGCTGATGATTCATGGGTTTTAGATTTAGTGGCCTCATTTCATGCTACACCCCATAGAAGTTATTTTCTTGATTATGTCCAAGGGGATTTTGGGCTGGTTTATTCAGGATATAACAAATGTTGTCAGATTGTTGGAAAGGGAAGAATCAAGATTAAGTTGCAGAATGGGAATCATTGGCTACTACAAGAGGTAAGGCATGTTCTAAGGCTGAGTAAGAATTTAATTTTAACAGGGCAGCTAGCTGATGAAAGTTGCATAGTTACTTTCAGTGATAAAAATTGGAAGGTTTCAAGAGCTGCCTTAATAGTAGCAAAAGGTGTGAAAGTAGGCACCTTATATCTTTGTACAGGTCATACTGTTTCTTCTACTTTAGTTGTAGAGAAAAACCAAACAGTTTTAGGAACAGTTGATGTGGGTTCGCAGGAAGAGACTGAAACACTTACTGCAGGTTCTGAAACAACACTGTGGCATAACAAACTTGGGCATATGAGTGAAAAAGGTATGAAGGTACTTCATTCTAAGAAAGTTTTACCTAGTCTAAAATGTATTAATATGGATTTCTGTGAATGTTGTGTGTATGGGAAACAAAAGAGAGTCAGTTTTCTCAAGGATGGAAAGTAAAAGAAAGATGAAAAGTTGGAGCTTGTGCATACAGATGTATGGAGACCAGCTCAGGTATCTTCTCTCGGTGGCTCTCGGTATTATGTTACATTCATAGATGATGCAACTAGGAAGGCTTGGATTTATTTCCTTAGGCAGAAATCTGATGTATTTAAAATATTTAAGAAATGGAGAAGCTTGGTTGAGAATGAGACAGGTAAAAGATTAAAATGTCTCAGATCTAATAATGTGGTGAGTATTGCAACAAAGAATTTGAGTATTATTGTTCCTTTAATGGAATTCATAGGCAAAAAATGGTTCCAAGGACTCCACAGGAAAATGGAGTGGCTGAACGTATGAATAGGACAATAATAGAGCATGCAAGGACCATGAGATTACATGTTGGGCTGCCTTTAAACATGTGAGCAGAGGCTATCAATACCATTGTATATTTAATTAATAGAGGTCCTTCAGTTCCTTTGGGTTGTGGTATTCCAGAGGAAGCATGGAAAGGTAAGAAGGTGAGTTATTCTTATCTCAAAACCTTTGAATGTGAAGCATTTGTACATGTATATTCTGAAAATAGAACCAAGTTGGATGCAAAATCAAAAAAGTGTACCTTCGTTGGATATGACATTGATGAATTTGGTTATAGGCTTTGGGATTTTGAAAATCAGAAAATTGTGAGAAGCAGGGATGTTGTATTCAATGAGAAGGTGTTGTACAAAGATCAGTTGCAACAGAATGAGAAGAAATAAAAGGATTATGTGGTGCTAGATGATACTCCAAATAGTGATGTTCCAGTGGTTCCTCATGCTCCGCAACAACAACAAGAAATACCACAAACTCCATTGAATGTTAGATGGTCGACAAGGCTAAGTAGACCTCTTGAAAGGTTTTCTCCCTCTTTGTATTCTATTTTTCTAACAGATGCTGGTGAACCGGAAGGGTATGATGAAGCTATATAGGTGGATACAAAGGTTTAGTGGGAGCTTCCAATGAAAGAAGAAATGGCTCCTTGCTAAAAATTTAGACTTGGGAATTATGTAAGTTGTCTGCAAGAAAAAAAGCTTTACCAAACAAATGGGTTTATAGGCTGAAAGAGGAAGATGGAGGTAAGAAAAAATTTAAAGCTAGGTTAGTTGTGAAAGGATTTGCACAGAAAAAGGGTATTGATTTTGATGAGATTTTTTCTCCGGTTGTTAAGATGACTTCTATTCATACAATTTTAAGTATTGTGGTTGTTGAAGATTTGCATTTGGAATAGCTAGATGTGAAAACTATTTTTCTCCATGGTGATTTGGAGGAGATATATATGGAACAACCCCAAGGATTTGAGGTCAAAGTCAAAAAGAAACTGCTGTGTAGATTGAAAAAGAGTTTGTATGGCTTGAAACAAGCACCTCGGCAATGGTATTTGAAATTTGATAGTTTTATGGCTGAGTAAGGCTACAACTGGTGTAATTATGACCATTGTGTTTATTTTAAGAGGTTGTATAATGACAGCGACATTACTTTATGTCTATATGTTGATGACATGCTTGTAGCAGGGTCTAACATGGATCACATAAGAGAGTTAAAATAGTAGTTAGCACAGTCATTTGCTATGAAGGATTTGGGGGCAGCAGAACAAATCCTTGGTATGAAAATTTGCAGAGATAGGAAGAATAGAAAATTGACTCTATCTCAAGCTGATTATGTTGAAAAGGTGTTGCAGAGATTCCATATGGAGAATGTAAATGCTGTCAGCACACCTTTGCCTAGTCATTTGAAATTGACTAAGGAGATGTGTCCTAAGACACAGGAGGAGGAAGAAAAAATGTCCAAGGTACCATATGCTTCAGTTGTAGGAAGTTTAATGTACGCCATGGTATGCACAAGACCAGATATTGTACATGTTGTAGGAGTCGTAAGCAGGTATATGAGTAATCCCGGATTGGAGCATTGCAATGCGGTAAAATGGATTCTTAGATATTTGAGAGGTACATCCAATAAACATTTATGTTTTGGGGGCTCGAATACTGATTTAGCAAGTTATGGAGACTCAGATTTGGCAGGGGATATTGATACCAGACAAAATACTATAGGTTATGTCTTTACTGTTGGTGGGACAATGGTGAGTTGGATCTCACAATTGTAAAAGGTGGTTGTTTTATCCACCATAGAGGCATAGTATGTAGCTACAATAGAGGCAATCAAGGAGATCATATGGCTGCAATCTTTCCTGGAAGAATTGGGCAAACAATAGGCTAACAATTATTTGTTTACGGATAGCCAAAGTGTCATACATCTTGCAAAGAATTATGCCTTGCATCTGTTAGGTCTCAAAAATGCAGGTTGCTGATCCTAAGAGGATGCCAGGCTCTATGTTTAGATTCGCAACGTTTTTGAACTAACTTGACGAAATCAACCTTCAAGGTTTGGTGATTTCCTGCACTTCAGGTCCTGCTACACCTAGGTGGGTGAACCTTGAAAACTAAAGCAAACTAAATGTAAATGTATGGACTAATTAAATCTATCTACAATGGCATATGGTGTAGAATAGATGAAAGCTTGCTAACTAAATGAGTGATTTGGTATAAATTGTATAAGCAATATCAAGGTAAAAAAGATTTAAATGATGAATTGAAATAAGACCAGTGCCTTGTTGGGTAAACAGAGTCAAATGAAGGACTAAGACTAGTGGCTTATAGTGGGCAATAATTCTAATTGTTTGACACAATTTTAGTTTATAACTTGTATAAACGTGCAAGGATATGACTGACAAACTCTTCTTGATAATCCAGCCAATATAATCAGATATCTTGTAATTCACCAGAAGGTATTTTAATCCTTTCTTGAAGGAACCAATTGAAATGAATATGCAAGAATAATAGATAATATTAACTTGGAGACAAAATGGCAATCCTAATTATATGGCTCTACTTAGTAATCCAAACTAACACTTCTAGGTTACTGTGACTGATCAAAAGGATTTTAATTCCTCAAATGGAAACCAATTTACTCAATCACACAGATACAACAAATGTGCATCGACAAATTAACTATATACTTGATATATTAATTTGAATAATGAGGAAATACAGAACTGGAGACAACCACACAATTGAATAATCTTGACAAAACAATTGATACCAAAATAGAACCACTGAATCAGAGAACTTCAATCTACTTCTTCAATAATAATATGCAACATGGTCTTTGAGAAACATTATGAATTATATGTATATATTATATTCTACTGATGATGATTTTTAGTATCAAATGTTTGAACTTATATAGAAATTCTTGTGAAGAGACATAACTCTTCAGTAAGTCTTTTGGGAAATTAACAAGGTTAACAATCATGACACAACCACGATTAGGCTCTATTCAACCATAATTAAATTTTAGCCACATGGTCTAGGTACTCTTGATCACGATGGAAATCCGTAAGTTCAATGGCATTCCTCGTAATCACATCCATTATGACCATCTTTTCCAGGTGTTTGCAAGCTTCTTTGGATGTAGAATCTTTGTCTTTAAGAGCTCCCATAGCCTTGTGTAATATAGCTTGACAATTGAAATGCTCCACTCTTCTTTGCTTTTCAGTTCTTCATCACTTTTTAATAATGCAAGCACTCCTACTTTCGAAGCTTCAACACATTCCTTAGCATCAGTTTTAAGTTGATCGTAGTACTTCTGATGTTGCTCGATCAATTCTTTTGCATTGGAGGCACCTATAATGTTAGAAGCATCTTTACTTTGTATCTCATTCAATTTCTCCTGCATTCTCTGTTCAAGCCTTTCATGTTCTCGAATTGCTTTATAATTCTGAGAGTAATTATCCCAAAATAGGTTTAACCAATGCACCATGTTGGCATGCCTGCTCTGTAGCACTCTTACAAGTGTATCCATCTAGATTTGTGCTACCTGATCTGTGGATAGTGCTTGGGTACTCTGTGAACTTTCACCCTAGGTTAACCTCCTTGTTGACTCCCCAAAGGTGCTCCTAACAACATCCTTTAAATAATCATTTTCTTTTGTCAATCTCTCACAGCTCAATTTGTAGGCATCTCTTTCCTTAATCAACATTTGAGCCTGTGCTTTATTTAGCTTTGCAACATTAATACCAATGTCTGCAGTGATCAGAGGGTTAGTTTCCCCTGCCTTTAAAGTCATGACATGACCAAAAGTTTTTTAAGTGTCTATAATAGTAGTCTTCTCATGGGGAGGATATAGGGCCCAGATCATCAATGAATTTTTGTCTTTATTGTATTTTGTACCCATATACACTTCACTAACACCTTCTGGAGTGAGTTTATACTTATCATCTGTATTATTTAGAAAACTATCAAAAACTAAAGCAAAATTTAAATCAAGGCGAGGAAAATTCATTCCCCCTGCATCTTTAAGCAACTGTCTACCCTTGCTAGGGGTCATATCCTACATCTTATTATCCACTATTGTTTTTAGCATATCTAGTAATTGTCTTTCATTGTTAGCAAAGACATCATCCACTGACTCTCTGATTTCCTTCCCTTTGCATTTATACAAAAATGACTTAAACTCTTTTAAATGAATAAATTTGTCATCAGAAATAAAAGAATCATAAGCTATTTGACATGGGTCTTCATTAGTAGACCCCTCCTCATCATGTATTATGACAGGAGGCTGATATTGTTGCATTTTTCTCTTGGACATTTTCACTGTTTTGTCCTGTGGCTCCTCTTGCCCTACTGGTTCTTCATCTCCAGAGGATACAACCTCAATCTCTGCTAGCTGTTTTCTTTTCTCACTTAGATCCCTGTTATATTTTTCTACCACCAATTCTACCTCAGCCTCATCTAGGTTTCTAATGACATCATCATGTGGATAAGGGATGTGTATGTATCCACTGAGGTTTTGCTTCCTCCAAGCAGAGTCAATAAAGCCTTCAAGGTCAAATCCTTTCCTCACCTCAGCACACCTCATATTGTAATGCATCAATTTATCTAGGATGAGATTATAACCCTCTTTGGACACCACAGTAAAATCTCCAAAACATAAAGTGTTGGGCAAAAAAGATTGTTTATCATGTGAGCTTAGATGCATTACATTTGAGTAGTGCATTTGCCTAACTATCTCTAGGTAAGCAATTTTGTCAGGGACAGTTTTGGGTAAGATAAACGGAGTGTCCTCAAAACCATACACTCTAATCATGGTAGCATCTTCAAAACAATACCAATCTCCCCAATTATGAATGACAGTAGGAGGGCCACCAAAATCTTTTGGTCTAAGGAACCTCTTTATCTCAGTTGAAATTGAATACTCACAAGGGTGACTGAAATATCTATACAACACTTTTACGCAATATTCTTCAAATTGCACATAACTAGAATGGGCATATCTATTGTCCCATATCCTAGTCCACATCTGTATTGGTAACCTTTGTCCTTTCTGGTCTGCAAGAACAAATTTAAATTCACTTGGCCATAACCCCACTTCCTGGCCATAATATAGCACTATGTGCATAAGAAGTGAGTAATGCTCAAAAGAAATAGTTGGGGCATTGTTTCTTATTACAGTTAGGCCAGAGTCAATTCTATTAACAATATAGGCAGCATAATCAAACTGCCTTGCATTATGACATTGGATGTCAGTAGCTATAACCATCAAAGGGATTGTCATGAATTCTGGGACCTCTTATCCTAGGACCTGGCCCACAGAATAATAAGTATGTTATATATATGGTTCAAATATTGCCACATGAAAAGGAGGACCATCATTCTCGTTTAGAGGCACCAATTCACCTTCAACTCTGGGCCTATGAATAGGCAACCTCCATCCATTGTAGGTTATATCCATTCTCCAGTATTCCTTTTCTAGATCCTCATAAATAATGGGGACTGTTGGTGTTGCTTCTGAATCAGCATTAGGGTTTGCCAGTTCTAATGCATAGGCAGATTCAGCCAACTGAATACAGGAGGTTGCGTGAGCTCCTCCCCTTCACTTCTGGTTCTGCCGCACCAAGGGGGCTGTCCCTATTTGATAAAAGTATAACTTTGACTAGCTCAATGACAAAAGGATTTAACTTGATAGCAACAGGCAGAATACTCTCATGTAAGGACCAAGATTTGTGTAACAAATCACAAGGTTGGCAACATTCTTGGACATGATGTCTGGTTGGGTATGAGAGCATGCAGGGGGTTCCTAATCCTACTCCTACAACTAACAGGTGGAAGATATGAAATGAGTTGATTTGATGTTTGGATGCAAACCTGGACCTGGTGTATAACCTCAACACAGAGCTAGATTGGTGCCTATCCAGGGCTTGGAGTCAGTAGACATACACCTGTGAATGATCAGCATGAACAACTAAAACTGGATTTCAGGGGGACACAAATGATATCTGCCTTACAGATATCTCCCAATAGAGAGTGTTAAGCTGTCTATACTTATGGCATCCCTATTGCAGTATACCCTTCCCAATATTCAATCTGAAAATAGTTTAATCTACCCCTTGAGCAGAAGTTAAAAGATTGAACATTCAACATAGGAATTCTATGTTCCAGAATCTTAGACATTCCTTGAATACCTAGACTCAGAAGAAAGATACATGCAAAACTGGAGACAGAATCAGCATAACACATGCAAACATAGCATTATTCATATAAGATTGACCATGAAATCAGTGGATTCATGCAAAAACGTACAACAAGAGACATAAACTCACAAGTTTTGCTGCACAGAGCAACCAAAACCAGTTGTATCTTATTACAAAGCCATAATGTCCAATTTTTAACAACCTAAAAATGAGTAACACTTCCTGCTTATAACAGCCAAAGAAGCGTACTCAGCATTAATTACATGATTTCTGACAAAAACCTGCCAGATACAGTCCTTAGAAGGAATGGCACTCAAAATTTATTGCTGCATCAGACAGAAAGTAGATAGGGGTGGCCTCGAGCCCTATGCCACCATCCGGGAGCCTTCATGCCAAAAATTAGGTATTTTAATCACTTGTACTGTTGCCCATACCCCTGCTACAATCGCCATTGATGGCTCAACCACCCGCGGCCTACTTGGAAACCGTCGCACTGTTCAAAATGGAGCTTCCCACCAAGAAGCGCTTCCTCACAGGTTCAAAATAATGTAGGGAGATTAATCCCACATGCATAGTGAGAAAACCACTTCAGCATTTTATAAACATGGCCACAAACATACCAAGTGTCGAGCGCTTTTGCCGCACTCAACACACAAGCCCTCGCCCAAAGCCCATCGCCCAGACCTAAGCCATCGGCTTGCCCCAAAAAACTCTCGCCGATCTATCAAGTCTCTCCGATGGCAAACAAAACACACCCTCTGTCGCTGTGACTCCCTCCATCGGAGCATCCAAAAATCCTCTGGCCGACCTCATGTGTTACACCGATGAAGCCCATCGCAATCCCCTATCGGCCAGAACAATCCCATCGGCCAACCTGAAACTCCTCTAACCGACCTCAATAGTCTCGCTGACGCCATCGCAAACTCCATATTTCCCATCATCGGCCAGAGATAGACCATCAGGCCAACTTCCATCGACTAGGCCGATAAAACAAGTCTCACCGATGGCCAAGCAAAAAACACCCGTCGCCAAGACAAAAACCATCGGCCAACCCAAAAGCAACGCTCGCTGACAACAAAAGTCACGCCGATGGCAACTTGGCTTCCCATCTCCGTCAGTGTGACTTAGACCATCAGAGTAAGACCACAAACCTATGCCGATAGCTGCCATCACGCTGATGAAACCAAAAACACAAAGCTTTGAACCATTGAACCCTGAACCGTTGAACCATTGAACCGGTTCAACCCGATGGTTCAATGGCGAGGTTCAACACTGAGGTTCGCCGGTGAGGTTCAAACTGAAAGTTCAAAGACACAATCGGAGCACTCAAAAAACAAAACTTTTGCCGATGGACAAAACATGATGACCCCTTCCTCAGGAAAGATGATGCAGATGCTGCAAAACACTGAAGGGGTGCCAAAACTCAGAACTTTTTGGATTTTTTGGGAAGGTGCCTGCATGAAAAATTGCTCGAAAACTGACAGTCAATTCAGGCACCAACAGGGACAATGCATAAATCATCCAAATTGAATACTTCACAGATGGCATTTTTTGACAAATGTATAATATGCTCCCCTTGTGGGTTGCATATAGCCTTTAGACTTGGGTTGTATTGTTTGGCAAGAAGTTGGAGGAGTTCAACATTCAGGAATACATCAGGCACAACTAATTTACCCAAATTCAAATGCCATGGGTTTGACACTGGAGCATTCCTAAATCTTCTGTTGTAGTGGAATTTGAAGAGTTCATATCCTCTGATTGGGGTCCAAATGTTTCCTAAGTGTTTACATTTGTCCTCTAATTTTTCCACTTTTGCCCTAAGTTGAGTAGATCTTCTAGCCTTGGGAGTTGACCCCGGCAATTGATCAATCAAATCTTGATTGAGCTTTCTGTCTTTTATCTTTTCTTCGAGGTTTTTATCAGTTTTTTGTTTCTTAGCTTTACTTGTTTCTCCTTGTGATTTCTGCTCTTTCCCTTTCCCGGACTCTCCATTTTCAACCTTTAACAAAAAATCAAAATACAGGCTATAACACAATGGTTCGTATGTATGTACCTGTTGTCTGTGGCTATGATCGAAATCCTCTGTTTGCACTTCAAGATTCCCATGTATTCTCTTCTCAAACAACTCTGTTAATTTTAATTACAATGATCTTAGAGGATTTCATAGCCATTTGCATTTAATTGTTTGAGCAATTCAATGTCTTTCATCATTGTGAAATGTCACATCGTCATAACTCCTTTCATCGGCATGATTTTCAAAATGTCTGGGCAATTTTAATATCTCCTCATGGCGTGAACAATCAATCAGCATAACCCTTCAATTGTCTCCTCAACGTTACATTAAATCATATCGGTAGGATATGTCCATACCTTTATCCGATGTAAAAGCGGGCACAACTACCATCGGTATGACCTCTTTCATTGTTGTGTGATTTATATTTCCTTCCGACATATCAAGTGTTACCGATATAACTATTGGTGAGAGTCTCATCGACATGTGTGACAACAATTGTTATCGGGGTGATATGTTCCATCGGGATAACATAATTATGTTTACCCGAGCATCATCGTCTTCCCGATACTCTTTTATATCCTGGATCGGAAGAACTTTCTTAATGTCTTACCGATATGATTATTTGTGAGACTTCTTATTAATGGGTGTAATCCTCATTTCTATCGAAGTGAGACATACCATCGGGGTAATCTTTTCAAGTCACCCGATCACAGTTATCTCCCCGATGGCCATTTTATTTTCTTTGTCGGAGAGAACTTCCCGAAGTGTCACCAACACTTTTATCGCTATGACCTGTGGGTCGGTAAGACATATACATTTCATTCTGACCTATTTAGCTGTGCCGATGGATATGTATATTGGTAGGACTTATACCGAAAGCGCCTTTTGTTGTTTCACCAAGACACCGGAGTATCAGAGACTTATTAATTTTTCACTCCGACGTTCATTTCCTGCCGATGGCTATTATTTCCTTCAATTCGATAGGATGCTCGGTGAGAGTTTCACCGAAATGCTTCATCGATATGAAATGTACCATCAGGAAAATCTTCAAAGTATTACCCGATAGCCCTTAGTCATACCGATCGGTGTGACTAATAGATCTTCTTACCGATAAAAAGGCCATCGAGATGATTTCCTCCATAGGTGACTTTTGCAATTTTCTCTCCAATCCTTGTTCTCATGCTGATAGTTATTTCTATTGGTTTCTCATGGATCGGCATAAGAAACATAAAGTCTTGCCGATGGTATGAAACTTAAGTCATTTACATTGTTTTACCATGGACCTTTTGTGGAATGTAGCAACTTTTTACTATGATTTTGGGATATTTTATGATTTGTTCAGATATGGCGAAGTGAGAACATATAAAAATTTTAAATTTTTACTGTCCCAACACATTCAAAAACCAAACACATACAATTGAGGTATCACTTCATTCAATCGGTGTTGGATGATGGACAGTTATAGCTAGAAAAGATACATAAAGATGAAAATCCAACAGATATGTTTACGAAGGCAGTGAAAAGGGAGAAGTTGAGCTCCTCTTCAGCTTCGGTTGGTCTTCAAGACTGAAAACAACATAAATAGAACAACAGAGTCTAGGGTGCTTATTTCCAGTGGGAGTTATAGGGTCAGCGGTGTTATGATCAATCTCCAAGTGGGAGATGATATGGTGTGGAGTTTGATTAGTCTCCAAGTGGAAGATTGTTGTTATATGGAGTCTAATCAGACTTGGAGGTTAAATTTTCCCTACTTTTATCGGTGCGGTTTGCCCCAAATCATTTAATGGTGTCAAGAGGCAGTGCCCCTTGTGGGGGTTTGGGGGCAGCACCCCCAAAACTAGGTCAAGGGGCAGCACCCCTTGTGGGGTCCAGGGGTGCGCTCCTTATCACGATACAGGTGGGGTCGAGGGCAGTGCCCCCAAAACCTCAAACAGATTTTATTATTTTATAAAGGCATCAAAAGTTATTTTTCTATTGATTGACATAAAAAAAAACCTATTTTGTAACCAACATAAGACTTGATAAAAGAAGCTAAGGGTTAAGGTTTCCATTGATGTATTGTAGCATTTTGCAGCAGTATTGAGTTGCAGGGATTGCTGGTTGTAATTGGTTTGATTTACTATACAATAATATTGGACTCTCTGTTGGTGGATGTAGCCCAAGTTTGGGTGAACCACATTAAAACTTGTCTCTTGCTGTTATTATTTTTGTGTATTTTTATTCCTCTATTTAATCTTTATTTGTATTTACTTGATATCATCTGTCGGCTAACCCTAACAGTATCTTAATGGATCCCTACATATTTAGGCTATTATGAATTGGCCTAGACCTAACTAATGTTTCTAAGGTCTATAGTTTCATGGGATTAGTAGGTTATTACTAATATTATCATTGACTTCTTGAGAGTGGTGTATCCCATCACTTCTCTTCAAATAAAAGGTAAGAATTTTGTTTGGTCTACATAGTGTTAGAGAACCTTTTAGGTTCTTATTGAGTGGCTCATGAATGCACCTATCCTTGCAATACCTAATCCTATAGTAAATTTTGTTATGTGAATCAATGATGGATTAGAGGCTTTGGGGTTGTCCTTATGAAGGAGGATCACATGATTTCTTATGAATCATAGAAGCTTAAGGAAAATGAAATTAATTATCCCACCTATAATCTTGAGTTGGTAGTTATCATCCATGTCCTTGTGCAATGGAGATATTTTTTTGGGCCATACATTTCAGTTTCATATTGGCCATCGTAGTCTTTAATAAATATTTATGTAACTAAGATTGAATGTGCATCAATGGTATTGGATGAAATTTCTTTATGAGTATGACTTGACATGTAGTACATCAAAGGGAATGAAAACATTATCATAGTTACCTTGAGCAATGGGAAAAATGAGGTCTTATTTTTTACCCTAAGTATGGATTTGAGAGGTTACATTTTGGAGTAGTCTCCTAATGATCCTTGGTATTAGGAGATTCATGGAGAGATAGTCACAGAGAGATCTTGAGCAAGCCTAATAGACTTTTGTGACATATTAGTTGTATATTGTTCTACTTTATGGTGATCTTCCCACTATTATGTTGTCTGAGGTACATGATGCACCTTATGTAGCATATCTTGGTGTAAATAAGATGCATGCTAACAAGTAGTTGTCTTAGTGGGTAGGGATGAGGTGTAACATTACTAACTGTGTTGCTTGATGTCTTAAGTGTCTGAGAGTGAAGGTAGAGCACCAACATCCCATAAGACTTTTATATCCACATGATATTCCCATGTGAAAGTGGGATGCTATATTCATGGTTTTAATATTTGGTTTATCTACTTCATCCTTTTATCATGATTACATATAGTGATGATTGACAAGCTAACCACAGTTGGCCATTTTCAAACTAAGGAGAACCCTCAAACCCCCCACCTTCACATCCTCACCATCAAAGAGACACATAAGAAAAAAATTTAGGGTGAACTGAAGAAAACAAAAACAACTTGAAACCCTAATTGAAACATTAAATACTCCAAATGCAAGCATCGATCATTGGAGAGCCCTTGCCAAGTCATTAGAGGTCATTGTTTCTAATCATGAATCAATGACAAAGCAAATCACCGAATGTAATAACTATAGGGAGAGGAGTTGACAATACTATGCTGACAAATTGTCTTATAAACAAGTTAAGGACAAAAAATCATGAAATCTCAATTATGCACACATTGAATATCAATCCTAAAACTAGCCAAACACTAGAAGAGAGTTGAAAATGGTTCCTAATTCATTGGTGTGTGCACGAGGGTATATCCCAAAACTTTTGGGATAGATGGTACATGGTCTTTGATGAATGTCCTTGTAATAACAATGAGATACCACAATATTTCCTAAGGAAACTCTATTGTGAGTTCGTTCTCAACCAGATTCCTAATTACTTTGACATTTGGGAGTTTCAGGGCAAAGGTGATGGCTTTGCCCAAGATAGATAGGGGAAAATCGAGACCAAAACCGCATACCTAGACCCCTCATGAGGCCATCACATATCTCACTCTCTCAAATTTGAAGGAGAGTTTTGAGGTGGAGACACTGCATTCATTGAGTTATCTCACCCAATCTCTGGCACAACATGGCGATGATCTTACCCAGGCCGATGAGGGTGAGAGTAGTAGGCATCATGGGTCCCCACATCTTTGCATTTCATGTGGGAATATGTGCGATTATGAGACCCAGAACTCTCTCCATGTAGGCAATCTAGATGATGTTGCAGAGTGTTAGGATGTTACAACACAGGGGCAACAACGAGTGATAGACACATCGATATTGGATGATATTGCACTCACAAATGTTGTCTTGTAGGAAACTTTTGGTATTGACTCCCAGGTAATTTTTTACAAGGTTCAACTTGATTTCTAATATATTTGTATTTGAAATTTCTAATCAATTATATGAGTTCAATATTATGTCAAAATTAATGTATGTAGTTTTCTGCACTATGAAATTCCAAGGTCAAAGTATTCATCCTACATCTATTAGCCTTCTAGTGTAGGGTTATGAGAGGAGGTCCAATCAACATGTATGTAATTTATCACAAGATCGTAAATATATTACATATATCAATGGTAATCTATTTAGTGATAATTTAATGATGAACATGGAGCTTCACCACCACCACCATGATTTCCTTGGTCCCCTCCACATAGAAGCACTTTCACTGAGGTAAACTTCAGCATTTGTAATCATTATGCATTTAAATAATATTATGTATCTATTTTGGTCAAATAACCTTAAACTCTATTTTTAGTTGTTGAATATGGAGATTTCTCCTCATCTTCATCAGTCAGTGGAGGTGGACATTGATGTAGTTGTTTTGTCTATAGATCCTTTGACCGAGGTATAAGCCAATAACATGTAAATGTCATTTTATATTTCTTGTTTTATCTCATGTCATTTAATGTACATAAATGATATTCATGTTTACTCAATTTTTCTTCTTCATGCTTCCACAGGAGGTCACAACTCCAATCCCTCTAGCTACATATGAAGAGAGACAAAAATTGATCAAAAGGAATCACCAGCTAGTGGTAAGCGATTGATTACATATGCCATGTTATATATTTCATGTTTTCTATATTAATAAGGATAATGTTTGATTGTATTAATAGGTGGATCTTCAAAAATCTCTATCAAGGAGGTCTAGTCGATGAGAGAGAGGATGAGTCACTGATTGATTCTCCATCTTCACAAACAAGCAAGGGTCGTTGATTACTTGATAGAAGTTTAGAGGAAATTTGATTTTGGGACATTTTTTTTGTATTCCTATATGGTTTTGTATACATACTTCTGTATTTTACTGATGTATATCTTTGTATATACCTATATGGCTTTGTTTATACATGTGTATATGGCTTTATATACACTATGTTATTTTCATGACATTATGTATATGGAATTTTACATTATGTAATATGATGATCAATTATGGCTACATGATAGATATTGTATCATTCTTAAAAGTTTTGATATTGCGTACGTGTTCTTCAATGTTTCTATGAAATGATATTATGTTCAATTATAGTTCAATATATGTGTCAAGTATGGTTTGATTAATTGAAATATTTTGACAACATTCTTGGAAAATACATTTTGTGCATATCTTGCAATCATTGCATTCCATGAGACTGCATTTATTTGAGGCATCATGTCAAATAGTTCACGCGCCTTGTCTATGCTGCCACACTTTGCATACATGTCTACAAGGGAAGATGCAAATACAACATGTGACAAAATTCCTATATCCTTTATGCTTTGATAGTTGTCCACACCTTGTTCTGAAGATCCCATTTTGGCATAGGCAAGGAGGATGTTGGATAAGGTTGTGGAATTTGGCTTGACACCAGCCAATTGCATTTTCTTGAAAGTTTCTTTAAAGCCTTATCAAAAAATCCATTTTGTGCATATCTTGAAATCATTGCATTCCATAAGACAACATTTCTTTGAAGTATCATGTCAAATAGTTCACATGCCTCATCTATGCTTCCACACTTTGCTTACATGTCTACAAGGGTAGCTACAAATACAACATCTCACAAAATTCCTATATCCTTTATGATCTGATGGTTGTCCATACCCTGTTCCAAAGAATCTAATTTAGCAAAGGTAGGGAGGATGCTTGCAATGGTTATGGAATTTAGTTTTACACATGCCAAGTGCATTTGCTTGAAAGTCTCAATCCTTTTCAAAAAATCCATTTTGTGCATATCTTGCAATCATTGCATTCCATGAGATTGCATTTATTTGAGGCATAATGTCAAATAGTTCACATACCTTTTCTATTCTTCCACACTTTGCATACATGTCTACAAGGCCAGCTACAAATACAACATGTGACAAAATTCCTATATCCTTTATGCTTTGATGGTTGTCCATACCCTATTCTAAAGGTCCCATTTTTACATAGGCAAGGAGGATGCTTGCAAAGGTTATGGAATTTTGTTTTACACATTCCAATTGCATTTGTTTAAAAGTTTCTAAAGCCTTTTTGCAAAAATCCATTGTGTGCATATATCGTACAATCATTGCATTCCATGAGACAACATTTCTTTGAGGCATCATGTCAAATAGTTCATATGCCTTGTCTATGCTTCCACACTTTGAATACATGTCTCCTAGGGTAGTTGCAACTACAACATCTATCAAAATTCCAATATCCTTTATGCTTTGATGGATGTCCATACCCTGTTCTGAAGATCCCATTTTGGCATTGGCAAGGAGGATGTTGGCTAAGGTTGTGGAATTTGGATTCACGCCTGCCAATTGCATTTTCTTGAAAGTTTCTAAAGCCTTATAAAAAAATCCATTTTGTGCATATCTTGCAATCATTGCATTCCATGAGCGAACATTTATTTGAGGCATCATGTCAAATAGTTTGTGTGCCTTGTCTATGCTTCCACACTTTGCATACATGTGTCCTAATGCAGTTACAACTACAACATCTGTCAAAATTCCCATATCCTTTATGCTTTGATGGATGTCCATACCTTGTTCCGAATATCCCATTTTGGCATAGGCAACGAGGATGTTGTCTAAGGTTGTGGAATTTGTCTTTACAACAGTCAAATTGCATTTTCTTGAAAGTTTCTAAAGCCTTATCAAAAAATCCATTTTGTGCATATCTTGCAATCATGTTGCATTCATAGATGAGACAACATTTCTTTGAAGCATCATGTCAAATAGTTCACATGCCTTGTCTATGCTTCCACACTTTGCATACATGTCTCATAGAAGCAGATGCAACTACAACATATGACGAAATTCCCCTATCCTTAATGCTTTGATGGATGTCCATACCCTATTTGAAAATCTCATTTGGGCATAGACAAGGAGGATGTTGGCTAAGGTTGTGGAATTTGGCTTTACACTCGCCAATTGCATTTGCTTGAATGTTTCTAATGACTTATCAAAAAAACCATTTTATGCATATCTTGCAATCATTGCATTCCATGAGACAACATTTCTTTGAGGCATCATGTCAAACAGCTCACGTGCCTTGTCTATACTTCCACACTGCATACATGTCTCATAGCATAGTTGCAACTATAACATCTCACAAAATTCCCATATCCTTTATGCTTTGATGGATGTCCATACCTTGTTTCAAAGATCCCATTTTGGCATAGGCAAGGAGAATGTTGGCTAAGGTTGTGGAATTTGGCTTTACACCCACCTAATTGAATTTTCTTGAAAGTTTCTAAAGACATATAAAAAAAATCCATTTGTTCATATCTTGCAATCATTACATTCCATGAGACGGAATTTCTATGAGGCATCATGTCAAATAGATCACATGCATTGTCTATGCTTCCACACTTTGCATGCATGTCTCATAGGGCAGTTGCAACTTCAACATCTGAAGAAATTCCCTTATCCTTGTCTATGCCCAAATGGGATCTTCGGAACAGGGTATGGACATCCATCTCATTTTGTGCATAGCTTGCGATTATTGCATTTCATGAGACAACATTTCTTTGAGGCATCATGTCAAATGGTTCACATGCCTTGTCTATGCTTCCACACCGCATACATGTCCCATAGGGTAGTTGCAACTACAACATCTCACGAAATTCCCATATCCTTTATGCTTTGATGGATGTCCATACCTTGTTTCGAAGATCCCATTTTGGCATAGGCAAGGAGGATGTTGGATAAGGTTGTGGAATTTGGCTTTACACCTACCAATTGCATTTTCTTGAATGTTTCTAAAGCCTTATCAAAAAATCCATTTTGTGCATATCTTGCAATCATTGTATTCCATGAGACAACATTTCTTTGAGGTGTCATGTCAAATAGTTCACATGCCTTGTCTATGCTTCCAAACTTTACATACATGTCTCATAGGGCAATTGCAACTACAACATCTGATGAAATTCCCATATCCTTTATGCTTTGATGGTTGTCCATACCCTATTCCTAAAATTACATTTGGGCATAGATAAGAAGAATGTTGGCTAAGGTTGTGGAATTTGGTTTTACACTCACCATTTGCATTTGCTTGAATTTTTCTAAAGCCTTATAAAAAAACATTTTGTGCATATTTTGCAATCATTGCATTCCATGAGACAACATTTCTTTGAGGCATCATGTCAAACATTTCACATGCCTTGTCTATGCTTCCACACTTTTCATACATGTCTCATAGGGCAGTTGTAACCACAACATCTGACTGTTATGTTATTAAATGCCCCCTAGGACTTTTACCTCCTATGTTTAGCTCCTAAGTCCCCTTAGTTTAATCATGCATGTGTAAAACATGTCCCAGAGAAAAATTCCCTAAAACCCATGACAAATGTGGCTTATGGGCCTATATCAATACTTAATCAAGACCAAAAATATGCCTCTGGACTTGGGCAGCCATGACCTAGTCCAGACCTATTTTGCGAGGACCCAAATTTTAAAGTTAATGACCATTAAAAGGTTTCCCTTTGTCAGCCTTTTCAATTTGAATTATGACTATTAGTGAGAATCATATATAAACATGTTGAAGACTTTGTTTTACTTTGAGTTGATTAAGGCATACTTATGATTATCAAGAAAAGAGCATTCAAGGCATTCATTGTGTTGCAAAGCAATATTGTGTTGTGTTTGTATGTGTTTGTTGCAGATTTAACTATATCAACTCATTTCCTCATTATTTGAAGGCACTTCATCTCTGTGAGGGCTTTCACCTCCAAGGTGATATCTACTATGTGTTTCAATCAATCTATCTTATCATTTGATTTTTCCTCTATACACCAAGGATACACACTATCTAACAATGGTGTTGGAAGGATTAAATGCCATTCTGGGGCTTGACCGAGGCAAGCTCCTAAACACTACAACCCCTAACCCCTCTCTTGTGATTGTAGGTTACAGGTGCAGGATCTTGCGGAGAGGAGTTATAGGAGATCAAAGTAGAGGATAAAGATTTAGGATCTGATGGAAACAATGAATTATTCCTTTTTGGACAAGGGTTCCTGCCCTTGTGTCCTCCCGATTGCCATTGTCAAAAACTTTGAAGTAGGTTGCAATCTTCATCATTTAACAGTTCCAGATCTACAAAGAAATTACCCTGTTGGACTAAGGTGCCGGCCCCAATGTCCCTGAAGTTTCTGCTTTCTAAAATTTGAATTTTGGTATGTTTATAATCTAAATTTAGTGCCTTCCTATGTGATCATTTGACGTGTTCTATCTATTTGTATCTAGAATCACATAATTAGGGCTTAAGGCTTAATCGGATTAGGGTTTAACAAATTTATCAATACATTCCAACTTTCCTTATCAGTTCAAAGTGACAACAAACCTATAGCTAATTCATCTTCCAATAGTAGTGACTTAACTCAGTTCATGTCCTTGAATGATATGTATGAAAGGAGGGTTTGATTAAATCTATCTAAAACACTACCAAACTCATCATTCTCACTTTTCATATATAACATTTAGTGAACCCATTTTTTTAATGAACTTGCATCTTGTTGAGTGTTGTAATTAGTTTTCATTCATCCATCTCATATTAATCATCATATATTCAAAAATCTTGAATAAAAATTGAGATTTTTTTTAAAAATTAAGCATTTTTTACTTACATTAAGGCATAGTTTGCACTATTTTTCTTGCATATCATTAAAAACATTAAATTTTCTGATATTTATATCAAATCTGACATAAATTACATCTTTTCACGATCATTTACCTTGCATTTGCATATCTCATTAGCTAGGGTTTTACTTGAAATTTTGCATTTTTTCATATAACCTAGTAATTTCAAATGCTAGGGTTTGTATTCAAATTCTTGTTTCAAATTTTATTACTCATTTAAACACTCTTTCAAATCTGATTTTGGACTATAGTGTTTCATCATTGGGTGTAACCAATTGAAGGAGCATTGGTTATTGCTTTCCATACAAGAGAGGAGGAAGATCTTTGGTTAATTAATAGTGGGTGTTCAAATCATATGACAAGTGATAAGAATAAGTTTATGAAGCTTGAGAAGTTTGATGGAGATTTTGTTAAGTTTGGAGATGATGCATCTGCTAAGACCTATGGAAGAGGTTCAATTGGTGTTGATGGAAAGAAAAATACAGATGATGCCCTTTATGTCAAGGGTCTCTAGCACAATCTTCTAAGTGTAGGACAAATGTGTAGCAGAGGATATAATATTATGTTTTAGGATGGTGGTTGTGAAATTAGAAAAGAAGACTCCAGAACTATGATTGCTACAGGAACAAGGACGGAAGGAAATATTTATCAACTCAAAGGTGCTAATGGTATGTGCCTTGTGACTCAAATTAATAGAAGTTATCTATGGTATGGAAGAATGTGTCATATCAATTTTGACAGCCTAGTGAAGATCAACTCTACTCAAGCTATGAGGGATTTGCCAAAGATTACATAGCCTGCTAATGTAATCTGTAAGGAATGTCAGATTGGGAAGCAAAAAAGGAAGAATTTCAAGATCAAAGACTATTCTACCACCAAACCTCTAGGGTTGGTGCATATAGATCTATGCGGACCTACAAGAGTAGGAAGCTTTCAAGGTGACAGGTATTTCATGTTGTTGATTGATGATTTCTCTAGAATGACTTGGGTAACTTTACTCAAAGAAAAATCACAAGCTCTAGATAAGTTCAAAGATTTTAAGGCTATGATTGAAAATGAAATTGATCTAAAAGTCAATTGTTTGAGGTTTGGCAGAGGTGGTGAGTTCACCTCCAATCAGTTTGATTGATTTTGTAAAGATCATGGAATAAAAAGGCACTTGTCAACACCTAGGACTCCTTAGCAAAATGGAGTTTTGGAAAGGAAGAATAGGACTATTTAGGAAGCAGCAAGGATAATGATGAAAGAAGAAAATCTACCAGATATCTATTGGAGACAAGCCATCCACACTATAGTCTACATACAAAACAGAGTGCAAGCCAAGGCCAATAGTTCAAAGACTCCATATGAACTATGGTATGGAAGAACTCCTATTGTAAAATACTTTAGAGTGTTTGGAAGTAAATGCTCCATTAGGAAATATGAAGAGAGCTTGGGAATGTTTGATACAAGATCGGATGAAGGAATCTTCCTTGCATACTCTACAAAGAGCTACAACAAGAGACTGAAGAGATTAGTGGAAAGTGCAAATGTCAAAGTGGATGAAGAACCATACCAAAGTTTAGCGCTATTAGAAAGATATGAATCAAATGAGAATAATTGCAGAGAAGTAGAAAGTGAGGAAGAAAAGGAAAAAGAGAAGCGAGATGATGAATCTCCTAAGGCTGATCAGAGCAAGTACAAATCAATGATTGGTGGACTGATATACATGACTGCTACTAGATTGAATATTATGCATGTAGTCTATCTTGTGGCTAGATTCCAAGCTAGTCCCAGAGAATCACATGTCAGAGCAATAAAGAGGATATTCAGATACTTGAAAACACTCTGAAGTTTAGCCTATGGTATCCCAAGGATATTGATATCTCCTTGAGTGCATATATAGATGTAGATTGGGTAGGATGTATAGATGACAAAAGGAGTACAAGTGGTGGGGCTTTCTTTCTGGGAAGCAAACTCGTGTCATGGTTAAGTAAGAAGCAGGACTTAGTGTCTTTATCTACTACAGAGGCAAAGTACATTGCAGCAGGATCTTGTTGCACATAGGTGTTGTAGATGAAGTAGACATTGAAGGATATCAAAGTGTCATATGATGAACCTATTCCCATCTTATCTGATAATACAAGTGCTATAAACATTTCAAAGAATCTGGTAATGCATTCAAGGATAAAGCATATTTCAATCTAATATCACTTTCTAAGAGAGAAGGTTGTAGAGAATGAGGTGAAATTTGAGTATGTGCCTACGAAGGACCAAGTTGCAGACATATTTATGAAGGCCCTTCGTAAAGATACTTTTGAGTATCTCTGGCAAAAATTAGGGGTTTTTGCCTCTCCTTCTTTTAACTAGATGCATAAGTGTGTGTATCTATCTAGGAAGCATTTCAAGATATATTTTTGGTCCTAGACTGATGCTGAAGGCTACCTCTTAGGGGGGGTAGGTAGTATTGGATGGTGCAGTTAGATGGAGCATATCTTATGACCCTAAGGGGGAGAGTGTAGAAAAGTGAAAGTAGTGAAGTGAGAGAAAAATGCTTGCTGGTGTTGCAAGTGTTACCCTTTGCCATTGATGTTTCTAATGTGTTTCCCTTTGCCATTGATGTTTCTATTGTTGCCCTTTGCATTTGCTTGAATGTTTCTAAAGACTTATCAAAAAAACCATTTTATGCATATCTTGCAATCATTGCATTCCGTGAGACAACACTTCTTTGAGGGAATATGTCAAATAGCTCACGTGCCTTGTCTATGCTTCCACACTACATACATGTCTCATAGCATAGTTGCAACTATAACATCTCACAAAATTCCCATATCCTTTATGCTTTGATGGATGTCCATACCCTATTTTGAAGATCCCATTTTGGCATAGGAAAGGAGAATGTTGGCTAAGGTTGTGGAATTTGGCTTTACACCCACTAATTGAATTTTCTTGAAAGTTTCTAAAACCATATCAAAAAAATCAATTTTGTGCATATCTTCCAATCATTACATTCCATGAGATGGAATTTCTACGAGGCATCATGTCAAACAGGTCACATGCCTTGTCTATGCTTCCACACTTTGCATACATGTCTCATAGGGCAGTTACAACTACAATATCTAACGAAATTCCCTTATCCTTTATGCTTTGATGGATGTCCATACCATGTTCTGAAGATCCCATTTGGGCATAAACAAAGAAGGATGGTGGCTAAGGTTGTCGAATTTGGCTTTACGCCCACCAATTGCATTTGCTTGAAAGTTTCTAAAGCCTTATCAAAAAATCCATTTTGTGCATATCTTGCAATTATTACATTCCATGAGACAACATTTCTTTGAGGCATCATGTTAAATAGTTCATGTGTCTTGTCTACGCTTCCACACTACATACATGTCTCATAAGGTAGTTGCAACTACAACATATCACCAAATTCCCATATCCTTTATGCTTTGATGGATGTCCATACCCTGTTCTGAAGATCCCATTTTGGCATAGGTAAGGAGGATGTTGGCTAAGGTTGTGGGATTTGGCTTTACACCTGCCAATTGCATTTTCTTGAATGTTTCTAAAGCCTTATCAAAAATACATTTTGTATATATCTTGCATTCATTCCATTCCATGAGACAACATTTATTTGAGGCATCATGTCAAATAGTTCACATGCCTTGTCTATGCTTCCAAACTTTACATACATGTCTCATAAGGTAGTTACAACTACAACATCTGATGAAATTCTCATATCCTTTATGCTTTGATGGTTGTCCATACCCTGTTCCAAAAATCACATTTGGGCATAGACAAGAAGGATGTTGGCTAAGGTTGTGGAATTTGGGTTTACACCCACCATTTGCATTTGCTTGAATTTTTATAAAGCCTTATAAAAAACACATTTTGTGCATATTTTGCAATCATTGCATTCCATGAGACAACAATTCTTTGAGGCATCATGTCAAACATTTCACATGCCTTGTCTTTGCTTCCACACTTTTCATGCATGTCTCATAGGGCAGTTGCAACTACATCTGACTCTTATGTCGTTAAATGTCCCCCTAGGACTTTTACCTCAAAGTTTAGCTCCTAAGTCCCCTTAGTTTAATCATGCATGTGTAAAACCTATCCCAGAGCAAACTCCCCCAAAACCCATGACAAATGGGGCTTAGGGGCCTATATCAATGCTTAATCAAGACCAAAAATAGGCCTTTGGACTTGGGTACCCACGCCCTAGTCTAGACCTATTTTGCCAGGACCCAAATTTTAAAGTGTTGGTTAATGATTGTTAAAGGTTTCCCTTTGTCAGCCTTTTCAATTTAAATTATGAATGTTAGTAAGAATCATATATAAACATTCTTAAGACTTTGTTTTACTCTCAGTTGATTAAGGTGTACTTATGATTATCAAGAAAAGAGCATTCAAGGCATTCATTATGTTTCAAAGAAGTATTGTGTTGTGTTTGTATGTGATTGTTGCAGATTTGACTATATCAACTCATTTTCTCATTACTCGAAGGCACTTCATCTCCATGAGGGTTTTCACCTCCAAGGTGATATCTACTATGTGTTTCAATCAATCTATCTTATCATTTGATTTTTCCTCTATACACCAAGGACACACACTCTATCTAACAATGGTGTTGGAAGGCTTAAATGCCATTCCAGGTCTTGACTAAGGCAAGCTTCTAAACACCACAATGCCCAACCCCTCTTTTCTGATTGTAGGTTACAGGTGCATGATCTTGCAGAGAGGAATTGCAAGAGATCAGAGTAGAGGATAAAGATTTAGGATTTGAAGGAAACAACGAAGAATATTCCTTTCTGGACAAGGGTACCTACCCCTATGTCCTCCTGATTTCCATTGTTGGAAAATTTGAAGCAAGTTGCAATCTTCATCATCTGACAGTTCTAGATCTACAGAGAAATTTGCCTGTTGGACTAGGGCTCCCGCCCCAATGTCCCCAAAGTTTTTTCTTTCTAAAATTTAAATCCTGGTATGTTTGTAATCGACATTTAGTGCCTTCCTATGTGATCATTTGTCATGTTCTGTTAGTTTGTATCTAGAATCACATAATTAGGGCTTAAGGCTTAATCAGATTAAGGTTTAACAAATATATCAATACATTCCAACTTTCCTTATCAGTCCAAAGTGACACCAAACATATAGCTAAGTCCTCTTCCAATAGTAGTTACTTAACTCAGTTTATGTCCTTGAATGATATGTATGAAAGAAGTGTTAGGGTTAGCCGACAGAAGATATCAATTAAATGCAAATAAATATTAAACAGAGGAATGGAAATACATAGAAATAATAACAATGAGAGACAAGTTTTAACGTGGTTCACCCAAACTTGGGCTACATCCACCAAATAGAGAGTCCAATATTATTATCCAGTAAATCAAATTGATTACAACCAGCAATCCTTGCAACTCAATACTGCTGCAAATGCTACAATACAATATCAATGGAAACCCTAACCCTTAGCCACTTTTATCAAGCTTTTTGTTGGTTACCAAAATAGGGTTTTTTTATGTTGGCCAATAAAAAAATAACTCCCGCTGCCCCTGGACCCCACAAGGGGCGCTGCCCCTTGACCCCATAGGAATTTGGGGGGAAACCGCACTGATAAAAGTGGGGTAAATTTAACCTCCGAGTCTGATTAGGCTCCATATAACAACAAGAAGGGTCTAATTAAATCTATCTAAAACACCACCAAACTCATCATTCTCACTTTTCATATATAACATTTAGTGAACCCATGTTTTTACTAAACTTGCATCTTGTTGAGTGTTGTAATTAGTTTTAATTCATCCATCTCATATTAATCATCATATATTCAAAAATATTGCATAAAAATTGTGAAATTTGAAAAAAATAAGCATTTTTTACTTACATTAAGGCATAGTTTGCAATATTTTCCTTGCATATCATTAAAAACGTTAAATTTTCTAATATTTATATTAGATCTGACATAAATTACATCTTTTCACGATCATTTACCTTGCATTTACATATCTCATTAGCTAGGGTTTTACTTAAAATTTTGCATTTTTTCATATAACCTAGTAATTTCAAACACTAGGGTTTGTATTTAAAATCTTGTTTTAGATTTTATTACTCATTTAAACACTCTTTTAAATATTATTTTGGACTATAGTGTTTCATAATTGGGTGTAACCAATTGAAGGAGCATTGATTATTGTTTTCCATGCAAGAGAGGAGGAAGATCTATGGTTAATTGATAGTGGGTGTTCAAATCATATGACAAGTGATAAGAATACATTTGTGAAGCTTGAGAAGTTTGATGGAGGTTTTGTTAAGTTTGGAGATGATGCACCTGCTAAGATCTATGGAAGAGGTTCAATTAGTTTTGATGGTAAGAAAAATACAGATGATGTCCTTTATGTCAAGGGTCTCTAGCATAATCTTCTAAGTGTAGGACAAATATGTAGTAGAGGATATAATCTTGTGTTTCAAGATGGTGGCTGTCAAATCAGAAAAGAAGACTCTAGAACTCTGATTGCTATAGGAACAAGGACAAAAGGAAATATTTATCATCTCAAAGTGCTGATGGTGTGTGCCTTGTGACTCAAATTAATAGAAGTTGTCTATGGTATAGAAGAATGTGTCAGATCAATTTTGATAGCCTAGTGAAGATCAGCTCTACTCAAGTTGTGAGGGATTTGCCAAAGATTACACAGCTTGCCAATGCAATCTATAAGGAATGTTAGATTGGGAAGCAAAAAAGGAAGAATTTCAAGATCAAATAGTATTCTACCACCAGACCTATGGAGTTGGTGCATACTGATCTATGTAGACCTACAAGAGTAGGAAGCTTTCAAAGTGACAGTTATTTCATGTTGTTGATTGATGATTTCTCTAGAATAACTTGGGTAACTTTTCTCAAAGAAAAATCAAAAGCTCTAAATAAGTTCAAAGATTTTAAGGCTATGGTTGAAAATGAAATTGATCTGAAAGTCAAGTGTTTGAGGTCTAACAGAGGTGGTGATTTCACCTCGAATCAATTTGATTGATTTTGTGAAGATCATGGAATAAAAAGGCACTTGTCAACACCTAGGACTCCTCAGTAGAATGGAGTTGTGGAAAGGAAGAATAGGAATGTTTAGGAAGCAGCAAGTATAATGATGGAAAAAGAAAATCTACTAGATATTTATTGGAGAGAAGCCATCCGCACTATAGTCTACATACAAAATAGAGTGCAAGCTAGGGCCAATAGTTCAAAGACTCCATATGAACTATGGTATGGAAGAACTCCTATTTTAAAATACTTTAGAGTGTTTGGAAGTAAATGCTACATTAGGAGAGATGAAGAGAACTTGGGAAAGTTTGATACAAGATCAGATGAAGGAATCTTCCTTGGATACTCTATAAAGAGCAAGGCATATAGGTGCTACAACAAGAGACTGAAGAGATTAGTGGAAAATGCAAATGTCAAAGTGGATGAAGAACCATATGAAAGTTTAGTTCTATTAGAAGGATATGAATCAGAGGAGAACCATTGCAGAGAAGTAGAAAGTGAGGAAGAAAAGGAAAAATAGAAGCAAGATGATGAATCTCCTAAGGCTGATTAGAGCAAGTACAAATCAATGATTGATGGACTGTTATACCTGACTGCTACTAGACTGAATAACATGCATGCATTCTGTCTTGTGGCTAGATTCCAAGCTAGTCCTAGAGAGTCACATGTCATAGCAGTAAAGAGGATATTCATATACCTGAAAAGCACTCTGAAGTTCGGCCTATGGTATCCCAAGGATACTGATTTCTCCTTGAGTTCATATATAGATGAAGATTGGGTAGAATGTATAGATAACAGAAGGAGTACAAGTGGTGGTGCTTTCTTTCTAGGAAGCAAACTCAGGTCATGGTTAAGTAAGAAGCATGACTTAGTGTCTTTATCTACTATAGAGGCAAAGTACATTGCAGCATGATCTTGTTGCACACAGGTGTTGTGGATGAAGCAGACATTGAAGGATATCAAAGTGTCATATGATGAACCTATTCCCATTTTATGTGATAATACAAGTGCTATCAACATTTCAAAGAATCTAGTAATGCATTCAAGGATAAAGCATATTTCAATCCAGTATCACTTTCTAAGAGAGAAGGTTGTAGAGAATGAGGTGAAATTGGAGTATGTGCCTATGAAGGACCAAGTTGTAGACATCTTTACAAAGGCCCTTCCTAAAGATACTTTTGAGTATCTCTAGTAGAAATTAGGGGTTATTGCCCATCCTTCTTTTAAGTAGATGCATAAGTGTGTATTTGTCCAAGAAGCATTTCAAGATATATTTTTGGGCTTGGATTGATGCTAAAGGCTATCTCTTAGGGGGAGTAGGTATTATTGGATGGTGCAGTCAGATGGAGCATATCTTATGACCCTAAGGGGGAGAGTGCAAAAAAGTGAAAGTAGTGAAGTGAGAGCAAGATGCTTGTTGGTGTTACAAGTGTTTTCCTTTGCCATTGATGTCAAAGGGCAAGAGAGAGTCAAAGTGATTGACAAACCATTGTGTAGAAAGGTGTCTGAGAAGTAAGAACTGCTTTAGGTCTTGATGGTTTTTCAAAGAGTTGGTGTTGCCATCAATGACAAAGGGGGAGATTGTTGGAAACTTGTTGGTGTTGTCATTGATTTCAATTCACAGTAGATGGTACACTTCGTTTCCAAGTGCTTTTGAGAAAATTTGATAAAAAGGTGTGCAGTATGACAGAGGTACCCTCAGTATTATGCTCTGTATTTCTTCTTAATTTAATATATGCTTGTATGGTTTGGAAGTATTGATCAGAGGTGTTCAAATGTATTATATATCTAGAGTTTTAGGTTCTTGATCGTGCGGAAGTAGAAGATGTGTTTGACATAATATTTGACTATGAAAGAGGGTGTCTGGGAGAAATGAGAATGCTCTACATTTCTCTGCATTGATCTTTCATGTCTTACAGATATGGGAGAGTGCTTATATTATCTTTAACCACCTTCCTTTGGAGTTTCCAGTGTTGGAATGCTCCGCAAGTTTAGTTGTTGTGTTGGTGATCAGTAACAGTGTGTCCTAATGTGCATAATGAAGATATTCCTTGATTTAGTTGGTTGCAGTAGTGTTGTAGAAGTTTATGATGATGATAGGTATTCTAGGAAGGTGTGTGAATGTTTTGGAGTGTCTCTCTCTGGTCTACATGATGTTCTTAGACTCGAAGAAGCGTGGATATGGCCATTAGCTCAGGTTTGGCCGACTTGGCTTACTAGCACCATTTGTGAAGGTATCTCATGAATTGTGGATGTGATGAGCAGCTTGGTGATAAAGATTTGAGTCCTAGTTAACCCTTGATGTGGTCCACTTTCACTTCTTTCCACCACAGAAGTATTTAGTGCTGACCTAAGTAATGTAGCATGTGTATAATGCACACACTTCATTAGGATTGACCTAATTGAGATAGGCCTTGGTATATAGATGGTATAGATACAAGATGAAGATGAGTGGAGAAAAGTAGAGAAGAAAATGCAAAAGTAAATCAAGGGTAGTAAAGTTGTGTGCAAACTTAAATGCTTATGACTTTGGAATGTAGTGAGCAAAAGGTGTCTACATTTAGTGTGCCAGAAGTTGCTAGAGGTAGTGAGCCAAAGGTTATGGATGGCAAGGAGTGGCAGCGGTGGATCTCTCCTGTTGCTTTGAGATAGTGAATCTCTATGTAACAGTCTTCTTCTTTCTTCTCTCTTCTGGACAACGAGCCCTTGGCAATGAGCCTATTGATTTTTGGTGTTGTTATTCATATATATTGTGAGCAAATCCTCACTATGGTTTTTCCCTTATTTAGTTCTCCACATAAATCTGACGTTCTAATGTGTTTGGATGTGTTTGCATTGATGCTTCATATGTTTACATTCTACTAATGCATTATTAGTGGTTGATGGTTGAAATTACTTTGAGAGTTTAAAGTTTTAACATACAATTGTTTCACCCCATCCCCGTCCTCTTAGTTTTCCTGTGCATTCTAACATGGAAAAGTGTAAAGGTTACAAAGAATCAAAGATTACAACTAATAGATCTTCACTATATTTCATAGAGAACAAAGAGTTTGAGATTTGTTTTCAAATAGTTTGTGGAAGTATCCTTCAAAGATCGACAAGAGTATGAGAGAGAATAAAAGAGTATACCTGCTAAGGGGTTTGTATCACAATTTGTTGGTTAGTAACACTTTTGAAGGACCCTGTCTAAATTTAGAAGGGTTGGAATAGGTTTTGGGAGGATCTATATAGTCTAAATAGGATTATATAAACTTTTATAAATCTTACATATCATAAATTGTTTTCCAAAAGATTTAGGAGATGTTTGTAGAGTCTAATAAGGCATTGCAGGTGTTTGAGGTTGTTAAGCTTTCACAGAAGTCTAGTAAAATACACAGTATCCTAATAAGTTTGCAGGAGTTGGAAAAGATTGGACCACTGTTGTCAACAAGATTATCATTATTTTCATGAAATTGTCACTATACTTTAGGAAATATGGATATTTTGAATCCATTGGAGTCATTAGAGAGTTTTCCAAGGCATTCAAGGGTCTTTTGAAGTATTGTTCAATCCTTAAGGTCTGATAAGTCTTATAGAGATGCTTGTGGACATTGTAGAGGTATTGATAGCAGTTGAAGCCTTGCTAAGGTGTAACATGTAGAGGATAGTGTAAAGGTCATCAAAATTGAGATAGGTCTTTAAGAATCCTATCCAAGGGGTCATTGCCAAGGTTGTAATCTACACATTACTCAAAGGGTCAGGAGGAGCATGGAAGTTAGTGAGATTCTCTAGAAGGTTTCACAAGAATCTAGGCTAGTGTATATGCTTTCAAACCTCCATAACATTCTATGTTTGTTAAGCTATCTAGATGAGTTGCATGAGTGCTCCAAAGGAGTTTCTAAGAGCAAATGGAGATTATCAAAACCAAGGAGGGTCTATCACAATTTTGACAATATGAATTTGACTTTAAGAGTTTTTTTAGGGTTCAAGAATAGTCATAAGGGTTTTAGAAGCTCTGTTTGCAATATGGCAGACTGTAAGAGGGTTAAAGGGTCTATTATTTTCATTTTAAGCTCTAGCAACATTAGAAGCCTATGTAAGACATCGAAGGCTCTGTCAGATGACCAATAAACTTGCACAGAAATACCAAGAAGAGACATGCTAAATAATGCTTGAAAAGACTATGATAATAGTAGGTGAGCATCATGAAGATTGCAAATATGTGTCAAGAAGATTTTTTGAAGACTAAGCATGCATCATAAGACTGGAGATATAATACAGAGCCACTAGAGATTGGATATGTTCAGACTTGAAGACATATCAATACCCCTTGTAGGAGTCCTCAATGAAGAGTAAGTTTGGTTGCAAGATATAAAGTGACCATTTATGAAGCAGTTGAAGTCTATAATTGATGAAATGCTTATCCAATCCCCTCCAAAGAAATCTATTTATTTGCTAGCCATAAAAGTGTGTCCTATATCCATGCCATAAATAGTTGGAAGGAGTGAAGATGAACAAGTGTAGTTATGACATCACCTGGGATAGTTTTGACAACTTTCCACTCATCTAGGAGAATGAAGACAATTATTGGAGCTTCTAGGAGCAATTCCAAATTCCAAGTTGCTCAACTCAACTAACTACTTTTTTCATGCCATGATGGAGCCTTTTGAGGAGAGAAACCAGGCTCATGTTCCTCTATATTACCTCAAGAATGTTGGATCTACATATGTATGCATTGTAACACAAGAATGTATGATTATCTCTATGTTTCTAGAAGAAGGTATCTCTGATTTTCTAAGAGATAAGTATTGTAACTGTTGGTGTGAACAAGTTTATCACCTAACTAGTTTACCCTTATGTGGATAATTCATATTATTTAACTATTTATTAGTTAAATAATATTCACACATCACACATAATTCACACATGTTAAGTTGACTTAGTGAATCTTCTAGGTGTTTCTAGTTGAGTCTAGTTGTGTGTTTAGTTGTTGATAGTTGGAGTGAGTGTCTTATCCTCCACATGTGCAACTAGTTATCATCCTCTAATTATCACATGTTGTAGAAATATCTTCACCTTTCACTCCACCTTTCACTCTACATTTCTAGCTCTCACCTTGACTTTATAAGCAAGGCTTTCTTCATGTATTGTAATCCAATGTAATCTCTTGTAATCTTGTAATCTTTTGCATTCATTGAGAGAATAGCATTATTCTCTCATTTGATCTCTCTTGTGCTTTCATGAAGTCCTAGATCCTAGGTGGCTCAAATCATAGCCAACTCTAACATGGTATTAGAGCTCTAGGAAGAATCACTTTATGTTAGTCATTTTTTGAGAGATCTTGAGTGCAATTCATGGTGGATCTTGATAGTTGAGTATGCTCTTCTCTTACATCGAATGACGACCTAGAGAATTAGAAAAACTTGATAGAATACCAATTTTGTGAGGATTTCCCTTTCTTACCCAAGTATTACAGGTGCATTTGGTGCATGTTGTTGCAAATCAGACTTCACCATTGCGTCTGGAGCAGCTGAAATAGTCAAGATCACTTTTTGTTTTGTCCAAGTCAGACATCAAAGGCAAAATTGACAAGGGTTTCAATTTGGCGCTCTTTGACGTGATCTGGGAGGTACCAACAATTTTGGAGCAGTTTGGCCTAAATCAGACACTCCCGTTGCATATGGAGTGGCCAAATCAATAAGGATTGACTATTCAAATGTTGAAATCCATTACTGTCGCAAAAAGGCAAAAAAATTTACCCGATCCGGACGTATGAAATTGTAGGCAGAATATTCCTTGTCATATACTCTGTGGAATCTTCTCTGCCTGTGCAAGCGAATCAAAATCTCTAATGCAAGCATTATGCAGGTAGAATCAAATTATTGACCGGTGGATATAATATTTATTCACTGGCTATTTTTTAATTGCAGGATCAAACAAAAATTCTGTAGAATCTACGGACGTGACAGGGTTGTACCTTGTCGCAGGGTCCTCCCTACACCTCCGAAGTCCAGGGGTACTCTTTGACTGGCATTTTTGAATTTTTTGCATGGTACACAGAGGCAAGGGCTCCTTTAAGGCACGAGAGCCCTATTTTCAAATTGCCCGAGTAGATCAGGCAGATCTCATCCCTGTCAGATTCCTCATGGGCGGATAAAAGTTCCTAATGACTGGCATATCTAGACCAACATAACAGCAGATGATCCATCACCAGTAGGCTCATCAAACAAGTCTTAGGCAGTCATCATAGACCAGCATGTATTGGATTTTCACAGCAGTCAACAACCTCCATCCATGGCAGCATCACATATTATGGTGGAGTTTTATCAACCAAGCGGTCTGTAAGCCTACCACCAGCGACATCGAAGTTGTCTCAAGCTGTATAAAATTCACATCAAAAAATTTTAACTCATCAACTCTTCCAATCAGTGTACACTGCCCAACGGTCAAAAGATATTCGGCGGCATCAACAATCTCACGCCATTAAGAAATTCACGCTAGAAATAATCTAAACTCGTCGATTGTTCACATCGATAGTTGCAACAAAAATAGTGGTAAAAAAATTTTCAACACTCGGCAAATCCAGGCAATGGTCAATAACACTGGCATATCTTCTCACTGGTAGCTTACCACTGACATCCAATCATTTCAGTGGTTAGTTAAAACCACAGTCGGCCGTTGAAAACACTTTGACAGGCCAAACTTGCCAAACCACTTCGACATTAAGACAGTGGTTTCGTGTCAATATAAGGCAGCTTTTCTGCAAAACGAGTGGTTTTCATACATCCAACAATGGTTTCACACCTTGACCAAGGCGGTTTTCCATGCCTTAAAGGCAGTTTTGACCTGCATAGGCATTTTTTGAATCTACAAACAGCGGCGATATTCCACCTAGTCGAGCGGTTTCTGCGGAGCAAAGGTAGTTTTGACCTTCAAATCAGTGGTTTTGCACAAACAGATTTTTTTCTTCCTGCAGAGAATATTCCATCACTGCCAGGGGATCTTTTTTTATCCCTCAAATCCCTAAAAGGGGGCTTTTTTTCTTTTTTGTAAAACTTTTGCCAAAAGAGGTGAAATTGGGCAAATGAGATATCGTTAGAAAGTTGACAGAGAGCACTTCGCAATGGTGTTAGTAGTTTTCTGAAATTCTATTGTAGGTGACTGCTATAGTAGTTTGAAGATAGATCTTCATTTTTCACTTCCAAGCTCACAACTTTTTTCCATGATCTCTGATTTTCATGATTTTTGTGGCATCGAAAAGGTATTCAAGAGCTCTACAAATCCATCTATGCACTTTTTTTAGATTCTGCAACAGGTTCATTTTATTCAATTTGTCATTTTTTTGACTTTTGAGTGATAACTTGGGCATTTTGACACTTGAGGAAGTGAAACTTGTTTTGGAAGGATTTTTTTGCTCTGGTAAATCAGTGAGTTATTGTAATCTCCTTTGGATCTCAATTTTAAGAGATTTTGATGCTTTCCCAATTTTGGTCCCTTGAGGACAATTGTAAATTGCACTAAGTATAAAGTACCACAATCATTCTTTTTTGGGGGGGTGATCTCTTTGATTAAGTCACAAGGGGGTGTACCTGTGTTTTTTTTGTACTCTTGCATCATGGATCCAAACAAACTTCCTCTACTCACACCATATAACTATCATGAGTGGAAAACTAAAATGGAGATTCATTTAAGAAGTTTGAAAATTCATAGAGTAATAATGGGTATAGAAATTAAACCAACTGCAGCTGTAGAAAAGAGAAAGTAGTACAATAGATGTGATCAAGCCTATGGAACACTATGCTTGTCTATCTCTCTTGATCTCCTTTTTCATATTGAATCTTGTACTACACCTAATAAAGTGTGGACTACCCTAGAAAATCTCATTGGTAAGCAAGATACTATGAGAGGTTTCAAATTGGAGAATGAACTAATTAGTTTGAATCCAACTAACTTTGCAAGCATCCAAGACTTCTTCACAAAGTTAAATTCACTTAGATTGTAGCTCAAACAATGTGGAATTGAGAAAGAGGACACTTAATTAATTCTTTCAATCCTTGCCAAGCTTGGTCCTAACTATTTAGTTTTTGTTTCTACCTTTTATGCTACTATGGATGCACTTGGGAAAACTTCACAATGTCTTCACTTGATGAGTTTGTTGTATCACTCACAAGGGAGCAAGCTAAGTTAGTACGCATGGGCACATTGAAGTCTCCTAGGAATCAAGCTCTTCTTGCTATTCAAGGTTCAAAGGATCAAAAGGCTTCATCTAGCAAAGGTAAGAAATAGAAAAATAAGGATTTCAAGAATAATGAGCAAGCAAAAGAGTCAACTAAATCACCTAAGTCCTCATCCTCTCCAAAGGAGGAATCATCTAAGAAGGAGAGACCAAAGTGTGCATATTGCAAGAAACTAGGACATGATGAGCATAAGTGTTATGAGAAGAATATTGATGAGTTGACTCACATTATTCAAAAGCATAATATCAAAATGCCATCATCATCACCTAGTCCATCCTCTTCTTTGACACCATCAGCATCTACACATACAGGGACAATAGGCATTGCCAATGGGATAAACAAAGGAAAAGGATAGGCAATCTTTGCTTCAACAAGTTTTCATTCAGAGAGATGGCTTCTTGATTTAGGAGCTTCTCATCATATGACATCTTCACAAAGGATGTTGTCTTCATTTGAGTCATGTACTTCACCACTTATTTTGATGGGTAACAATACATCCATGCATGCAATTGGTAAAGGAACTATTGATGTTGGAGAGAATAAATTCAACAATGTGTTGTGTGTACCTTCCTTGTCAACCAATCTCCTTTCCATCTACTAGATTACTCATTATGGTGTAGGGAAGACAATTGAGTTCACTCCTGATTCAGTGATCATACTGTTGAAATTAAGGAACACTGAGAGGGGGGGTGAATCAGTGTTCTACAAAACTTTTTATTATGTTCCTTTATTAATTTACAACATACATTCAAAAGAAAGAGGCATGAACTTAAGAACAACAATAACAAGATCATCACACATGAACACCAAGATTTTTATGTGGAAACCCAGTTAAGGGAAAAACCACGGTGGGGATTAGCCCACAAGATTTTACACTATGTTAAAAGTATTACAAAATGGGAAGGCACATGCCTTCAGGCACACTGCCCAGAGCTCACTGCTCAAAGGAGGTTCACTGCCTACAAGATCAATTACAAGAGTTCACTAAAATGTTTGAACTGAAGAATAGCATCTAACAATGCAAGATTACAATTCTAGTTAGGCTCAATATACTGACTTCACATCTCTTACTTCCTTGTTTCACTGTTCTGCTATTATCCGAACCCTAGATCTCTTTGCTTTGCACTTGTTATTGCTACACTTCGCACCTCTCACTTCATATTCGCACATCAAAATGCTTAATTTCATCGATTACATATATCTGCAACATGGGATTTCATCAACTACAGTCAGCCTCAAGAAACTTAGAAACTTTTTCAAGATCACTGTTCTGTTAGCTGAATCCATACACAAACATCAATGCAAACCACAACTTGTGAATTCAAGTCACCACACATGTCAGCCAATACCACTAGATCTCATAAATTACTCAACCAACCACTTCACTTAGTTCACACAAGGATCAAACACCAAGTCAGCCTGTTCTTCACCAGACTGAACTATTTAACCAAAACTTGATACTTAGAAGCTTGTAACTTCAAATCCCTTCATCACCGGAGGCTAAATCTTTGGATTTAGATAGCCCTGACATCCCTTAATATTCCCTCAGATCTATAGCACAATATGATAATATGTGGAGAAATGGGGACCAAAATGTTGAACCCTATCATATGCTCTGTTCCTATCTATCCAGACTTAGACAAATCTGCAATCTGACTTCCAGTATAGTCGAATGATACAATGTAGATGTGTAAGATAGATTCAGTTGCCATCAATGACAACACCTAACATGCTTAGTAATGTCTCTTGCCAACACATACAGGACTTGGAGGGCAGAGATATCATTGCTAATGGAATGGCAAATCATGCATCTCGCTTGTATACCTTCTCCCATTTTGTTTCTTCTGACGATGTAGATCCATTGATTCATGTTCACACTCATGCATCAAGTGTGAATCATGCTTCTGAGGAGAAGTTTGGTCACTTGAACCTTAGTGTTCTTTCACCCACTTTGGTTCATGAGACTAGTGCTGAGCTTCCATCACCTCATCTTCCTGCTTCTTTAGAGATCGACAGCATCATGGTTTCATCTACTTCAATAGAGCAGGATCATATAGGTCTTTTAGACACAGCTTTGTGGGATACTTTCTTGGCATGTATATCAGACTTGTTTTGTGAGTCTCATATTACAAATTTGGAGGACACACTTGAGAGGATATCTCTCCTCTTTGATGACAGTTATAGCACAACTATTATCCCATCTACTTCATCTTTAGAGGTTGTTCCTCATCAATCTACCTAGGATTTTGGATTGGTCACACCTCATTGCATTGTGCCTGACATGAGGACACTTGAGCAGTTTTCAAAGACGCCCATCATGAGGCTTTTTCCCTCATACCTTGATATGGAGTTTCTTCTACATCAGCCTTTGGATTGGTTTCTTCCTAAGGGGAGGAATGTTTGCAGGTACAGGACACTTTCTAGTGTTCATCTTCATGCATTCATCATCGGCACAAGAGCTACATCATTGTGGGAGGACCTATAGTCTCACTCTTGCTCTCCTATGGGGGGGTATTTGATTGTACATATGTGATAGAAGTTGTCCTTGGGGGGTCATCTTGAGTCCTCCTACTATCACTTCTTTTTTCACTTTCATTGTTTCATGCATTCTCACTTTTGGAGAGGAGTTTTGTCCCATGAGGTTTTCTCCTTTTCTCCACTTGAGATTTGTTGTACATGGCTACCTAACATGGCCTAGTAGCCAGGACCCATCCATCATTGCATCTTGTTTTAGTTAGCTACTCCCTCAGTTGCACTTAAAGGGGGGTGTTGGTGTGAACAGGGTTATCACCTAACTGGTTTACCCTTATGTGGATAATTCATATTATTTAACTATTTATTAGTTAAATAATATTCACACATCACACATAATTCACACATGTTAAGTTGACTTAGTGAGTCTTCTAGGTGTTTCTAGTTGAGTCTAGTTGTGTGTTGAGTTGTCTTATCCTCCACATGTGCAATTAGTTATCATCCTCTAATTGTCACATGTTGTAGGAATATCTTCACCTATAACTCCACCTTTCTAGCTCTCACCTTGCCTTTATAAGCAAGGCTTTCTTCATGTATTGTAATCCAATGTAATCTCTTGTAATCTTGTAATCTTTTGCATTCATTGATAGGATAGCATTATTCTCTCATTTGATCTCGCTTGTGCTTTCATGCAGTCTTAGATCCTGGGTGGCTAAAATCATAGCCGACTCTAATAGTAACAAGACACTGTATCGGCTGTGTAATGCCTTTTGATTAATAAAACTCTTATTTTATGCATATATCATCTTCTTTTCCATTGTGTATTGTTGAATAAGTATGAAGTTATCCTACGAATCACTATTTTCCTTCTAATTTCAACCCTATTCTAAACATATGCAAGAGTTATATGAGTATTGTGCAAATGCTATTAGCTGGTATAGATCAATTGTGCATGTAAAAAATTGATTTAGGAGCTTATTAAACAAAATTCGGTGCATCACCACACAAAAATTCTTAGTTATTTTCCTTTATCCCTTTTCCATTGATAAACATAGAGTAAGATTAGACTTAGTTTCAGTTTTCAAGCCTAAGTTTAGACAGTGAACCAGCTCTTTACTTGGAGGTTTGGCTCTGAATTGCAAGGTTCCATAGCTTGAAGCCATTCCCATTGTATCACTGAATGTGTTGAATAAGGTTCAATAAGGGTGCAGTTTGAATGATAACAGTAAACTTGAAAAATTGAATGTGTAATTTTCCACATTAACACAAGTTTAGTTTGCTAGTGTGAGGATTGTTGATGACTAGGTTATTGTACTCACTAATGTATTCTATTATCTAGAACAATTTATGAAATTGGGCATTTGAAAATAGTTGAACAATTATACCTACCATTGTTTTAACTTAAAAGCAATTATGTTTTTGCATGTGACAAAAACTTTTCATTGATCTATTTCAATATCTAAAACAATTTGTTATATGTTGATGTAGGAGCATTTAAGTTTACAGGCAATCTTCCATCACCAAAAATATTTGTTAGGTTTTTGTGGTTTTTATTTTATGCTTTTTTCTTTCATTTTGGTGTATTGCTACTTTATAAATTATGTCAACTTGCTTCTTAGAAAGGGCTACAAGAAGGCTGTAGGTTTATATATATTTCAGACATGTAACTATGCTACAAAATGTTTATAAGGTGCTACATGGATCTCAGTGATTGATGGGTTGCTAGACTAAGCAATTTTTAATGAAACCTAGGTCTAGATTGCATCACATGTGAATCTAAAGCAAATTGAACGAAACACGTGAAATTTATCTATCTTAACAAAAAAATTAAAACCTATGTAATATGAGGTACTTGATGCTTTTAATTGTGTATTAAAATATAACAAATCTTCTATCTCACATGTTTGATTATGTATAAAGATGTCTAATGAAAAATTCATATATCTACACCATGTTTTTTCTCAAAATATATCATGCCACCTACTTCTAGGAATCACTGAGACCCCATACAACTTCGTTGAACATTGATGTCATGGTTTTGAATTCTTTATTTCATGTGTTTTTTCCACCATTAGATCTATCCTTTGGTAACAAAATCCTTGAATCATATTTTTTTGTAGGTATACCCCTTAAATGCTACAAGCTTTGTTCGCATTTGCCCATGGTCCCTGAGTTAGATGACAAGTGATCACCTTCTTCTATATGGAACAAATGATTTCAAATTGTTTGGGAAGCTTCTATTAAACCTAAGATTACCATTTTTCCAATTAAAGTATGTTGGACGACTAAGACAATCCCTTAAGTGTTGGTTTTATTACTTTTGATACTTAATTTTTTAAAAGTTATTATGACTTTGTGATTGATTACTCCCCTTTGGAACTCCATATTGACTTGGTATTGTGACTCGTAATTGTTACCGAATTTACTGGAATATAATTCCATTCCATATATTATTTTTAAGATAATAAACTATATTTATTTTTAAATTACCACATAAAATATATATTTTCTTTTAAATTTAAGAGGGGGATTGTCTATTGCATTGTAACTGATTCACTAGGTATATCATGCTTTTTAGATCTTCTATTTGTGAACATTGATTTATTTGTTTCTAAGATGATAATTCGGAAGTAAAGAGAGGGAACAAATAAACAAGGGTCGTCCTGGTCTCGGTCAAATGAAGGGTTTCCAAGGCAAAGTGAAGTCACGTTCAGATGGAAAAGAGTGGAGGAGATTTTAACGGGAGGCGAGGCTTCCGGGAAACGGCGTGAAGGAACAGAGTTTGCGTAAGGAAGCGTCTCAGTGGAAGACGCGACACATCTTTTGTTTGTTTGCCAAGAAGAAATTTCTCAGCTTGTTTCATCAAAACAATCTTTACGACGTGAGAATTTCGTCTTTCACTTTGTAAGACGAGCGAAGTGCCTTAGTACTTTTTCGTGCGGTTGGATTTAACTACTCTTTTTATTTCAGATGTTTATGGCTGCACATGGTTGTCACTGTCGCACGGCTATGCAATCCAATGCCATTTACAGTGTACAACGCGTGAAATATCTTGGTTTATATCTAGTTACATTGACTAGATAAACAAGTTAACTGAGAAATATAAAGCGTTCCAAGCCTCTGTACTGTCCATAAGCTCTCCGACATCTTATTAAAAATCTGCGAAGCATGTGCAATGGCCAAAAGTCTTGTTTTTTCTGCTCACTTGCATACCTAGCTAGTCAGTCGTAGACTTCATTGATCAAGTGTTCTCGCACGCAAAAGAAAAAGTGGGGAAAATGGAAGTGTTTAGAACAGTCAGAAAGATGTGCACCTCATCTTTAAACTTTTGGTCAATCTTGATTTCATCCATTTCCACACAAAAACCGGAAAAAAGCTCTAAAAAATGGGAGGAAAGTGTAAGGAGACGTGTGGGCCGTCACAATTTACATGTGAGAGTAAATGCTGAAATGGTGAACATCACCGATGGGAGAAATCCGTGCAAAATAGAGATGCGTTACAGCTATATTTTAACTGGACGTGAAGAAACGTCAAATCTCCATTCAGTGACACCAAAAATCTTGACCTTGTTCAGTAAATGGCTTACCATGGCAGCCGGATTTCAATTGGATTTTAGCAGAGGAAAAATCAAAATGCAAGACAGTAAGAATCTTCCGGGCCTCACGTAACAAACGTGCTAGCTACGAAAATAAATTCGACCGTGCTGGCTAGGAAAGTAGAGAGAAGTCTTCCTGTGTTGCGTTTTAGTTGGATTGAGATTTGTTTTTAATTGTTGAAAGTGAGTGCTACCAAATTTCAATTGAAATACAATTGTCATTGAGCCGTATTGAGGAAATGTAGTGAAGATTCTTTTTGTCCCGAGTTTTGATTTTTCCTTATACCTAGTTATAATGCATCTGTATGTTAGGTAGATTTTTCACAAATTAATTTAGATTAATTAATATTAATTGTATTGGTTAATGCAATCTTAAATTTAATGTTACGGTGGGAAAGTAAATGTAAAGTGTGTAAGGTATATTTAGCTCTATAGTTGAAGATGTATGATTTTAAATAGATTTTGGAACTTGAACTATTGTTAATTTAGAAATGATGTCTTTATGTTTGTGTAACTCCTTGGATTATATTAGGGCTTACGCATTGTTTTGACTCAAGTCCATATGTCTAGTCTTATATATTTTATGGATTCATCCTGTGTCGTATGGATTTGACTTTGTTAAATGTATACTTATGATATTTGGCTGCCCTAGTTTGTCTCTATTTGGTTTGCATTTTTCTTTGATACGAAGATAGGTAGTATTTAGAAATACCTTTAGAAGGTCGTGGCTAAATTACTAAGGGAGATGTTCTCCCAGGGCTACCCTTAGAAAACTTGTGTAAAATATTAAAGACAACAAGTCTCAACCATATAAATGCTCTTGGATGAATCTACATATCTAGTCATTTTAGTGTACCAAATAGAATTGTTTTGTTCCTTAAATGTGAATGATATATAGAGAATGCTTGGAAGATAAGGAGATATGGAATGAATGCAATTGAATATCTTTACATATTGGAACGCCCCAAGATTACGCTTAAAAGGTTAACATACAAAACCTAGATGAACAAAAAAAATTGCATTACAAAGGTGACACTTAACATATCCCCTTGCACTCTTATGCACACAAGATACCTCAATACCAAATGATGACATACTTGGCATGCACACCAATGCAGTATGCATGGTGGCACAAGTGGAAGACTTACTAACCACATGTCAAAAATACTATGACTACATTGACTATCTCAAACAATGACAACAGAAAGAAATTTGAGGTTCTCATACCAAATTAGAAACCCCAACATCTTGCTCAATGAGCCACACTTTTAGGATATCAAGATTGGAAGCATAGAGTCAAATCAACAGCTCAAACTTCTACACTAAAAAAGCACAAGCTTAGATTTTAGGGTCCAAACCGCATCTCTTCAAACTTCGGGTTCTGACTCACAAATGTCAACCATGCAAAAATTGACCTCCATATGAGACTTTGAGCTCTCATCTCCAAGAGACTACACCTCGAACTTCAAGGTTTTATCTATAGCATTTTGGACTTTGGAGTTTCAAATACCACATGCAACTTGCGAACGATGAGGTCAACTTTGAACCCCACCTAGCAAATACTTCAGACTTTCGAGTCTAATCTGTATTTGACAGTTTGAACCTCAATGTCCAACATACAAATTGTAACTCTTCAAAAAGGAAGAGTCGAGTTTAAACTTTGACAAATGGCCATTTTATCCTTCGCATTTCAGACTTTGAGGTCTGAAATACATCTCATAAGGCTACTTGATTCCCTAACCTATTTCCCTGTCAATTATCTATTTCCACAACATACATTACACGATGATCCACAAGTGTTAATTTCCCATTTTTATATTCCAACACATACAAGTCTTTTTCTAGAAACATCAATATTTCAATGCCAAAATTTTGAAATTTTCAAACATAAAGCTCAAGAATTCAAGCATACCCTTTTGAAGCTAAGGGGTTGTAAAAACATTCTTTTCCAATCACATCAAGATTTTAAGGAAAAGTTTCCATGGCTTTAATGGAACATGCAAAAATATCAAACAAACAAATGGGGATTATTGAATTGACTCCCATTAATCCAACAATTTACCCATACAATCTTTCCATACTAAAATATACTCCAATACATCCACTTAAGATGGGCATGAGAAATATACAAGGAAATTTAAATAAAAGAGGAGAAGATGAAACCTTACCTTCCACCTAATGCACCACAAGAAGGGATGAGAATATTCTATTGAAGATGAGTCTCCTTCCTCACACACATGTGTTATATCTTATGTCAATGAAAACTATAGCATGCAGCTAATACATTCATATACGATGTAGACGAGGTGATTAAAATATATCATTAACAAGATTTTTCAATGGCATTTGATTTAAAATAGAGATTGTACCATCTTAAAGAACAGTCGATGGATTCATCTATTGCCACATTTGTATGGGCTTATCCCTAAATCAAGTACTTGTCGGCATAAATATGCACGAGGAATTAGAAATGATCATGTCTTAGGATTAATTGATTTAAGTGTTTGGGACCACACATCATGGGCTCTATGACATATTGAGTGCCCTCGCACACTTTGACCATACTATGGGAAATGTCTGGACATCCCAATGAACTTCTATTCCAAGATGATCTTGTTATGGACATACTTCTTCCCTTTGATAATGTTGATGATCCTTTGTATGATGATGATACTGAAGAGGAACTTGCTTATTGGGAAGTTCTTGAATGTCCTGATGACATAGAGACATATCCTCTTACTTCTCCTCTTTCTACACCTCTAGCATTGGCAACTACCCTACCACCTCCACTTGCAACTTTGATAAAGATCTTGGCTTCTCTCCATGTTACTTTAGATTCTCTCCAATAGGTTCACACTTGTCCTCTTGATCAGTGAGATATCTTCTTAACAGACATCCATCATTTATTTTTAGAATCTCTCATTCTCGATCTTGATGATAGCATTAAGGACATACATCTATCATTTAATGACAAATCCCATCGAGTTACATCATCTCTTAGTTTTGATCCCCTTGTTCTGTCTCCATCGCTTTATACTACTATCTTGACACATCCTGATTCACATCAATTCAAATCTCACACTTCAGTGGTCACTGTTCTCAAATCTTGCATGGCATAGTCACAGTTCAACCTTGGCTTTGAGAAACATGAGCAATTTCTAGAACCATACATCATTATTCCTTCATACGTTCCACTAGAGTGGGAATTCAATAGTTTGATAGCTCAGTGTTTCTATCTTCCAAAAGGAAGATGCATCATTTGTTGCAGAGGGACCTACTACAACATTCGTCATGGGCCCTATCTTGAAGGGATTTTAGGACTATCATCTTTTGGGGGGCCTTTTAGTCCTCTTCATTTTATTTTCTCTCTTTTGGAGAGGAGTTTTTTTCCAATGGGTTTTCTTCCTTTCTCCACTTTATGAGAGATTGCATTATACTTGTGTAACTCATTAGGCCTAGTTGTCATGACCTAGTTTCTTTTTTCCCACCTAAGCTATGCTTAAGGGGGTGTTAGTGTATATATTATATCATGCATTTTATGCACATGGATAATTACACATGGTTTTAAGCCTACTTAGGTGTTCTAGTTAGTCGGTGAGTCTCATTGAGATAACTCACCACCTCTTGCTAGTATTACGTGAGTTAACTTGCCACTGCTTTCAATTAGTGGTAGTTATGTGGATTTATCTTCTCCATTATTCTATCCACCTTTCACCTATATGTAGATCTTCAATGATAATACAATAATTCATCTTATTTCTATTTTTGTGTCAATTCTTTGTTTTGCCTATTTTGTGTTTTCAAATCTTGCATGAGCATGCAATGAAGTTTTTTCCTATGGGTATTCTCTTTTTTTCTTCTTGGGGTGTACATTCTCTTATACATTGGGGTTCTTTCAAATTGTACATGGGTACCTAATATGGCTTGTCTTGTTGGGACCAATTTCCTTATTACCTCAATTATGCTTAAGGGGGGTTGTTGGTGTAATTATTTATTGCACCTTATATTAAGTATACTTAGGTAATTAATATATATTTACTAATTTAAATTAGGAAATAATTGAGAAAATGTGTCATCTCCTTGATTGATGGGAGTACATGCCACCTCTACCTCATTCAACTTCTTGACTTGTTAGAAATGAAGGTGCAAGCCACACAAAGGAAATTTGATTCAAACCTTATTAATGTCCTAAAAAAATGTAGAATCAATGGAGATTGCAACAGAAATAAAACCCACTACACAGAAATAACATGCATTAAGAACTGAATGCATAACATAGCATGTAATGTGGCGAAAACCCTTTCAAGTAAAAAACTCCACCAAAAAAAGAGGCTCCAAGTTGTATTATCTTCAAATATGAGATTACAATACATGCACTTCCTATTCTTGTTCAGTTTTCAATCCAACGGTGCCTTTTACTCTCACCTTTGATAAAAATGCAGTACAAACATCTTTATAAAAGGGGTTGCCTTCTACGACAAGAAAACTGACATAATATCAATCGTCAAATCTGTAACCTAATGACAAACGATCCATATTTACAATGATAAAATTTGGCTCTAGAAGCGTTGTCCTCAAGCCTGGGGTAGGGTGCATGGCCCCCAAACTCCTCACAGAGGAATTAGTGTCAAGGACTAGATATAACTTGCAGCTAAAACATGATCGCTGCTAGTGAAACTTTTCATTCTTTATGGGTGATTTACAAACAATAATAGGAATAATAAATTACATAGGATTTACAAGGTTGATGGCACCTTAATCCTAACATTCTCCCACTTGACATGATACATTTTAAATACCCATAGGAAAATAACAAAATAATCAAGCACTAGAAATAAGGTCCATGGCTTATCTGCACCAAACAAATTTCTCTTTGCTCACATGCTTGGTCAAAGCATCTGTAATATTCTCCTGAGTGTCTACCTTCTTCAGCTCAATCTATCCATTTATAACCATTTCTCAAACAAAGTGATACTCTACATCAACATGCTTAGTCCAAGAATGATACATAGGATTCTTGGCCAAACAAATAGCAGTCTAGCTATCACAACCAATCTGAATGATCCTACAATCAAAACCAATACCTATACACAACACAGTCTCCTCAACTAAACTGCCTCCTTAGAGACATGGGTAGTACCCATATACTTTGATTTAGTGGTGGACAAAGCAACCATGGGATACATTTTTCTCATCCAACTCACTATCCACCAAACAAAAACACATAGCCACTGGTGGACCTTCAACTATTCAAGTCAAATGCCCAATCTACATCAACAAATCCCTATATGTCCAAAGTTTTGTTAGCATTGTCAGTATCAGAATAAACCAAATAGTAATCAGGATTACCTACTAGATATTTAAACACCTACTTTGCATAATTCCAATATTGTCTACCATGGTTAGACATAAATTTGCTCAAAACTCCCACTACTTGGGCGATATCTAGTCTAGTGCAAACCATTGCATACATCAAACTCCCTACAACACTAGCATATGACACATTAGACATATCCTCTAAATCTACCTCATTCTTTGGACACATCTCTGATGAAGGCTTAGTACCAATGGGTAAAGGAACTCCAACTAGGTTACAATCCTACATACTAAATCTCTGCAAAATGGTATTCACATACTTACTCTGAGACAACCAAAGCTTTTTTTTACCTCTATCCCTCTTGATCTGTTGGAAACATTGTCAAGAGACATTGTTGATATGATGTTGTCATTGATGGCAACAACCTAACATGTTCAAAGACAATTCCTGAGACAAAGATGTATACAATGTTTTGGTCTGATAAGATTAACTTAGCCAAATTGACTAAGCATTGACAACACATTGAGACAGTGACAGTAATTCAGTCAGTACTCCTCCGTAGTTGAAGATCAAGGTATGCGGTTCTGGTATGTTGTAATCAACCCCTTGGTGATGTTGTGTTCCAAAGTTCAAGTTCTAACTTCCTCCGAAAGATATATGGTGAAATGCCTAAGTCCAGGTAAACAGAGTTAAACCATAAACAATGAAGAACACATGAATATTTTGGTCCGCATTCCTCTAGTATTGATTATCTCGATGTGTAGTTTGGAGTGTTGTAAACACATATGAGAAGTATCTAATTATAGACCTTCAGATTATGAAGTTCACCGGAAGATCATCTACAAGCTCCCAAGTATCGGCATTTAGTTTGACAGTGTTTCACAAAGATAGAGTCATCAGTTCAAAGATCCACATCTTGTCATATAAGAATATTATGATTTGCAGTTATAAAGGTATGATTAGTGACATCTAATGAATGTCTGATATGAATTTTGGAGTCCAGATTGGTCCGCATCACAAGTTGTGTTATGACAGTCAACAAGGTTAAGAGTATATTCAAGAATGAAGCTGACACTCAATTGGATCATTGTGCGGTGAAGATATACTACTTGAATCACTATTCCAAGTGGTTCTAAAATAGGTTCATACATATATGAATAGTCTTGAAGGTTTGCATTGGTCCGCATAACTTTGTGTAAAGGATTCAAGCCGACAGAGCATAGCTTTTTGTGTACATGTTTCATCACTGGCAAGATGACCTAGTTTTGATTTAAATTTTGTTATATATATATATATTGGATAGATTTTAGCATTTGGCATGAACATAGTGCGAATTTGAAGTATGTGCAATCTAAGATAGTCTGTGACCAGAATGGACTAGTAAGGGCAAAAAAATAGAGCATATGTGAAACAGAGCAGAAAAGTAGGGCAGACATTATGAAGACATTTGAGTCTGTATACTAAGTTATAATTGAAACTGCACTTCAACATTTTGTAGATGCACTTATAGTAGTCTTCTTCTATCAGTGAGCCATTTCTTCTATCCTCTCATCTCTTTCTTTAGGAACTTAGCCTCTTGTGAGCAGTGAGCCCTAAGGCAATAAGCCTCTTGTAATTCGGTATTGCTATCACTAATCTATTTCTATGGGCTAACCCCCACCATGGTTTTTCCCTTTTTAGGTTTTCCACATAAAAATACTAGTGTTCATGTGTTATGATTTTGTGGTTGGTTTTCTTATGCTTACTTTACTTTCATGTTATTAAAATTGGCAAATGGATTAATGAATGTGTAAAAGAAAAGTTTCACAAAATACTGATTCACCCCCCCTCTCAGTATTCTTTGTATTCAACAATTAGTATCAGAGCAAGGTTCCTTGGAAGAAGCCTAACAACTTGAGGAAGATCTGGGAAGGTTTACTCACGGAAGCACAAAGGTATCTCACTTATCTTGAAGAGGATCCTCCTGGCAACATTAAGATTGGTAATCAAGTATATATTAATAATGAACAATTTCAAGCAGCTCTAGAAGATCTTGACAACTCCAAAGATGATATCAAGGGTTTAGAAGAGAGTATCAAAGAAGCTAATATTTGCATTCTAAAATTAAAAGAACAGATTAGTAAATCTCAGGAAAGAAGGAAGGAATTATGTGAGAAACTAAAACAAGCAAATGAATCTACAGAGAGTCTTCTCAAGTTAATTGAAAAAAAAGCCAAGAATGAATAATATCTGAATCAAGTTGTGAAGGACAAGTTAGAGGAATGTGAAAAACTAGGGAAAGAAGTTTTGCTCTTAAAATTTGATCTAGAAGCAGCAAATAGCTACGAAGAAAAATTCAAAATAAGCTCAGCAAAACTTGATTAGTTGCTAGCTAGTCAAAAGTATCTAGATGATAAACAAGGCTTGGGATTTGAAAATGAAGAAAGTTCAAATTTAGGACAAGACAGATCTAAATAAAGAAGAGACAGAGACCATCCGGTAAGGAATCAAAGAAGAAGACCTATATATATTCGATAGATTTCATCATTTGGCATGAACATAGTGTGAATTTGAAGTATGTGCAATCTAAGATAGTCTGTGACTAGAATGGACTAGTAAGGGCAGAAAAATAGAGCATATGTGAAACAGAGCAGAAAAGTAGGGCAGACATTATGAAGACATTTGAGTCTGTATACTAAGTTATAATTGAAACTGTACTTCAACATTTTGTAGATGCACTTATAGCAGTCTTCTTCTGTTAGTGAGCCATTTCTTCTATCCTCTCATCTCTTTCTTCAGGAAGTGAGCCTCTTGTGAGCAGTGATCCCTAAGGTAGTAAGCCTCTTGTAATTCAGTATTGCTATCACTAATATATTTCTATGGGTTAACCCCCACCACGATTTTTCCATTTTTGGGTTTTCCACGTAAAAATACTAGTGTTCATGTGTTATAATTTTGTGGTTGGTTTTCTTATGCTTACTTTACTTTCATGTTATTAAAATTGGTAAATGGATTAATGAATGTGTAAAAGAAAAGTTTCACATAATACTGATTCACCTCCCCTCTCAGTATTCTTTGTATTCAACAATTGGTATCAGAGCAAGGTTCCTTGGAAGAAGCCTAACAACTTGAGGAAGATTTGGGAAGGTTTACTCATGGAAGCACAAAGGTATCTCACTTATCCTAAAGTAGATCCTCTCGGCAACATTAGGATTGGTAATCAAGTATATATTAATAATGAACAATTTGAAGCAGCTCTAGAAGATCTTGACAACTCCAAAGTTGATATCAAGGGTTTAGAAGAGAGTATCAAAGAAGCTAATATTTACATTCTAAAATTAAAAGAACAGATTAGTAAATCTCAGGAAAGAAGGAAGGAATTATGTGAGCAACTAAAACAAGCAAATGAATCTATAGAGAGTCTTCTTAGGTTGATTGAAAAAAAAGCCAAGAATGAAGAATATCTGAATCGAATTGTGAAGGACAAGTCAGAGGAATGTGAAAAACTAGGGAAAGAAGTTTTTCTCTTAAAATTTGATCTAGAAGCAGCAAATAGCTATGAAGAAAAAATCAAAATAAGCTCAGCAAAACTTGATTAGTTGCTAGCTAGTCAAAAGTATCTAAATGATAAACAAGGCTTGGGATTTGAAAATGAAGAAAGCTCAAATTTATTACAAGAGAGATCTAAATAAAGAAGAGACAGACACCATCTGGTAAGGAATCAAAGAAGAAGACCTAAAGGAGCTCCGGTTAGACAACCAAATGCATAAAGGTACCTATCTTTCAATGGCTATTGTTTTAAATGCAATAAGTATGGTCATAGGGCTACTCAGTGTAGAAGTAGAATGAATCAAAATGTTCCATCCTTTTCTGGTCAATGTTTCAATTGCAAAAGGATTGGTCATAAATGTACCAAACTATTCAAGGAATAGTCAATTCTTTGATGGCAAGTGCTTTGCATACAATAGATTTGGGCATATGGCTAATCAGTGCAGATCAAGACCAATTCCCAAATATAGAAGAAATCAAGGTCAGATAAATGTTGTTTGTTTCAATTGCAACAAGTTCAGACACTTTGTCAAATTCTGTAGAAGTAGAAATGTAATAAGAAACCACCCTACAGAGAAAGGGAAAATAGGGCAGAAAGATGTCAAGGGCAAGAACAAGTTTGATCCGATAGATACTAAGAATGAAATGAGCAAGATCTGGATCAAGAAAGATGTTAATGAAGTCAAGAATGGATCTGCACCAGTCTCTGGTGTAGATACTGCCTCTGGGAAGTAAATTGAGAGCTCTGGCTTAGGGGGAATAGTGTTTAAAATCTAAATCCCCCAGCCAGAAAGTTGATGCTGGAATCCAGTACGGAGATATGTGGTAGAACCTGACATGACAGATCTTTTGAAATAAATTCTAGAAGAAAAATTCCTAATACAGAGTATTGAGGAGCAATCCAAATCGACTGTATTCTACAGTGAAGAGTTTGATAGCTTTTTGGAATAAGCATTAATGACAATTAGGTTAAGTCATGCGGAGGATAAAAGGGAACTAATTTAGTCTCAAAATTACTTTGCACTTGAATCTATCAGGTGTATAGATATTCAAGTAGAATTTGAGCAACAAAAACCAAGATTTGAAGCGTTTGGAGAAATTTGAAGAAAGGAAACCCTAACACAGCAGAACAAGGTATTTTTATTGAAACCCTATTAGAAAATCTGATTGAAATTCTAAAATGGCAATGCCGCAAGTGATTGATAGTACTGAGTGACCTCGGACAAAATTCAAGAAACACCCTTACAATGCAACAAAAGTAGATCCATTGGGAGCATTCTCTCATATTCCGCACAAAATTCTGTACATAGAGGATGTTAGGGCATATATTCATGTTGCCCTAGAAGAACATGAGAAGAGAAAATTCACCAACTTATTTCTAAATCACTTGTGTGATGGAGGTTACGATCTAAAAATTTAATACAAGGGATTAGAGACAGAAATTTATCCAATGCATTAATTTTCCAACCTTCACTAAAGATGAATGGGTTTGGTATGTATTGAGCAGGGTTCATGATGAATATAATGATCTAGACAAGAGGATCATTGAGATTGTTGTTGTAGAATATCTAAACATCTACAACAAGTCTTTGATTGAAATCATTACTGATCTACCACATAGCCTGGGCAACATAATGAGTACAAGAAAGGAAGATGCTATGGCTAAGGACATAGAATTGAGAGAACACTCATTGATAAGATTATGACCAGGGATCACCCCTAAGGAGAAAGTCAAAATCTCTAAAGAAGTCAAGGATGCCTTTAGGACAAAGAGAAGAATGAATTCATTGATGCTGGGAGAAATTGATAAAGTGGTCAAGGAAACAGAGGAGATCAGTTTGGCAGCTCTAAGGAAAAACAACATTCCTACCATTTATGACAAAGAAGAAACAAATGGTGAAGATAACACATATGTTCCAGAAGTTAATGTAGAAAAGGAAGAATCTGATCAAACCCCTACTGCTAATGATCAAGACATCGCTGAAAAGGATCAAACTGAAACAAATCCTCCTCCAGGACAATAGACTGATAATCAAGAACAAGCTAAGGAAAGCACTACACTGGAGCAAAATATTAGTCAACAAGAGAATATGAACATGGAACCTACGGAACCAAATCAAGAAGAATAAGTGTCTGAAGAAGTCATAAGAGACACTGCTACTGCCCTAGTTGATTCTGCCAGAGAACTTTTGGAGAAAGAACAAGATTTAGATGAGTCTAAGCTTCTACAAGGACCAATAAATTTGGCCTCAATGTCTCCTATGCAAAAAATCAAACTAGTGTCAATTGTTCAAGAAAAGGCACGGGAAGAGATACTAAAGTCACACATGCAGGACAATGAACTCATTGGTGAAGCATCCGGGATCCTAGAGAAGATAATACCTTCATACCAGAAGGACACACCTTTGCCATCAATCGATCAACTCAAAGGCCTAATCAAATATGTAAGTTCTCATTTTGAGTCATTTGAAAAGTCTGCAGAAATAAAAGTTAGAAAAGAATATAATGAGAAAAGGTTAGCTAAATTGAAGACCATGGTGGATAATGATAAAATTTTGCTAGACATTGGAATAAAAAACATAGAGAAGGCTATTAAGGAATCTTACAATATATACAAATTTTTCTTATCATGGCCGAATGTTACTAAGGAGATAGAAGAAAAAATCAAGGATCTAGAACTCCAATTGTCAAATATTTCTAAGACATATGATCTGGCAGATGAATCAATAAATAGTAAATAGATAAAAGTTGTAAATATCCACAATGATTTGAGCAATCTGATGAAAAAGAGGGAAGAAGTTAAAAATAGGTTGTGTCAGTTGAGAGGGCTAATAAGTCCTAAAATAGATTCAATGACCCATCTTGCAGAAGAAGCCTTGAAGATAAAAGTAATAATTGATACACCCCTCGATCTACAGAAGGCAGAAAAATTAATCTTTTTGATAAATGGCCACATTCAAAATTTGGAAAGTGCAAAGAATAAAAAGGATGGAGAGTTAGCTCTGATAAAAACTATTTATAGTGATATTCTACCTCCTACAACTAACTAATCCAACTAAAGATTGCACCTATACATATGCGGCAGAATATGATAGTTTTGAAGTTTTGACACAATTTTTGCTACTTGTACATACACCTTTGCCATTGATGTCAAAGGGGGAGAAGAAGATCTGGTGAAAAATGCCTGAACATATGAAGGGAAGAAGAAAAATAGAGTGTATATAGTAAGGGGGAGTAGATAAAAAATTTCACTAAGTGTTGCCATCAATGCCAATGGGGAAGATTGTTGGCAATATATTCAAGAGACACTGCTGATATGATGTTGTCATTGATGGTAACAACCTAACATGTTCAGAGACAACTCATGAGACAAAGATGTATACAATGTTTTGGTCCGGTAAGATTAACTTATCCAAATTGATAGTGAGTATTGACAACACATTGAGACAGTGACAGTAATTCAGTCAGTACTCCTCCGCAGTTTAAGATCAAGGTATGCAGTTCTGGTATGTTGTAATCAACCCCTTAGTGATGCTATGTTTTATTGTTCAAGTTCTAACTTCCTTCAAAAGACATTGTGAAATGCCTAAGTCCAAGTGAACAAAGTTAAGCCATAAACAGTGAAGAACACCTGAATATTTTGGTCCGCGTTCCTCCGGTATTGATTGTCTCAATGTGTGGTTTGGAGGTGTTGTAAACACATATGAGAAGTATTTACTTCCAAACCTTCAGATTCTGAAGTTCACTGGAAGATCATCTACAAGCTTCCAAGTATCGACATTCAGTTTGACAGTGTTTCACAAAGACAGAGTCATTAGTTCAGAGATCCGCATCTTGTCATATAAGAATATTATGATCTATGGTTATAGAGGTATGATTGGTGACATCTAATGAATGTATGATATGAATTTTGGAGTCCAGATTGGTCCACATCACAAGTTGTGTTATGACAGTCAACAAGGTTAAGAGTATATTCAAGAATGAAGCCGACACTCAATTGGATCATTGTGCGGTGAAGATATACTACTTGAATCATTATTCTAAGTGGTTCTAAAATAGGTTCACACCTATATGAACACTCTTGAAGGTTTGCATTGGTCTGCATAACTTTGTGTAAAGGATTCAAGCCGACAGAGTATAGCTTTATGTGTATACGTTTCATCACTGGAAAGCCGACCTAGTTTTGATTTAAATCTTGTTTTATATATATATATATATATTGATATTTGGTGTGAACATAATATGAATTTGAAGTATGTGCAATCTAAGATAGTCTGTGACCAGAAAGGAATAGTAAGGGTAGAAAAATAGAGCATATGTAGAAAATGAGGGCAGACATTATGAAGACATTTGAGTTTGTATACTGAGTTATAATTGGAATTGCACTTTAGAATTCTGTAGATGCACTTATTGCAGTCTTCTTCTGGTAGTGAGCCATTTATTCTATCCTCTCATCTCTTTCTTCAGGCAATGAGCCTCTTGTGAGCAGTGAGCTTAGGGCACTGAGCTCATGGTAGTGAGCCCTAAGGTAGTGAGCCTCTTGTAATTCGGTATTGCTATCACTAATATATTTCTGTGGGTTAACCCCCACCATGGTTTTTCTCTTTTTGGGTTTTCCACATAAAAATACTAGTGTTCATGTGTTATGATTTTGTGGTTGCTTTTCTTATGCTTACTTTACTTTCATGTTATTGAAATTAGTAAATGAATTAATGAATGTGTAAAAGAAAAGTTTCACAGAATACTGATTCACCCCCCCTCTCAGTATTCTTTGTATTCAACATGATCTCCATACCTAGAATATACCTGGATGCTCCAAGATCCTTCATATCAAATGCACCTCAAATTTGGGCTTTCAATTTACTGATCATACCCTTAGTATTGCTGAAAAGTAACATGTCATCAACATACAATGAAATGATCAGAATAGAGTCATCAATACAATGAATGTAAACATAATGATCTTCCTCACTTCTAACAAAACCTAATTTCAACACAAGTGAGTGAAACTTTTGGTATCACATTCTCGGGGACTATTTCAGACCTTAAAGAGATCTCTTCAATCTACAAACCCAATGTTCTTTCCCTTTTACCTCAAAACTTGTAGGTTGTTGCATGTAAATTTCTTCCTCAAGATCTCCATGCAAAAATGCAACCTTAACATCCATTTGCTCTATTTCCCAATCAAGAGTTGCAACAATGGATAAAAAAATCTAATATAAGTTAATTTAGCAATAGGAGAGAATATTTCACCAAAATCAACTCCCTCTCTCTGGGAGTAGCACTTGGCTACTAGTCTAGTCTTATACTTCTCCAGTGAACCGTCTGCTCCAAACTTCTTCTTAAAGACCCACTTGCAAGCTATGGTCTTTCTTCCTTTGGGAAAATGAACAAGATCCCAGGTGTTGCAAGAGTCTAAAGTCATCATCTCCTCCTGCATGTATAACTATCAAGACTCACTATCATCTGCATGAATATAGCTTCCCTGCAGGATCTAGGTTCATCGTTAGTACTCAATAAAGCAACTACAGAACAAAATTTGGTGGGCTATACCTTTCAACTAGATTTCGTTGTCTTGTGGATCTTCTTAGAGGTGGAATAATAGAATCTTTGGGTTCTTTTGCATGCTCATTTGTACCAATTTCTTCTATTACAACATATTCTTCCTCATCAGAGCTTTCACTCAAGTCTTCTTCTGCGTCTTCACCCCCCAATCCATCATTATGTTCTTCCTGAGGTGCACCTTCATGCTCTAATACAAAATGCACTCTCTTCACCTTTTCTTCTTTTTCCTTTGGCTATTTAGGTTCTAAAATAACACTAAGTTCCCTAAAAATAACATCTCTAAAATATATAATCTTTCATGTTAGTGGGTTCCAAAGCTTATAACCTTTTACATTATCACCATATCCAATGAAAGTACACTTTTCAACTTTTGAATCTAGCTTATTTCATTTTTCTTTATGCACATGAACATAAGTCTCACAGCCAAAAAACCTTAAATGTGAAACGGAAGGTTTCTTACCTGTCCACATTTCATAAGGAGTTGAAACAAGAGCCTTACACAAATATTTGTTAACCAAGTAGTTTGTAATACACACATCTTCTGCTTGAAAGTATTTATTTAAATATTATTCACTTAACATACTTCTAGCTCTTTCCATTATTGTCCAATTCATCTTTTCTACCATTCCATTCTGTTGTGGAGTATACGGAATAGTTTTCTGTCTAACAATACTTGCATGCTTACACAATTCATCAAATTCCTTAGATCAATATTCCCCTCCATTGTCAAATCTCCAAACCTTTGTCTTATGATCTGATTGCTTTTCAACTAAAACTTTATATTCCTTAAATTTAGTGAAAACTTCAAATTTGTGATGCATAAAATAAATCCAGGTAAATATTGAGGCATCATAAATGAAAGAAACAAAATATCTAGACTTTCTTATTGATTTAACATCCACTGGAACAAAAACATCTGAATGAATAATTTCCAATTTATCATTAGATTTATCACTGCCAGAAGGAAAGGGAGACCTATTTTGTTTTCCAAACACATAGTGTTCACAAAAATTGAAACTCTCATCATAATATGATAAACCATCTAACAATTTTTTATTTAAAATAGTCTTTAAACTAGACTGATTTAGTGGTCCAATCTACGGTGCCACAACATACATGTATTTTCAGTATTAGCATCAGATGCATAAGTAGCATTACAAATAGTAGTGACTTCTAGTTTAAACAGAGTTTCCATCTTTTCCCCTTTGCTACCACCAAGTTTCCTCTCACCAATCTACAACCATAGTTATCAAATGTCACATACATTCCCAAATCATTCAACTTTGAAACAAAAAGCAAATTTCTAGCCAATCCATGAACATACAAAACACCAGGGAGGGTTTTAGTTCTCCCATCACTAAAACACAATATTAACTTCCCTTGTCCAACAATAGGATATGTAGAGTTGTGCCTAAGGTACACATTTCCTCCATCATACTCTTCGTATGTGGAAAACCATTCTTTATGCGGGGTTATGTGGTACGAGCATCTTGAGTCAACCAACTAATGATCATGAGGAACAACTACATGCAGAAAGTAAAACCTCATCCCCTACATTCTAATACTTGTCAGTAGTGGAATCCCATTGTTTCTTCGGGTTTCTACATTCCTTTTTCACATGTCCTCTCTTTCCACAGTTCCAACAATTGACTCTATTATTCTTTCCAGGAGTCTTAGAATGACCCTTAGACTTGTCTTTAGACCCCTTCTGATCTCCTTTTGGTCCTCTTTCCATAGACCTTCCCTTGACATTAAGAGCGTCCCCTGAACTATCCGAACATTTCTTCCTCAATTCATGTGACATCAGAATTGAAACAAGAGCATCCAACTTTGGATCTGTGAGGTTAGCAATGATAGTCAAAATAACATTCTCCCATGAATTGAGTGAAGAACAGAGAAGCAATATACATTTATCTTCCTCATTCACATCAACATCTACAGATGACTTAATAATAAATTAAATGGATTCAAATGCTCTACAATCGATTCACCCTCTTTCATTTTCATAGAAAATAACTTACACTTTAAGTAAAACTTATTTACCATACTCTTGGCTTGGTAGATCTCACCTAGATGCTTCCACCAGTTATCTACAAACTTCTCATTCGCAACATTTAGTAGAATAGAATCTGCAAGACACAGCCGAATGGTTCCCCATGCCTTCTTATCCAGTTTATCCCACTCATCTTGAGCAACATCATTAGGTTTCTTCTCTTTCATAACAGTCAATCATTGATTTCTTTCCTCTAGCAAATCCTCCATTTTCAGCTTCCACAATTCATACCCCATACAATTGAACTTTTCAATGTCCAACCTAGAGGTAGAAGCAATAGTGGATGCATCCATGATATATATGATGATAACTGAGAGGGGGAGGTGAATCAGTTATCCTTAATTCGCTTTCAATTCAAACACTTAAATCCACTTTGTTAATCAATAGCATAGCAATTAATCATTCATGAAAGCATATGACATAAACACCAGAGCAGATACACATCAACACATGAAACACCAAGATTTTGACGTGGAAAACCCGGTTAAGGGAAAAACCACGGGGTGATTAACCCAAGGATTATTCTCTGTTAGAAGAATAAGAAAAATAGATGGCACATGCCAATTAGGGCTCACTGCTTGAGCACACTGCCCACAAGGAGGCACACTGCCTACAAGAGACACACTGTCTATAAGATAACAAGTATTACAAACTTGAACTGGAGATTTGACATCTTTACCATGCCTGGATCAGTTCTATTTAAGCCTAAAAACTCCTGCTCTGCCTTTCGCACTTCCCTTTGCTATATCACTCTCATCACCACAAGACACACTTCAAAATGAATTCACAAACCCTTATTTATACAAGGCATCAACTTAGGAACAATAATCTAAGTCGGCAAACACCTACAAAATCATTCACAAGATGTGTAATACATCCGGTCGGCCTGTCTCAGGAAGAACACCAACAACCAGTGGTCTTTACATCAAATCCAAACTCTAACTTTAATGCGGACCACCAATAAGAATTGTACACGATCCAAGGATCACAGAAACCTTTCTTGAGTTATCAAGAACATCCGCACTTTATCAGCTTACTGGAATTCTTCTCTTCTTCATTCGAAACTTCAAGAACATAGTTTGTCACCACTGTCATAATGCAAAAGGTTCATCCGGACCTCCACACAATGCACAAATCAAGTTGTCACTTCATACTGACTTCTTCAACACTCCCTCCAATCCGCAGAATGAGAGAATGTAATTCTGGAGCTCACCAGACCAATCTGTGACACTCTGTCACCACTGAACGCCTACCGGAACCGGTTCTACTTGAGTGAACATAACTTCTTCAGATCTTCATGTGGACCTCTAAAATCTTAACTGGAACATCTCAAGACTCATATCTACAAACCCTTTAATCCGCATCCTCTGATCCTCAACCTATTGAGTACTTTTGCCTTCTTCTCATCACTGTTCTTCACTGTTCCTAATTGAGACTAATTTTCTCAATATCCTCAACACACATCTCATCCAAACCTTATCAATGCAATATGAGTATGTTGAAATCAATGAGAACACTGGTTAACCTCATACTCGCAATAATCTCCCCCTTTGTCATTGATGGCAACATATGATGTGAAAAACCATCAAGACAAGAACTTCTCTTTTCTGTCACAGCTCCCCCTATCAGCAACAACTCTTCACATGTCTTCTCTTCCTTTACTGCTCCCCCTTTGATCATCAACCACTTGTTTTTCACATGTCTCCTCTCCCCCTTTAACATCAATGGCAAAGGGCTCATACTTGCAATTCTAACATATCAGAATCATACCAGCTGCTCCCCCTTAGTAGCAGCTCCCCATCATCAATCTGGATCACAAGATATGACTGTGATATCCACCGGACTGATGCACATCAGTGCATCCTAGTTCATCACCGGAGGGGCCATGACCCCTAACTTCTCCCTGAGATACTCAAAAGAGTCCTTGGGAAGAGGTTTAGTAAAGATATCTGCAAGCTGATCCTTGGAGGGCACATACTCCAATTTGACTTCACCCTTGTTCACTTGTTCTCTCAAAAAGTAAAATTTGATAGATATATGCTTAGTCTTAGAATGCAATACCAGATTCTTAGAAATATTTATTGCACTTGAATTATCACAAAAAATTGTGAGAGGCTCCTCATATTCTACTTGAATATCTCTTAGCATTTGCTTCATCCACAAAACTTGAGTGCAACTACCTGCTACTGCAATGTATTCTGCTTTTGTTGTAGATAGGGATATTGCTTCTTGTTTCTTGCATAGCCAAGAAACTAACCTTTTTCCCAAAAAGAATGCTCCTCCACTTGTACTCTTCTTGTCATCCACATCTCTTGCCCAATCTGCATCTGTATATGCATGAAGAGAAAAGTCATGATCTCTAGGATACCATAGGCCATACTCAACTGTCCTTTCAAGTACCTAAAGATTCTTTTGATTTCCATGACATGAGATTCTCTGGGATCAGCCCGAAATCTCGCCACAAGACCAACAGCCTGCATTATATCTGGTCTAGTCTGAGTGAGGTACAATAATCCTCCAATCATTGATCTATACTTTGTCTGATCTATCTTAGGAGAGTCATCATCTTTGCTCAACTTACATCTGGTAGCCATGGGAGTGTTCATTGGCTTTGAATCTTCCATTCCAAATTTCTTCAATAGTTCTTTCACATACTTGGTCTGAGAGATAAATATTCCTTTCTTTGTCTGAGTAATTTGCAGACCCAAGAAGAAATTTATTTCACCAAGCATTGACATTTCAAACTCACTTTTCATTTGGTTTGCAAAGGTTTTACACATACTGTCTCTTCCTCCAAAGATGATATCATCAACAAATACTTCAACAATCAAGATGTTTTCATGATCAATTTTGAAGTATAGGTTACTATCAGCAGTACCTTTGTTGAAACCAATCTTCAAAAGATGTTTGTCCAGCCTCTCATACCATGCTCTTGGAGCTTGCTTTAGACCATACAGTGCCTTCTTTAATTTGTAGACCATATCACCATGCTCAGATAACTGAAATCCATCTGGTTGTTCAATGTACACTTCTTCTTCTAAGTCACCATTCAAGAAAGCAGATTTGACATCCATCTGATACACTTTGAAATCTTTGAAGGTAGCAAATGCAAGAAATAGTCTAACTACTTCAATTCTTGCCACCAAAGCAAAGGTTTCCTCAAAATCAATCCCTTCTATTTGAGAGTAGCCTTTGCAGACTAATCTGGCCTTATTTCTGATTACTTCACCAACTTCATTTAGTTTGTTCTGGAAGACCCATTTGGTTCCAATCACATTCTTGTTTCTAGGTCTAGAAACAAGATCCCAAGTGTGATTTTTCTCAATTTGCATTAATTCTTCTTCCATTGCTTTTGTCCAATTTTCATCATTGCATGCTTCATTTATTTTCTTAGGTTCAATCTTTGAAATTAGACAATATTCATCTGAATTTTGAGCAACATTCCTTCTAGTTTGCACACCTTTGTTTTTGTCACCTATGATCTGATCTTCAGAGTGGTTCAGTCTTACATACCTTAGAACTTTGGGAGTTTCTTGCACTTCTGCTTCTTGATCATGCTCATTCAGACCTGTCTCTTCTTCCTGATTTACCAAATCAGTCTAAATATGACTCTTAGGAGAGGATGGAGTACTTTGAACCAGAACATCATTTTGATCATCTTCATCATACTCATAAAATCTTGAGGGCTTCTCAATACCTTCATCAACCTTCACATTTGTACTTTCTATCATCTTTCTTAGTCTCTTATTGTAACACCGGTATGCTTTGCTTTGAGTGGAGTAACCCAAGAAAATTCCTTCATCACTTCTAGCATCAAACTTTCCTAGATCTTCATTTCTTTTAATGTAACACTTGCTACCAAATACTCTGAAATATCTAATAGTAGGAGTGATGCCAAACCAAAGTTCATAAGGAGTCTTACCGGTATTGCTTCTGATTTGAACTCAATTGAGAGTGTAGACTACAGTGTTGACAGCTTCTTTCCAAAATATTTGAGGAACATTTGCTTCCATCATCATTGTCCTGGATGCTTCCTAGATGGTCCAGTTCCTTCTCTCAACTACTCCATTCTGTTGTGGAGTCCTAGGAGCAGATAACTGTCTCTTTATACCATGCTTCTCACAAAAATCTATGAATTCACCAGATGTGAATTCACCACCTCTATCAGACCTCAGACATTTCAGTTTTAATCCGGTTTGATTCTCTACCATAGCCTTGAAGATTTTGAACTTCTCAAATGCTTTTGATTTCTCTTTCAGAAAGGTGACCCACATCATCTGGGAATGGTCATCAATCAGTAACATGAAGTATCTATCACCTTGCATACTCTTGATTCTTGTTGGACCACATAGATCAATATGAACTAACTCCAATAATCCGGTAGAGGACTGATCCTTGCTTTTAAATGAGACTCTGCTCTGTTTACCTAGCTGACATTCTTTGCACAAACTATTTGTAAGTTTTATCAACTTTGGAAGATCTCTTACAGCCTGAGTATTGCTTATCTTGATGATGTTATCAAAATTTACATGACACATCCTTCTATGCCATAACCAACTCTGATCAACTTGAACAAATAGACAACTTTTATTAGTACCAACTAGATGGAAGATATTACCTTTTGTTTGAGTACCGAATGCAATCTCAGTTCTGAAGCTTTCAAAGATCTTGCATCTTCCATTCTTGAACCGGAGATCATAGCCTTTGTCCACCAACTGACCAACACTGAGAAGATTGTGCTTCAATCCTTCAACATACAGTACATTACCGGTTTTGTTCTTTCCATCAAAAGAAATAGTTCCCCTACCTCTGATTCTACCAGCAGAATTGTCACCAAACTTTACCATTCCTCCTTCATACCTTTCCAAATCTAAGAACTTGTTCTTGTCACCTGTCATATGGTGAGAGCATCCACTGTCAATAACCTAATCATCCTTTTCTTCAACTTGGGCAGCCAAAGCTCTTTCTACAACCTTATGATTGATAGATATTGGATCTTCTTCCTTGATGGCAATAAACACCCATTCATTTCTGGATTTGTCTCCCATCTCTGATTCATCATCTGTTACTCCTTCATTATCAGCTTCTTCATGAACATAATAACAATTCTTTTGGAACCTTTGTCTGTTAGAATTTGACCTTGTAGATCTTTCTGGGCATCTTGAGGCAAAGTGACCAATCTTATTGCAGTTGAAGCATTTAAAAGGTAATTTTCTTTCATACTTACCGGATCCTCTTGGTAGTCTTTTTGCAATGAGGGCTTCAAGTTGAGCTATTTCTGCTTCTTCCTCTTCCATGTCTTTCCTTGCTTGATCATACCATGACAGCTTCCTTGAAGAGTTTTCTCCCGAATCATATCTTTGTTTGTCTTTCACATAGGCACTGGCTTTGAATGTAGATTTAGTCTTGGGGGGATCATCTCCAAACTTGGTCATTTCAAATGCAGCCAGTTTGCCAGCCAATTGGTCTCTTGTGACAGTTGTATGAGCTCTGAATTCATCAATGGTAGCAACGTTGATTTTGTAGGCAGCAGGAAGGGATCTAAGAATTTTGCAAACAATCTCATTTTCATCCAAAACTCCACCAGCATTCCTAATTCCACACACCAGCTCATTTATTCTTGGCATAAAGGTAGTGATATTTTCATCATCTCTCATCTTCAAAGCCAGTACTCTTAACAAACTCATCTCCTTCATGCAGAAGTTCCAGTTTAATCCAGATCTCATAGGCAGTTGGTAGGTCAATAACATTTGAGAGCTCTGAGTTAGTTAATGCACTTAGAAGAGCCTCTTTAGTCCGCAGATTGTTTTCAGCATCTGTCATTTCATTTAGAGTTGTTAGACCACCCTGTGGAGGTGTATATGCTTTTGTGACCATAGACAAGTATGCCTTTCCCATACACTCCAAGTGACATTTCATGCGGCCTTTCCAAAGAGTGAAGTTGGTTCCATCAAACTTCAGCATGTCCTTCTTGTATGACAACATCCTGGATCTCCTCAAGCGGTTAAGCTCTTTTTAGAGGAACTTGGCTCTGATACCAATTGTTGATAACTGAGAGGGGGGGTGAATCAGTTATCCTTAATTCACTTTCAATTCAAACACTTAAATCCACTTTGTTAATCAATAGCATAGCAATTCATCATTCATGAAAGGATATGACATAAACACCAGAGCAGATACACATCAACATATGAAACACCAAGATTTTGACGTGGAAAACCTGGTTAAGGGAAAAACTACGGGGTGATTAACCCAAGGATTATTCTCTATTAGAAGAATAAGAAAAATAGATGGCACATGCCAATTAGGGCTCACTGCCCGAGCACACTGCTCACAAGGAGGCACACTGCCTACAAGAGACACACTGTCTACAAGATAACAAGTATTACAAAATTGAACTAGAGATTTGACATCTTTACCATGCATGGATCAGTTCCATTTAAGCCCAAAAACTCCTACTCTGCCTTTCGCACTTCCCTTCACTATATCACTCTCATCACCACAAGACACACTTCAAAATAAATTCACAAACCCTTATTTATACAAGGCATAAACTTAGGAACAATCATCTAAGTCGGAAAACACCTACAAAATCATTCGCAAGACGTGTAATACATCCGGTCAGCCTGTCTCAGGAAGAACACCAACAACCGGTGGTCTTTACATCAAATCCAAACTCTAACTTTAATGTGGACCACCAATAAGAATTGTACACAATCCAAGGATCACAGAAACCTTTCCTGAGTCATCAAGAACATCTGCACTTTATCAGCTTACTGGAATTCTTCTCTTCTTCATCCAGAACTTCAAGAACACAGTCTGTCACCACTGTCATAATGCAAAAGGTTCTTTTAGACCTCCAAACAATGTACAAATCAAGTTGTCACTTCATACTAACTTCTTCAACACTCCTTCCAATCCACAGAATGAGAGAATGTAATTCTGGAGCTCACCGGACCAATCTGTGACACTCTGTCACCACTGAATGCCTGCCAGAACCGGTTCTACTTGAGCGAACATAACTTCTTCAGATTTTCATGCGGACCTCTAAAATCTTAACTGGAACATCTCAAGACTCATATCTACAAACCCTTTAATCTGCATCCTCTGATCCTCAACCTATTGAGTACTTTTGCCTTCTTCTCATCACTGTTCTTCACTGTTCCTGATTGAGACTAATTTTCTCAATATCCTCAGCACACATCTCATCCAAACCTTATCAATGCAATATGAGTATGTTGACATCAATGACAATACTGGTTAACCTCATTCTTGAAACAATATATACATAAGATATACAAAATAAATAACAATCAAATCTCCCACTATAGCTAAAAAACCTTCACACTACCACACAAGAATCAAAGTTGGTTGGGCTCTGATACCAAATGTTAGAAATGAAGGTACAAACCACACAATGGAAATCTAATTCAAACCTTAGTAATATCCTCTAAATAATGTAGAATCAATGGAGATTGCAATAGAAATAAAACCCACTACACAGAAATAAAATGCATTAAGAATTGAACGCATAATACGGTATGTAACGTGGAGAAAACCCTTTTGAGAAAAAATTGATGAAGGGGGTAAATCATAAAACACACAAAAACAAAAATTGCACATAGAAAATAGAACTTTCTTTATTGATTTGGACAACTTATTACATTACAAAAGCTCAAATACAATTAGAGGAATCAACCCTCCATAGGCTGCAACACATTACAACTTCCTATTCCCAGACTCTAGAATCATCTGCCTTCTGTAACCCCAAATTAGCTAGGGTTTCTATTTTCCCACCTATTCGTGACTCTACACTTCCCCCCTTAACTATACTACTACCCAGGGTTCCCAAAAATGGTTATTAATAGCCTTTTTGGTGGCCAACAACCTAATTTCAAAATCTGCTTCTCCCTCCAAAAATAGGTCAACTTCCGGGAGCCATAACTTTTGATCTGGGTGTCCGACTGATGAACCGTTTTGTGCGTTGGAAAGCTCGTGGAGTGCTCTACGCGCTATGAACTAGATTTGCCAATTCTGACCATTTTCGGGCCCATACGGGGCCGTTTAGTGCCTCAAACTTGAGTTTGAATAATTTTCAGGCATTTTTTGGGAAACAGAAACTTTAATATCTTTTAGCTCGCAAATGATCTTTGCGTGATTCCTTCGCCAAAGGTCTTATTTTTCATTTATGAAACTTCCTGTAAAATTTTACTTCATTCCGTGCCCAAATGCAAACTTTCTAAAAATAGTAGGTTGCTATTTTTAGCAGTTTGGAAAAATTGAAAGTTCTACATCATTATTCAAGCGATTATGGAACCAGAACCACAAATTTTGAAAAGAAATGGAAAGAACATAAACAATTTTGAAACACATCTTTTTTTGGGTGATGCAAGATTGCCCTTACACCACTGGATGCTCTTGCATCAGACACCCAAGGTAATTTGAGAAGTGACCCTGTCACGTCTCAGGTGTTTATGTGAGGAAAACCCAAACGGTCAACCTCTTCCATAGACAACCAAGAAGAATCTTCAATAGGCCTTCCTTTCTATTTCACTAGATATTTTTCATATTGCCTGTTTTGAGTACTTCTTCCCACACAGCTATCCAAGATCTCTTCTATATCCTCTATTGAAGTAGATGCCGAAATACTTCACTGTTCTTCTATTGGTCCATCCTCTGTTCCACCTTCATGATATTCTGATAAATCAGCAATGTTGAAAACATGGGAAATGTTGATCTCACTCGGTAGCTCCACCTCATATGCATTTCCTAAATCATGTTTCTTCAAAATTTTACATGGTCCAAATTTCTTCATTTTCAGCTTATTGTATGTTCCAATTGGAAACTTTTCTTTTTTCAAGTGAACCATGACTTCATCTCCTACCTAGAATTCCTTATATCTCCTCTTCTAATCTGCCTTAGTCTTGTACTAAATATTCATCTTATTAATGTGCTTTTTCACCTCTTCATGCAAATTCTTCATGTGTTCTGCAAAGTCTTCAGCCTCGACACTTGTCTTTTCTCCTTTGTTCAGATTCCTTAAATCTGAAGTATTTCTTGGACTATTGCCATATAGAATCTGGAAAGGTGATTTAGTAGTACTCCTATTACCAGAATTGTTGTACGCAAATTCTGCCTGTGGTAAAATCAAATCCCATCCCTTGGGTTTATCTCCTACTAAGCATCATACTAGGTTACCCAAACTCCTATTCACCACTTCCGTCTGTCCATCAGTCTGTGGATGGTGTGGAGAACTGAACTTCAAATCTATCTTCAACTTCTTCCACAATGTCCTCTAGAAATAACTAACAAACTTGGTATCTTGATCTGAAACTATGCTCTTTGGTAGACCATGTAATCTCACCACCTCTCTGAAAAATAATTCAGCAATATGGACAACATCATTAGTCTTCTTGCAAGGAATGAAATGTGTCATCTTCAAGAATCTATCCACTACCACAAAAATGGAATCATGTCCTCTCTGTGTCCTTGGTAAACCAAGAACAAAATCCATACTAATATCATCCCACGGCTTCTCTGGTATAGGTAGTGGCTGATATAGACCTGTATTCTGACTTGCTCCTTTCGCCATCTAACATACTCTATAACTCTGCACAAATTTCCTCACATCCTGCTGCAATTGTGGCCACTAATAATTTTCACCAACAATAGCAATAGTCTTATCTTGACCAAAGTGTCTAGCCAATCCTCCACTTTGCTTCTCCTTAATCAGGTTCTCTCTCATGGAACTCCTCAGAATGTACAACTGGCTTCCTCTAAACAACATGCCATCTTGGATTATGAAATTCCACCATTTTGTCCTGTCCAAAGTAAGATGTTCCAAACAAGCTTTCCAGGCCTCTATAAAATCTGGATCTTTAGGATACAAACTTTTGAGCCCATCAAACCCAACAACCTCTATCTTCATTTCTGTCAACAAATTTTGCCTTCTGCTCAAGGCATCTGCAACTCTGTTGGACTTCCCACTCGTGTGCTTCAAAATAAAAGTATAGCTCTGCAAAAACTCAACCCATTTTAAATGCCTTTGGTTCAACTTTCCTTGACTATTAAGATACTACAAAGCCTGATGATCAGTATATAAAACAAACTCTTTTGGCAATAAATAATATCTCCATTTCTTCAAAGCCTAAACTATTGCATAAAATTCTTGATCATAAACATAATACTTTTTCTTGGCATCATTAAGCTTCTCACTAAAATAGGCAATGGGCTTACCTTCTTGGCTCAAAATAGCTCCTATACCACTACCACTAGCATCACAATCTACCTGAAACACCTTATTAAAATCTGGAAGTGCCAAAATAGGTTGTTCTACAACTTTCTGCTTCAATGTATCAAAGCTCTTGTCTTCTCTTTTAGTCCTTCTAAACTCTTTTCTATCCCCTCTCATTGTCTTAGTTAGGGTGCACAAATGCTACTAAAATTCCCAATAAACTTTCTGTAAAAACTTGCCAAACCATGAAAAGAGCGTACCTTCATTGCACTCCTTGGCGTAGTCCATTCAATGATAGCCCTCACTTTTTTTGGGTCCATCTTAAGACCTTCCTCTTAGACAACAAATCCCAGGTATACCAACTCCTTCTTTGTAAAACTATATTTCTTCAAATTAATCAACAACTTCTCTTCTCTTAGCTTCTCTAAAACTCTTCTAATATGCATCAAATGCTCATCCCAAGTCTTACTGAAAATCAAAATATCATCCAAATAAATAATAACAAAACTTCCCAAAAATTCTTTCAATACCTCGTTCATGAGCCGCATGAATGTGCTCAATGCATTGGTTAGCCCAAATGGCATGACTAACCACTCATATAAACCTTTTGTTGTCTTGAAGGCTATCTTCCACTCATCTCCTTCTCTGATACGGATTTGGTGATACCCACTCTTCAGGTCAATCTTTGTGAAGTACTTGGCTCCACTCAAATAATCTATTATGTCATCCATTCTAAGCAATGGAAATCTATACTTGATTGTGATCTTATTGATGGCTCGAGAGTCTGTACACATTCTCCACTCTCCATCTTTCTTTGGTGCTAGTACTGCAGGTACTACACATGGACTTAGGCTCTCTCTTATCAATCCCTTCCTCAACAACTCTTGAACTTGTCTGTTCAACTCTTCACTCTCTACTGGAGTCATTCTATGGGCGACCTTATTCAGCAAACTGGCTCCTAGTATCAAATCTATTTGATGACTTATCTTCCTCACTAGTGGTAAACCCTCTGGTACATTATTAGAGATAATGTCTTGAAATTCTTCCAACATATCTGAAACTTCTGCTGGTACATCTTCACATTTCTCTTGACTAATCTTAGGAATCAATACAAAACAATGATGCTCATGCTTCATACCCTCCAAAAATTTTCTACCATCTACCAAGCAAATTCTGGCAATACTACAGACCTTTTCTTCCACCTCTTTCAAGGGCTTCAATTTATGACGAACTCCATCTTTTCTTAGGGAATATGTGTTTGCACGACCATCATGGACAGTGCTCTTATCATACTAGCACGACCTCTCCAATAGTATATGACATGTGTCCATTGGTATGATATCACACAACACCTCATCATGGTAGTCTCCAATCTTGAACTTCACTAAACATTGCTCATTGACCAAATCTCTATGGTCCTTCTGCAACCATGCAATCTGATATGGATGTGGATGTTTTCTTTTTGTCAACTTCAACTTGTCAACCATCTCTGAAATAAGATTATCAATGCTTCCACTGTCAATAATAATATCACAACACTTACCTTCACATTTGAACCTTGTACGAAATATACTCTTCCTCTGATTTGGTTCTTTCTCCTCATTCAACAAGGTTCTTCTGACCACTAGGGTTTCTCCCCTTTTAGCATATTCAGAATGCTCAGATTGCGCATCTTCATCTACATGTGCAACTCATCCATTATGTTCAGGTCTTCTATTCGTCCTTCCTTGATGTTGCAGACACTCGTATGCTCAATGCCCTTCTTCTCCACATTGGAAACATGTTCCTCTGAAACCTCCTCTTCCAAGTCCTTGCCCAGGTCTGCCTCTTCCTCTTTGCTCACCATTGTTTTGGTCACGAGGGCAGTAGGCATTATCTCCTTTCTGAATTTGATTGGTGCCAACTTCTTCACTTTTCTTTGAATCTTCATTTCGCCCCCCATAGGGTCTTCCACCAATCCTTCCGCCTTGATCTTTTCCCCTTTGCTTGCTGTCAAATCTTTTATTCAGCTTCTCTTCCACCTTCAGGGAAAACTGGTATGCATCTTCTATGGTGGTCATTCTAACTAGGCTCAGCTCCTCTTGAATACTCGGCCTCAACCCATTAATGTAATAGGCTACCTTCTCCTTGTTGGGCTCTACATGACTTGTCCTAATAGTAATTTTATAAAACTCCTCTGTATACTCCTTAATAGACTTGTTGCCTTGCTTCAATCCTTACAGCTTCTTCAACAACTCCATCTCATAGTCCACAGGAATGAACTGCTTCTTCAATTTCTCCACCATTCGATCCCATCTGGTGATCTTTCCTTTTCCTCTTCTATTCCTCTCTAACTGGACCTCCTTCCACCAAATACTGGCATGGTCCTTCAATTTTGTTTTTGCAAACTTGACCTGATCTGGGTCTTCCACATCTTCATACTCAAAATACTCCATGTCATTGATCTCATCAATAAGCTATTCCAGATTAAAATCTCTAGAATATGTAGAAACTTTGATCCTAGGCCTCTTTCCAATCTTAGAAATGGCCCTCAACAACCTAACTTCTACAGGATCTCCTGCAGCTTCTTGTTCTTCCTCAAATAGCTCTTCTTTAGCTTCATCTTCGCTTTCTTCTCTTGTTCTCAGATCAAACCCTCTTCATAGCTCCTCTTGTAAGATTTGCTTATGTGGGGCTCTAAAACACTCTTTTGTTAAATCATTCCTCCCAATATGATTTCTTCATGGAGGCATCTTGATCTCCGCAGCAAACCCACAACCTCAGGTCCTGGTGCAAACTGCCTCATGGTCAGCGATCTGTCTACACACTCAGGAACCCTTGCTCTGATACCACTTGATGAAGGGGGTAAATCATAAAACACACAACAATAGAAATTGCACACATAAAATAGAACTTTCTTTATTGATTTGGACAACTTATTACATTACAGAAGCTCAAATACAATAAGAGGAATCAACCCTCTACAGGCTGTAACACATTATAGCTTCCTATTCCTAAACTCTAGAATCATCTACCTTCTGTAACCCTAAATCAGCTAGGGTTTCTATTTTCCTACCTATTCTTGACTCTACACTTCCCCCCTTAACTCTACTACTGCCCAGGGTTCCCAAAAATGATTATTAATAGCCTTTTTGGCAGCCAACAACCTAATTTTGAAATTTGCTTCTCACTGCAAAAATAGGTCAACTTCCGGGAGCCATAACTTTTGATCCGGGTGTCTGATTGATGAACCGTTTTATGCACTAAAAAGATCGCGGAGTGCTCTACGTGCTAAGATTGGGCTCTACTAGTTCTGGCCATTTTTAGGCCCGTATGGGGCTGTTTAGTGCCTCAAACCTGAGTTTGAATAATTTTTAGGTATTTTTCAGGAAACATAAACTTTAATATCTTTTAGCTTGCAAATGATCTTTGCGTGATTCCTTCGCCAAAGGTCTTCTTTTTCAGTTATGAAACTTCCTGTAAAATTTCACTTCATTCCTTACCCAAATGCAAACTTTCTAAAAATAACAGGTTGTTATTTTTAGTAGTTTGGAAAAACTAAAAGTTCTACATCATTATTCAAGTGATTATGGAACCAGAACCACAAATTTTGAAAAGAAATAGAAACAACATCAACAATTTTGAAACACATCTTTTATTTGGTGATGCAAGATTGCCCTTACACTACTGGATGCTCCTGCATCAAAAACTCCACCAAGAAAAGAGGCTCCAAGTTGTATTATCTTCAAATATGAGACTAATACATGCACTTCCTATTCTTCATTATTCTTCGATCCAGTGAGACATGTTACTCTCAAGTCTAATAAAAATGTAGTACAAACATCCTTATAAAAGTGGGTTGCCTTCTAGGGTAAGAAAACTGACATAATAGCAACCATCAAATCTGTAACCTAATGACGAATGGTCTAGATTTACAATGATAAAATTTGGCTCCGGGGGTGTTACCCCTGAGCCCTACTAGGGTGCGTGGCCTCTAGGCCCCCCATATGGGGATGATCCCCCTAGACCCCCCACAGGGGGAAACCCCTTGCAACCCCTTGTCGTGGATGAATTAGTGTCAGGGACCAGATATAAACATGCGGCTAAAACAAGATCGTTATTAGTGAAACTTTTCATCCCTTATAGGTGATTTACAAACAATAATAGGAATAATAAATTACATAGGATTTATAAGGTTGATGGCACCTAATCCTAACATGATTGATAGTATTTATGTGCCACATCTCCCTCATCAATAGACTTATCTTAACACCACTGCTCCTTCATGTAGAGTTGATCCTTTAGACCACTAAGGATTTTTGGGACACTTGTCATCTTATCTTATGCGTCCCAAATACTATATATGTGTAGTCATTTCCTACATTTAATCAATTGGGTAGATTATTCCATTCTCATGTTTGTTTGTTTGTATTGCATACTTTCTATTTTCACATCTTGCAAGAGTGTGGGATAGATCATCTTTCATGGCTCAACCCAATACCAACATTCTATTAGCATATATTTGTGCACTTAGACACAACCTACATACTTGTCTATATCAATGTCCATACTTTGAAAATACCTATAAACCTATATTAGCGAGCACCAAATCTAATAATGTAATGTACCCAATCTAAAATATTTAAATTAAAATGCAGATTTGACAATTATTTCCACAATCCCACCAAACTATAGCTGAAACCCACAAAAACTAGTAAGCTAGTTAACATCAAAAATCAAAACTGTTGTAAACACCAAAAAATTGATTTATTTGAATTTTCTCGATGAAATGACATAAAATCAGGTCCGTAACTTTGATTTACAACACCAACATCAGTTATAACAATTAAATTAATGTTTATTGAAAACTGCACAAAATATACTGAGAAAACACAAGTGTATTTCAGCACAACATTGCCAAATCTTCACAAACATTGTCCCAAACATGCAAGAGTTGATCTTAGGTGCTTAGGATGCACATGAATAGTAAAAAAAATAACAAATACTCTTATCCACAACAACAAAATGAGAAGGAATAGAAAAACCATAAACTGGAGCACTTTTGCAACTTACAAACCCCAAATAACAAATCTTCTTAATACCCAGAAGCCCAAAATGACCCTCCAAACTCTTACTACAACTCCCGTTGATTACGGGCACTTGGAAAGGCTGTAGAGCAACCTGATGCACAACAATATACAGATCCAAACAATCAGCACCAACAAAACACCACACTTCTATAAATAGCCTTCTAAAACCATTATTAGTTGTCCAAGAAAAACCTTTGCCAAAAGATTCCTCCAATCCAAGTTGTCGGTTACAAAAAAAAATCATAAATGGAGGGATTTCCCATAACACAAAAATGTTTTTTTTAGCTCCACTAAAACCCAACGCCTTGCTTTATGCATGTATTTATTTCTTGTTATTTATTTAATATTTATTTGCTAGGATTTGGAAGTTGCACCTAACAATATAATATTAAATAAATATTATTTCCCAATGTAACCTTGTGACCTTGACCTACTATTTTCAGACATAAGGACTTACTAAAAATAGAAACTTATATTTTTGTAATGGGGACATGAAAAATCCTCCCTCCTCAATATTGCTTCTCCTCAAGCAATATAAACCCATATGCTTCAAAATTATGCTATACTACACAAAAAGTCTTGATGTTGTACCTATTAGATGATGCAAAATCTACCATAGAACACTGTGCAAACTTGATTGCTTAGATTTATTTCTGACAATACCATGAAACCAACAAGAATATTCATACAATTCTTTCCTACATTCTCTCCAAATCTGGACTATAACTTCTCCAAGAAATTTTGACAACTTACCAAATGCTTTCAACTGGATATATGCACTAGCATGTAACAAATCAAAATTGCAACTTCTCCCAATAATGTAAATCTGATTTGTACTGTTGTTAGGGCTATTATAATAGTTATTGCATTCTCTATAATAGAAAGTACATCTTTTGGAAACAAACTACTTTCAGCTCCAAAACATTGAAATATACATGGCTAAAATGCACACTAGTAAGCCCAAACATTACCTCAACTTGAGGGATGGCACCTTCTACTTCATTAGCTGATCTATAATAGCAAGGTATTTGGAGAGGAACAACAATTAGCATCATGTATCTAAGGAACATTTACACCACCATTTCACAAAAAGTAATTCTGCAAGCAATAGTTCATTATGCTACCATTGTATGCATGTACTAGCACTAGGTAGTTTATACTAGAAATATTTGCAACTTCTTACTGTATCACACATCTAATTTTTACAACCCATAGGACTGTTATAACATTTAATGTACTCTCCACAACAGCAAATTTCAAAGTTGGAAACAATTGCCTCTGTTACCTCCAAAAAAAACATGACACATCTTGCTGAAAACAACACTAATTATTTGGAACTTTACCTCAACTTGAAGGAAGTTATGTACATTTTTAGTATCTACTCTAGAATAGCATTGGTTCAATTGAGGATCAACCATTATCATCATATAGCAGCAGCAAACACTCCATTCAACTCTGGGTATTAAACCTGCAAACAATAATTCATTCAGATGGTAAATAGTGCACTATTGGAATCCACTCATTAGCACATACCCACTTTGTTGATCACCCTTCAAATGATTTAGGGAGAAATGTAATCCCTTGTGATCCCTTATACCATTTCCCATAGGCTCTTGTATGTTAGATTTGAATTTTCCTGTATGGTTTTTTTTTTGGAAACATTGACAAGTTGGAATTTAACATTAGCAACTAGTGGAGAATTTTGTTTATGTGCATGCCTTTCTCCTTGGAGTGTTTTCTCATAAACATTTAGTGCAACAAATGTTATGGTACAATTCTTAATACAACCCATAGAATATTATAGAGCATAATGGAAACTCTTATCGTACACCAAAAATCCATTTAGCACAACTTTTAGCTTTTGGTTCTCATTTTGGATGGAGACCCATTTTTGCATCAAACAAGTCCAATCATCTTTCCTTGGAACATCATATCCTTCTACAAATAGATGTGAGGAATATGAAATGAAAATTTTGAAATATGAATTGGTTACCTGATCACACCTTACAAATTCTTCTTGCATTAGTGTGATAGTGAGTAACCAAAATAGAGGAGTTTGAATCCTTTTTTGATCCACTTTCTCCACTATACATTTGAAAGCAACCAAAGGTTTGTATGTTATGATAAAAAAACTCTAGTATTTCATGAATATTCTAAAATTTATATGCTGCACATATTCGCTGCAAACACCTATATGGTGGTAGCTTGAGCTCACATCATTCCTTGACAATTGAGTAATGCTTTGTTGGGCTTCTTAATCAGTTGATAACATAGTTGGAATACTTTCCATTACTAAGTGTCTTTCTTCCAAAACAATTTTACCATTTTCTAATTTTCTACAAATTATGATAAAAAATGTATTTTCTAATGTACTCATGGTTTGGGTAATTGCATCTTTCATCCAAAAATTAGATTTACAACCACTAAGAATGATAAGAATCTACTTATCATAGTATAAGATAGCATGCATGCTTTCCTTTAGCAAATATCCTATTGTCTAAAGAATCTGTCCCTTAAAGGAAACCTCCATATATTTGTTTGTTTCCATTGTTCCTCTCTCCATATCTTTCATATCACAAGCAACCTTTATTTTTGTAAAGTGATGATTGTGTAGTAAGCCACCCATGAGATGCCACCATTATGCACACATAACCATGTCAGTTCCTTCAACATTGATTTCATTACATACTTGGTGTTGTGGCATTACAACTTTTGGCTTCCCAAGTGCTTGCCTTAAATGGATAATGATTTTACCACCAAACTATCTTTGTGCCATTCCAATGGAACTAGTAGTGGAGGATTCTAGACTACAGAACACACCTATATTGCTGATTTAGACATCCTTTGATGAATTTGCAACATTATTTCTCTTCTTATGATGAACATCCTTAAGAGGATAAGACTGAGTTGGAGCATCCTTCTCAAACTCTCCTCCATACAACCAAGGGTAGTAGCCCTGCATGTATCTTGATCCCAACAATATCATGCCATGCTTAATAATGAAGTCAACATTATCGAAATAATATCTATTTTCCTTACCAGTTACCCATAATAAGAATCTCATTGTGCTCATCTCAATTTATCCATCACTTATAGTCATGTCTTCAGCTATGGGTAGCTCTAAGGAATGATCTATGAACCTTGAGCATTGATTTCTCCCAATGTGGTTTGCATGCATAATAAGCCCTATATGATTTGTTACCAACTTCCTTCCATTCCACATGCAAGAGATGGAATATCCCATAGTGATACAAATGTCTCTACCTATCCAAATCCTCAAGAAATTACTTAGATCCCATATGAAAATACTATGTAAAAATTGAAATAAGGATTCCCCATGCATTATGATATAGGTTGGTTTCCTCATTTTATCACCCCTTTTAGCATGCATCCCTTAATGACATAAACTCTATAGTGATAACGAAGGAAATAATAAATTAAAATCTTCATACCTTAGATCACCCACATGGTTTCTATCTTCATTTACTGAAATAACAATTTTTGCCAATGGTTCAATATCGAGAAATTTGAAGTCTTCTTCTTGGACTACATTTAGAGTGGTTGGAACATTTCTTTCTTCATTTGCCACATGCAATGCTGATTTCTCAATAACTTCCTTGAGGCAACTATTTTCCCACCAAGTGAACTTACTAGGAGTTATTAAAACATCTTCTTCAGGTAGGGTCTCTTTACCTTGATCTTTCATTAATGGTTCATGAATGGTTTGATCCTTCTCATCCTCTTATGGCTCTATTTTTTTTCTTCCTTTGCATTAAATGCTCCAAGTCTTCTTCATCCCGCAAGAAAATTTCTTCCTCCTTGATGACTTTTGAATGCAATTGTTCCTCTTGCATCCTAATTTAATTAAACCCTTTCCTCTACAACATAGTATTTATAAGCTCTAAATATTCCTTGAAAGGAATTGAATTTCTAAATTCCTCATTTTGATTATTGTAAGTAGCTTTAACAGCAACCAAATCTCTTGCATTTTCATCCTATTGCCTTTTCTTAAATAGTGATTCAATGAAACCACCCATGATTTACATCAACAGATCAACACCCTATAGACTAGCAAGATATTAGCTCTGATACCACTATAATGTCCCCAATCTCAAATATTTAAATTAAAATGCAGATTTGACAATTATTTCCACAAACCCACCAAACTATAGCTGAAACCCACAAAAACCAGTAAGCTAGTTAACACCGAAAATCACCAAAATTGTTGTAAACACCACAAAATTGATTTATTTGAATTTTCTTGATGAGGTGACATAAAATCAGGTCTGTAACTCTGATTTACAACAGAAACATCAGATACAACAATTAACTTAATATTTATTGAAAACTACACAAAATATGCTGAGAAAACACAAGTGTATTTCAATACAACATTGCCAAATCTTCACAAACATTATCCCAAACATGCAAGAGATTATATCAGGTGCTTGGGATGCACATGAACATAAAAACATATAAAATATTGTGATCCACAAAAGAAAAATGAGAAGGAACAAAAAAACCATAAATTGGAGCACTTATATAACCTGCAAACCCCAAATAACAAATCTGCTCAATACCCAAAAGCCCAAAATGACCCTCCAAACCCTTACAAAATCTTCCACTAACTATGGCCACTTGGAAAGGCTATAGATAAACCTAATACATACAAATATACAGCTCCAAACAATTAGCACCAACAATACACCACACTTCTACAAATAGCCTTCTAAAACTTGCATACAACACACCAACAAACACTGCACATAACACTGCTGAAATCTCCAATATTTTGTGTAATGGTAGCCTCTAAATGAAGCTACTCTTGTGATTCAAGTCCTTGTTGGATTTAGAATAGACAACTGAGAGGGGGGGTGAATCAGTTGTCACCAAAATTCTGATCTGTGTGTACTTAAAAACCTTATTATATTTCAACAACATATCAATGATTTAATCATGGAAGCATAATACAATAATTCAAGATCAGAAACAAATTCAACACATACAACACCAAGATTTTAATGTGGAAAACCCAGTTAAGGGAAAAACCATGGGGTGACTAACCCAAGATTGTATTCTCTGTTAAAAGAATGAGAAGAATAAAATGGCACTTGCCAATTAGGGCTCACTGCCTGAGCACACTGCTCATAAGAGGCCCACTACCTACAGGAGACACACTGTCTAGAAGAATATAAGTATTACATACTTGAACTAAAAAGTAGCATCTTCACTATGCTTGAGTCAGTTCCATTTAAGCTCAACACCTCTGCTTTGCTTTTCGCTCCTCTTCACTAGCACTTTCTCATCATGACCACATGGATACCTTTGAACAACTTCACAACTCTTATATGTACATGGCATTGACTTTGGAATGATCATCAAAGTCAGCACAACATACACTTATTTTATTATAGAGCAATTACAAAAATACAACTTGACTTATTACAAAAAAATTCATGCACATCACTACACTGTCAGCCACACATAGCTGGGACTTCAATAATCTTTGAGGAACATGCCATACTTCACAAAGCATCTTCAAGATCATCTGCAACATGCACAAATCATCTAGTTGGCCAAAACTAGGAAGAACACTAACACCTGAAGGTAAATCTTCAATCACGAACTCAATCTTCAATGCGGACCACCAACACGAACTAGACACAATCTAGAGACCACCACAAGCTTGCTTGAATCACCAAAAACATCCACACCACTTCTACTTACTGTAATCAATTGTATCTTCACCTAGAACCTCAGAAACACAGTCGGCCATTACTATCACATTAGAAGGATTGCTTGCGGACCTCCAAACCGTAAACCAATTGAGTTGTCAATGCACATTAACCTCCCAAACATGCCACTAGATCTGCAAAACATGATATTGCATTTCTGGATCTCACCGGACCTATTTGTGTCACTCTGTCGCCTCTGAATAGCTGTCAGAACCAGTTTTACTCACATGGCCATAACTTCTTCAAATATTCATGCGGACCTCTGAAATCTTGACTGGAGCATCTTTAGACACATATCTACAAACCCTTTGATGCGCATACTTTGATCTTCATTTGGCTGGGATCTTTGCTTCATAGGACTTCATTGTCTTCACTGTTCTTCTCTGTTTTTGATAGGGCTAATTTTCTCAATATCCTCAGCACACAACTCATCCAATCCTTGAAATCAATGCAATAGATGTATGTTGACATCATTGACAACACCACTTAGGCCCATACTTGCAACAATCTCCCCCTTTGTCATTGATGGCAACATATGATGTGAAAATCTGTTTTAAACCATCAAGACAAGAACTTCTCCTTACTGACTGACATAGCTCCCCCTATCATCAGCAATCATTCACATGTCTTCTCTTCCTTTACTGCTCCCCCTTTGATCAGCAACCACTTTTTGTTTTTCACATGTCTTCTCTCCCCCTTTGACATCAATTGCAAAGGGCACATACTTGCAACCACTTTTCATACTGCAGAATCATACTGACTTCTCCCCTTGAGTAGCAACCTCCTAACATCAATCTGGATTACAAGATATGACTGTGGGATCCATCGGACTGATGCACATCAGTGCACCTTAATTCAAAATTGGAGGGGTGATAACCCCTAACTTCTCCCTAAGATACTCAAAGGTATCTTTAGGTAGAGGTTTGGTAAAAATATCTACAATCTGATCCTTTGAGGGCACAAAATCCAATCTGACTTCATTCTTGTTCACCTATTCTCTCAAAAAGTGGAACTTGATGGATATATGTTTTGTCTTTGAATGCAACATTAGATTTTTTGATATGTTTATTGCACTTGAATTATCACAAAAGATTGTGATAGGTTCTTCATACTCCACTCTGATATCTCTTAACATTTACTTCATCCATAGTACTTGAGTGCAACTCATGCTACTACAATATACTCTACTTCTGCAGTGGATAGAGATATTGCCTCTTGTTTCTTGTTGAGCCAAGAAACCAGTCTTTTTCCTAAAAAGAATGCACCACCACTGGTACTCTTCCGGTCATCCACATCTCCTGCCTAATCAACATTTGTATATGCATGAAGAGAGAAATCATGATCCTTAGGATACCATAATCCATACTCATATGTTCCCTTCAAATACCTGAGAATTCTCTTGATTGCCATGACATGAGACTCTCTAGGATCAGCTTGGAATCTGGCAACAAGACCAACAACATTCATAATATCAGGTCTAGTTTGAGTAAGATAGAGCAGTCCTCCAATCATTGACCTATACTTTTTCTGATCATCCTTAGTGGATTCATCATCTTTACTCAGCTTACATTTGGTTGCCATGGGAGTATTCATTGCCTTTGAACCTTCCATCCCAAATTTCTTCAATAATTCTTTCACATATTTAGTTTGTGATATGAAGATTCCTTCCTTTGTATGAGTGATTTGCAGACCGAAGAAGAAATTCATTTCCCCAAACATAGACATCTCAAATTTACTTTGCATTTGATTTGCAAAAGTTTTGCACATACTGTCTTTCCCTCCAAAAATGATATCATCAACAAATACTTCAACAATAAAGATATTTTCATGATCAACCTTAAAATGTAGATTACTGTCAGCAGTACCCTTGTTGAAACCAATCGTCAAAAGATGTTTGTCCAATCTTTCATACCAAGCTCTTGGGGCTTGTTTGAGTCCATACAATGCCTTTTTCAATTTGCAAACCATATCTCCATGATCAGACAATTGAAATCCATCTAGTTGTTTAATGTACACTTCTTCCAAATCACCATTTAGGAAAGCAGACTTGACATCCATCTGATATACTGTTGGGATAGGAAAATTCAAAATTTTCTTATATTCCTACCCACCCATGTCTGACCAAATCAGAATAATAACTGGTATATCCCATAAAAATCATATGACTTTCATCACAAATGGATGTCTCACCCCTCAAAATGTAATATAACGAAGGGCCCCAATTCCTTAATTTCGGCGAGACCTCCCTTTTTGTTATACTGATCCATGCTCTACGAGAAACTAGCTAAAATGACTATCGAGATGAGAATAAGGATCGGGGAGAATATTTCAAGAACCGTCGATGAAGAAAGTAACACTGATAACCTTTTTATTGGAGAGAGAATCTGCAGTCACGCCAATTTAATCAAAAGCCAGGACTATCGACATAAGAAAGTACTATCGGGTAATACTCTAAAACCCCCCCGATAGTATAGATCACACCAATGAAGGAGTTCAGTATAACTCTTGCCGAGCTACCTATGGAACTGGCGAGACAAATGATCATCGGGGAGAAATTCACATCAAAACAAGAAATTAAAGTATCTCTGACTCTAGAATGTCTTAGCAATAAAGCGGCGTTATTTCGGCTTAAGTCACACCGATGTCTAGAAAGAATAACTACCATCGGTGAAAGTAAACAAGTTGGAAGAAGAGCTTACAACTCTTTCCAAACTGATAACTCACAACGATGTCGGTGACATGTTGTGACGATTACTCCGATGAAGGATGTGAAGGAAGATATCAGGGAAATAACCGTGATCGGGTAAATTGAATTAAGTCATCCTGATAACATGTGTTATTCCGATGATTATAGTAAGCCACACTCATCGACAAGACTCTCACCGATATTCATATCGGAGACACTTAAGATATCAGAGTAAAATGTTACTCCCACGATGATAAAGTAAGTTAGGCCGATGATAGCCATGCCCATTTCCATATCAGGTAGACCTCGAAAATATCTTGTTGATACAGATATACAAAAGATGACGTCAAGGAGATAGATGGAGGGTCACGGCGATTGATCCATATGAAAATGTTCGCGCCATAAGAAGATATTAAATCATCCTGACATTACAAAAATCATTCCGATGAAGAGAGTTATGATGATGTGACATTTCACAATGATCAAGGAAATTGAAACGCTGGAATAATTAATTGCAGATGAGGAAGAGATCCTCTGAAATGCCATTTGAAACCACTGTAATTAAGTTCAAAAGAATTGTCTTAGGAGCTCTCAAGGACAAAGACTCTTCATCTGGAGCCTGTAATCTTCTGGAGAAGATGGTAACGATGGATGTGATCACAAGAAATGCTATTGAATTCACTGATAGACATTGCAGCCAAGAGTATTTGGATCACATTGCTTAGATATACTTATGGTTGAATAGAGCTTAAAGAATTGTTATCTTTATTATTGTTATGTTAATCATGTTGATTCCCAAAAGACATTTTGAAGAGTTATGTCTCTTCATAAGTATTTCTATATAAGTCGAAACATATGATGCTGAATTATCATTAGCAGTAGAAAATAATATATAAAGTTTACAATATTTCAAAAGACCATGTTGCAAGTTATACATTTAAGAAGTTAATAGAAGATCTCTGATTCTGTGGACTTATGCTGGCATCAATTATTTGTTGAAAATTATTCAGTTATTTGACTGTCTCCAGTTCTACATTTCCTTGTTATTCAAATTAATATATCAAGTATATATTTAATTTGTCAATGCACATTTGATGTACTTGTGTGATGTGATTAATTGGTTTCCCTAAAGGAATTAAAATCCTTCATGTCAGTCACAGTAGTCTGGGAGTGTTAATTTGGATCATTAAGTAGAACCATAGAATTAGGATTGTCATTCTGTCTCCAAGTTGATATTATTTGTTATTCTTGTGCATTTCATTCAATTGGTTCCTTCAAGAAAGGATTAAAATTCCTTCTATTGAATAATAAGAAATCTGATTTTATCTTTTGGATTATTAAGAAGAGTTTGTCAGTCATTTCCCTGCACGTTTATACGAGTTATAAACTAAAGTATTGTGCCAAATAGTTAGAGTTACTGCCCACTATAAGCCACTGGTCTTTGTCTTCCATTTGATTCTGTTTACCCAACAAGGCACTGGTCTTATCTCAGTTCATCATTTAAAAACCCTTTATTAGTTAAGCATAGTTGTAAAATTTACCTTGCTATTGCTTATACAATTTAGACCAATTCCACTCTAGGATTCCAAAAAATCTTATTCAAACAATTACATCTCAGGTCTTAGTATTAGGATTAGAAGTAGTTTGCAAGCTCTCATCTATTCCACACCCTTTGCCACTGTGGATAGAACCAACTCAAATATATTCATTCAATCTGCTTTAGCTATTAAGGTTCACCCACCTAGGTCTAGCAGAACCTAAAGTGCAGGGAGTCATCAACCCTACAGGTTAGCTTCATATCGTTAGTTCAAAAATGTTGCAAATCTAAGCATAGAGCTTGGCATCCTCTTAGGACTTGTAACCTACATTTTTGAGACCTAACATATACCTTGAAATCTCTGAAGGTAGTAGAGGCAATAAATAATCTGACTGCTTCAATTCTTGCCACCGGAGCAAAAGTTTCTTCAAAGTCAACTCCTACTTGAGAATAGGCCTTACAGACCAATCTGGCTTTGTTTCTTACTACTTCACCATATTCATTCAGTTTATTCTGGAAGACCCACTTAGTCTCAATCACATTTTTGTCCTTAGGTCTGGGAACAAGATCCCAAGTGTGATTCTTTTCAATCTGCATTAATTCTTCCTCCATTGCATTAAGCTAGCTTTCATCATTGCATGCTTCACTTACTATTTTTGGTTCAATTTTTGAAATCAAACAGTGTACTTCATTGAATCTTGAGTAATATTTCTTCTTGTTTGAACACCTTTGCTTCTATCTCCTATGATCTGATCTTCAGAATGATTCAGTCTTACATACCTGGGAGTTTTGGGATTCTCTTGCACTTCTAATTCTTGGACAAGTTCATCCAACCTTGTTTCTTCTTCTTGTATTTCTGAATTCTCTGGATCAGTCTGAATCTGAGCTAGAGTTGGGACTTGTTCTTCTTGGTCTGGGATATTATTCTGATCATCTACTTCATGCTCATAATACCTTGAGGGATGTTTCATGCTTTCATTAACCTTTACATTTGTACTTTCTACAATCTTTCTCAATCTCTTGTTATAACACTGGTATGCTTTTCTTTGAGTAGAATATCCCAAGAATATACCTTCATCACTTCTACCATCAAACTTGCCAAGGTCTTCATCTCTTTTGATATAGCATTTACTACCATTTAGACTCTAAAATATTTCATAGTAGGAGTGATGCCAAACCAAAGTTCATAAGGAGTCTTACACGTATTACCTCTGATTTGTACCTGATTAAGAGTATAGACAACAATGCTTATAGCTTCTCTCCAATAGATTTGAGGAACATTTGCTTCCATCATCATGGTCCTAAATGCTTCCTAGATGTTCTAGTTTTTTCTCTCCACTACTCCATTCTGCTGTGGAGTCCTTGGAGTAGATAACTGTCTCTTTATCCCATGTTCCTCATAGAATGTTATGAACTCTTCGGATGTAAATTCTCCACCTCTATCAGACCTGAGGCATTTTATGTTTATGCCAGTTTTATTTTTTACCATAGCCTTGAATATTTTGAACTTCTCAAGTGCTTTAGATTTCTCTTTCAAGAAAGTCACCCACGTCATCTAGGAGTGGTCATCAATTAGTAACATGAAATATCTATCTCCTTGCAGACTCCTGGTTCTTGCCTGACCACATAGATCAATGTGCACCAAGTCTAACAATCCGGTTGAAGATTATTCCTTGCTTTTGAATGAGACTCTGTTCTACTTTCCCAACTGACATTCCTTGCACAAACTGTTAGCAGGTTTTACCAGTTTTGGAAGATCTCTTATAGCCTGAGTGTTGCTTATCTTGATGATATTATCAAAATTCACATGACACATTCTCCTATGCCATAACCAACTCTAATCAATTTGAACAAATAAGTAACTTTTCCCAATACCAACCAAGTGAAAGATGTTACCTTTTATCTGTGTACCAGATGCAATCCTAGTTCCAGAGCTTTCAAAGATCTTGCATTTTCCATTTTTGAATCAGAGATCATAGCCTTTGTCCACCAACTGCCCAACACTGAGAAGATTATGCTTCAGACCTTCAACATACAGAACATCACTAGTTTTGTTCTTTCCATCAAAAGAAATAGTTCCTCTGCCTGTAATCCTACCAGTAGAATTATCTCCAAACTTTACAATTCCACCTTCATATCTTTCCAAGCTTATGAACTTACTCTTATCACCAGTCATATGGTGAGAGCATCCACTATCAATAACCCATTCATCCTTTTCTTCAACTTGAGAAGCCAAAGCACTTTCTATTATCTTATGATTGGCAGATTCAAAAGGCATTGGATCTTCTTCTTTAATGGCAATAAACACCCAGTCACTTCCAGATTTGTTTTGTATCTCAGATTCATCATCATCTTCTTGAACATAGTAACACTTCTTCTGAAACCTTGACTTATTAGGGTTTGGCTTTGAAAACCTTTTCAGACATCTTGAGGCAAAAAGACCAATCTTATTGCAGGCAAAACATTTGAAAGGTAATTTTCCTTCACACTTACTGAATCCTCTTGGCAGTCTCCTTGCAATATGGGCTTCAAGTTGTGTAGCTTCTATCTCATCTTCTTCCAGATCTTTCCTTGCTTTATCATACCATGTTGATTTCTTTGAGGAACTTTCTCTTGTATCATATCTCTATTTTCCTTTTGTAGAGGCACTAGCTTTGAATGCAAATTTAGTCTTGGGAAGTGCATCAACAACCAAATTCAACCAACTCAAATGCAGATATCTTACCAACCAATTGATCCCTTGTAATAGTTGTTAAAGATCCGATTTCCTCAATAGCAGCAACTTTGTGTTTGTAAGCAAGAGGTAAGGATCTGAGAACTTTGGAAACAATTTCATCTTCATCCAATATTCCACCAGCACATCTGATGCCACATACAAGCTCATTAACTTTTGGCATAAATGAAGTGATTTTCTCATCTTCACTCATCTTCAGATTTTCAAACTTTCCTTTCAGACTTTGCAGCTTGGCACACTTAACATATTTGTCTCCTTCATATAGAGTTTCTAGCTTAATCCAAATTTCATAAGCAGTCTTCAATCCCATAACATTTGTCAGCTCTAAATTAGTCAAGGCACTTAGTAGGGCTTCTTTAGCTCAAAGATTATTCTTAGAATCTCTGACTTCATCTATAGTTGTTGGGCCATTCTTTGGGGGAACATATTTAGTTGTAGTTATACTCCAATACTGATCTCCCATGCATTGTAAGTGACATTCCGCGTGGCTCTTCCAAAAAGTGTAGTTTGTTCCATCAAACCTTGGACTATCCTTCTTGTAGGTCGACATCCTAGATCTCCTCAAGTAGTTAAGCTTCTTCTAGAGGAACTTAGCTCTAATACCAATTGTTGGATTTAGAAAAGACAACTGAGAGGGGGGTGAATCAGTTGTCACCAAAATTTTGATCCTTGTTTACTTAAAAACCTTCTTATATTTCAATAGCATATCAATGATTTAATCACGGAAGCATAATGGCATAATTCAAGATCAGAAACAAATTCAACACATACAACACCAAGATTTTAAGGTGGAAAACCTGATTAAGGGAAAAACCACGGGGTGACTAACCCAAGATTGTATTCTCTGTTAAAAGAGTGAGAAGAATAAAATGACACTTGTCAATTAGGGCTCACCGCCCGAGCACACTACTCACAAGAGGCCCACTGCCTACAGGAGACACATTGTCTATAGAAGAATATAAGTATTACATACTTGAACTAGAAAGTAGCATCTTCACTATGTTTGAGTGAGTTCCATTTAAGCTCAACACCTCTACTCTGCTTCTTGCTCCTCTTCACTAGTACTTTCTCATCATGACCACATGGATAGCTTTGAACAACTTCGCAACTCTTATTTATACATGACATTGACTTTGGAATGATCATCAAAGTCAGCACAACATACACTTATTTTATTATAGAGCAATTACAAAAATACAACTTGACTTATTACAAAAAATTCATGCACATCACTACACTGTTGGCCACACATAGCTGGGACTTCAATAATCTTCGAGGAACATGCCATACTTCACAAAGCATCTTCAAGATCATCTGCAACATGCGCAAATCATCCAGTCAGCCAAAACTAGGAAGAACACTAACACTCGAAGGTAAATCTTCAATCACGAGCTTAATCTTCAATGCAGACCACCAACACAAACTGGACACAATCTAGAGACCACCACAAGCTTTCTTGAATCACCAAAAACATCCACACCACTTTTGCTTACTGTAATCAATCGCATCTTCACCTAGAACCTCAGGAACAAAGTCAGATGTCACTGTCACATTAGAAGGATTGCTTGCGGACCTCCAAACCATGAACCAATCGAGTGTCAATGCACATTAACCTCCCAAACATGCCACCAGATCTGTAGAACATGATATTGCATTTCTGGATCTCACTGGACCTATTTGTGTCACTCTGTTGCCTTTGAACAGTTGCTAGAACTAGTTTTACTCACATGGCCATAACTTCTTGAAATCTTCATGCCGATCTTTGAAATCTTGACTGGAGCATCTTCAGACACATTTATACAAACACTTTGATATGCATACTCTGATCCTCATCTGGTTGGGATCTTTGCTTCATAGGACTTCACTATCTTCACTATTCTTCTCTGTTTATGATAGGGCTAATTTTCTCAATATCCTCAGCACACAACTCATCCAATCCTTGACATCAATGCAATAGAAGTATGTTGACATCAATGACAACACCAGTTAGGCCCATACTTGCAATAGGCCTCCCATCCTCAAATCACCTAGAGCTCATCGACATTCTATTCACAAGTCTCCAAATCTAAAAATCACATAAGCACGCAACTCTTTTGAGGAAAAAGAAGATCTTTGGCAAAAGTCTCCCAAATGAAAACCCTTTGTTTTTTGATATGCCATGGTCCAGATGGGCACCCAAATCCCAATGCCATTTTTTCTAGAAAATAATTATTAGTTGTCCAAGAATAACATTTGCTAAAAGATTCCTCCAATCCAAGTTGTCGGTTACAAAAAAAAAAACCATAAATGGAGGGATTTCCCATTACACAAAAATTTGCTTTTTAGCTCCACTAAAACCCAACACCTTGCTTTATGCATGTATTTATTTAATATTTATTTGCCAGGATTTGGAAGTTACACCTAACAATAGAATATTAAATAAATATTATTTCCCAATGTAACCTTGTGATCTTGACCTGCTATTTTCAGACATCAAGACTTACTAAAAATAGAAACTTCTAATTTTGGAAAGGGGACATGACAAATAACATGCTATACCATCATATTGGTCTCATAAAATATGCACTCCCACAAGTTTTCACTTACAAATTTGTGTGAATGCTCACATAATCACATCTCGAAACTTAAGCTTGTTAGTGTAGGTTTTTAATTTTCTGTACGGATATTTCTTTTTCCTACACATTATTAAGCTTGCTTAGGTTTATTAGATGTGGTTAATATGAGGATGATGGGGAGCGCATAGCGGATTCCACAGATTGGGTCCTAATTCCTCACAATTGGCAAAAACTAACAAATGAACCGCTGGAACATTTCCACATGCTTTCTCAACATACATTCAAAATTTACACTGATGCTATTATCTTCGGCGGGATTCTTGTCATCGGTGAACGCTCATACATTTAGGCCGATGCGCCGATGGACCCACCCCTCGTCGGTGTGATGAATGCCTTCGGCCAAACCCTCAGATCTCTCGCCGCCAGCTGTTTCCTCTCGATGGATCTCTGTCGGTGTAAGTTGTCCCTCGTCACCTCGACACAAACCTTAGACCGTGACTACCTTTCAATGGCTCGAACCTCTCTTTGGCCAGACCATCCTCGTCACTCTGAGTAAGGAATGTCCCCTAAGTCACTTGGGACTTACAAAATGAACCTAGATACAAATTGAAATGAAAATGCATTGGTCAAACAGACCTTATTACAATGCAAACATGATTTTCTAAACAAACATAAACTTAAATGCCTCACAAAGGCCACCTTGTGTTAGGTGCTCCTCCACCATACACCCCACCTAGAAAAGAACTCATGTCCCATGAGTTGAGTCCTTGTCTTGTACCACCTATATCCATTGCTACTTGATGCCTTCCCCACGATCTCTGGACTGCAACTTGCTTCCATGGAATCAAAAACTCATGCCTAGCATTGTAGGTTCTACTCACACCTTGCCATGAGTGAGTGCTTGCAACCAAACCCAGACTTTGTTCACCATTTTTCCTTACTATCATCTCTGCCTGAACATCTGCATTCAAAACCTTGTTTGATGCTTCCTTTACTGTTGCTATGGTAGAATATGTTTGCCTTGTGACTCTTGTTGGCTCTAGAGGACAAACAATGGTCCCTACTATGATAGCATCTCTTTCTTTCCAATCAACTTGTGGCTGCTTGCAGACCTACTCTTTGACCTTCTTCTGATCCATCTCAGACATTACCATCTGATCTCCATCATTCAAAACTGAAATCACCTTCAAATTGTGATCTTTGGTAACCCCACTCCTTGAGGTATCTTCAACTGTCCTTGTCTCTTCTTCATGCATCTTCACAAACTCTTTCTTACCCATCAAAATGACCTTGGATGCCTTCTTTTCTTCAGTATCCTCCTGCAATGGTGTCATCACAAAAGTCTTTCCATCCTTCTTGATGGTGTATGTGTTAGCATATCCATCATATAATGCTTGCCTATCAAATTTCCATGGCCTACCTAAAAGTAGGTGACAACACTCCATGGGCAAAATGTCACATAAAATTCTCTCCTTATATTCTCCAATCTAAAAATCAACATATGCTTGTTCACTTACCAAAAGTGATTGACTGTCACTTACCCAAGATGCCCTGTAAGGAGTTTGATGAGGAATCCTTTCTATGTTCAATTTATCCACCATTTCCCTAGACACCATATTATCTGTTGAACCAGAATCTATGACTACCTTGCATATTTTACCTTTGCTTTTGCAATTGATCCTGAAAAGAGCTCTCCTTTGTGATGGTTCAGTCTGCACTAGTTCTTTGAGAAGTGTCCTCTTGATCATTAGACTTTCTCCCACTTTTGATGCCAAATTTACTTCAGGAGATGTCACACTCCCTGCATCCTCTTGAGTCAATGTGGTTCTTCTCTCATTGCCATGAGAGGTTGAGGCCTTCTTTGGACACTTGTATGCCGGATGCCCTATCTGATTACAATTATAGCATCTCATGTTGGAGAACTTGGATTCTCTACCTGATCCATTTGTCCCATTTCTTTCATTTGGCCTTCTTCCTCGGTAGCCACCACTGCTACTTGAGTCCCCAACTTTCTCTTCTTGGCTAGAATCACCACTAGGCCTCTGGTTAGGACTTCTTCCTCTAAAACTGCCTCTAAAATTTCTGTCACCTCTTCCTCTACTATGCTGCTCACCTTTCCTCTTTAGTGTCTCTTCAGCTCTTAATGCTACTTGAAAGCACTTTTCCACAGTTCCAGGGGTGAATAAACTTATCTCATCTTGAATATTGATCCTCAGACCATTTAAATACCTTGCTACTTTGGCTTTTTCATCCTCCATGTACCCACAACAAAGAGTGTTTTTGTGAAACTCCTCAGTGTAAGTAGCCACATCCATATGTTTTTGCTTAAGGTTCTGCATCTTCCTGTAAATCTGCACCTCGTAGTCAGATGGAAGGAACTAGGACTTGATCTTCTCCAACATTTTTCTCCACGAAGATATCATACTCTTCCCATTCTTTACCCTTTCTCCTTGGGTGTAATTCCACCATGTAAGGGCAGTACCTTTGAGTTTAGTTTTTGCAAACTTAACTTTCTTACTTTTAGTAACTTCCTTGTAGTTGAAGTAGTTGTTCAGAGCCTCAATCCACTCCATAACTTCATCAACATTCATCTTTCCACTGAACATGGGAATATCTATCTGAGCCTCTGAAGAGTCCTTGCCAATTGCCTTGATGGCTTCTAGGAATTGTTTTTGTTCAGCTGGTATCTTTGCCTCTTCTTGTTCCTTTTCTTCTTCCTCTTTCTCTTCTTCTTCATCTGAATCTTCATCTACCCTTTTACCTATCTTCATTGCCTTCAATTCTACTTGGAGTGCTTCCCTGACTCCAGTTTTGATCATTTCTTCCATCTCTTGAAATTTCTTGACCACTTCGGTGGTCATCCCCTTTGGAGGCATATCGCTAGCCTCTCCTTCGCTTTCTCTGTCTGACATAAACATTCACAGACAACACCCAAACGCCAACACTCCTGCAAATCCTCAATTTGACTACAACACAATGCTTAATTAGATGTCCATCCCACACACTGCTTCACAGACCCATTTCCCTTATCCAACAGCAGATCTTGGAGATGCACTACCACTCTCTCTCATAGTGGCCTTACTCTGCACCCTCTTCCAGCCAAATCTCTATTAGTGAATGGTCTTGACAGACCTCATCATTATCTGCCCACACACTACAGGAATAGGATTCATCTGCCTTTAGAAATCAAATACATAACTGCCTTGACCTTTAACCTGGCTCTGATACAAATATGATGGGGAGCGCATAGCGGATTCCACAGACCGGGTCCTAATTCCTCACAATTGGCAAAAACTAACAAATGAACCGCTAGAACATTTCCACATGCTTTCTCAACATACATTTGAAACTTACACTGATGCTAGTGTCTTCACCGAGATTCTTGTCATCGATGAACGCTCATACATTTAGGCTGATGTGCCGATGGACCCACCCCTCGTCGGTGTGATGAATGCCTTAGGCCAAACCCTCAGATCTCTCGCTGCCAGCCGTTTCCTCCCGATGGATCTCTGTCGGTGTAAGCTGTCCCTCGTCACCCTGACACAAACCGTAGAACACGACTACCTTTCAATGGCTCAAACCTCTCTTTGGCTAGACCATCCTCGTTGCTCTAAGCAAGGAATGCTTTGTCGATGGCCACAGTGTCATCGATAATGATTTCAACTCCTCTAGTCAAACCCTAGCACATGAAGATGCTAGGCGATCTACTGTGCACACTCTAATTTGGTCCTCTGTACCATAAAATAATAAAACAAAATAGGAAACAGACGGATATGGTACAGTGAAGCCATTCCACTGATTTTGATAGAAATCTCACCAGTGGAATGCTTCACATCGACATTTTGCAACAATGAAAACATAGAAAGGAAAGGAAATCTATAGCTATGCAATTTCGTATTTACAGAGAATGGAAACAAATTGACAACACAGAAAAGATCGATTTCTCCTTCACAATGCTCGATTACATTTGCACAATTGCATTCAATTACAATATCATATGTTTGACTTCGTTCTGATTACAATATCATCTGTCTGACTTTGTTCAATTCCCTGGGTTTATAGACTTGCCCAGAGTAGTACCAAACTGACTCCAAGCGGCTGGGAGACCAATCCAAGTGGCTGGGAGACAACCATTTTAAATAGCCTCCAACTATCTAACTACCTATTTTTGGCATTATGCGGTTACAATTTGACAAATGTTCCCTAAGTCACTTGGGACTTACAAAATGAACCTAGATACAAACTGAAATGAAAATGCATTGGTCAAATAGACCTTATTACAATGCAAACATGATTTTCTAAACAAACATAAACTTAAATGCCTCACGGAGGCCACCTTGTGTTAGGTGCTCCTGCACCATTCAACCATCAAGACAAGAACTTCTCTCCCTTTCTCTTACCACTTTCTTCACTGCTTCCCTTTTCATCAGCAACTAGTTTTTCACATGACTTCTCTCCCCCTTTTACATCAATGGCAAAGGGCACATATTTGCACTCTGTTCTCCCCATTTTTTGTTTTAGACTGATCTTCAATTAATTTATATACTGACTACTCCCCCTGAGTAGTATCTTCTTAACACCAATCTAGATCACAAGATGACTATGAGTTCCACTGGACTAATGAATCCTAGTGCATCTTTAGTTTTGATCAGGAGGGATAATAACTCCTAACTTCTCTCTAAGATACTCAAAAGTATCCTTAGGCAGACGCTTGGTGAATATATCTACAATTTGATCTTTTGAAGAAACAAACTCCAACCTGACTTCATTATCATTTAGCTTCTCTCTCAAGAAATGAAACTTGATGGATATGTGTTTTGTCTTTGAATGCAACACTGTATTCTTGGAGATGTTAATTGCACTTGAATTATCATAGAAGATTGTAACAAGCTCCTCAAATACCACTTTTATATCCTTCAACATTTGCTTCATCCATAAAATTTGTGTGCAATTACTTGCTGCTGGTATGTACTCTACTTCCGCAGTAGATAGAGATATTGCCTATTGCTTTTTGCTCAACCAAGAAACCAATCTTCTCCCCAAGAAGAATGCACCACCACTAGTACTTTTCCTATCATCCACATCTCCTACCCAATCTTCATCAGTATATGCATGAAGAGTGAAGTTATTATCTTTTGGATACTACAAGCCATAGTCAAGTGTCCCTTTGAGATATGTAAAAATTCTCTTGGCTGCTACCACATGGGATTCTTTAGGATCATCTTGAAATCTAGCAACAAGTCCAACTGCATTCATAATATCAAGTCTAGTCTGAGTCAAATAAAACAGTCCTCCAATCATTGATCTATATCTTTTTTGATTTGCCTTGGGAGAGTCATCATCTTTACTCAACTTGCACCCAGTTACCATAGGTGTACTTACTGGCTTTGAATCTTCCATTCCAAACCTTTTCAGCAACTCTCTCACATACTTAGATTGAGATATGAAGATACATTTATCTGACTGAATAATTTGTAGACCTAGAAAGAAGTTAATTTCACCAAACATTGACATCTCAAATTCACTCTACATCTGATTAGAAAATGTTTTGCACATGCTCTCATTTCCACCAAAAATGATATCATCAACAAATACTTCAACAATCAGGATATGCTCATGATCAATTTTGAAGTAAAGATTACTATCAGTAGTACCTTTGCAAAAACCTAATTTTAGCAGATACTTATCTAACCTTGCATACCATGCTCTTGGGGCTTGTTTGAGTCCATACAGAGCTTTCTTCAATCTGCAGACCATATCTTTTTTATTAGAAAATTGAAATCCTTTTGGTTTCTCAATGTAGACTTCTTCTAATTCCCCATTAAGGAATGTTGACTTGACATCCATCTGATAAACCTTGAAATCTTTATAAGCAACAAATTCAAGAAATAATTTGACTGCTTCTATTCTTGCCACCGAAGTAAAAGTTTCTTCAAAATCAATTCCTTCTACTTGAGAATATCCTTTGCATACCAACCTTGCTTTGTTTCTTACAACTTCACCATCTTCATTTAGTTTATTCTAGAAGACCCATTTTGTTCCAATCACATTTTTGTCTTCAGGTCTAGGAACAAGATCCCAAGTGTGATTTTTTTCAATTTACATTGGTTCTTCTTCCATTGCTTTTACCCAATTTTCATCAATGCAAGCCTCACCGATTTTGGTTGAATCTTTGAAATCAAACAAATCTCCTCCTGATCTTCAACAATTCTTCTCCTAGTTTGAACACCTTGATTTCTATCTCCTATGATTTGATCTTTAGGATGATTTTGTCTTACATACCTGGGAGTTTTTGGAATTGCTTGAGCTTGTTCCTCAATATCTGCACTATCTTCTTGAGTTACTGAGCTTTCTAAATCAATCTGGATCTGAGTCTGGGTTTGAACTTGTCTTCCTTGAGTTTGACTTTCATCTTGATCATCCGAATCATATCTACAAGACCTAGAAGGTCTTTCCTTGCTTTCATCAACTTTGACATTGGTACTTTCAATAATCCTTTTCAATCTCTTATTAAACCACCAGTATGCCTTGCTTTGAGTGGAGTACCCAAGAAATATTCCTTCATCACTTCTTGCATCAAACTTGCCAAGATCCTCATCTCTTTTGATATAGCATTTACTACCAAAAAATCTAAAATTTTTTACAATAGGAGGATGACCAAACTATAGTTCATAGTTAGTCTTACCAGAATTGCCTTTGATCTGCACCCGGTTAAGAGTGTAGACAATAGTACTCACAGCTTCTCTCCAATAGTCTTGAGGAACATTTTCTTCCATCATCATGGTCCTGGCTACTTCTTGAGTCCGATTCTTTCTCTCCACAACTCCATTCTGCTGAGGAGTCCTAGGAGTAGATAACTGTCTTTTTATCCCTTTCTTTTCACGGAAAGAATCAAACTCACTGGAAGTAAACTCTCCACCTCTGTCAGATCTCAAACACTTTATCTTCATACTAATCTCATTTTTAACCATAACCTTGAATACTTTGAATTTGTCAAGTGCTTCTAATTTTTCTGTCAAGAAGGTTACCCACATCATTCAGGAGTAATCATCAATCAGCAACATAAAATATGTGTCTCCTTGCACACTCCTAATTCTAGCTGGTCCACAAAGATCAATATGCACAAGTTCCAACAAATCACTTGATGACTATTCTTTATTCTTAAATGAAGTTCTTCTCTATTTACCCAATTGACATTCTCTCTACATGCTATCGATGGGTTTCACAAGTCATGGAAGGTCTCTTATAGCCTGAGTGGAACTTATCTTGACAATATTATCAAAATTCACATGACACATTATCCTATGCTAGAGACAACTTTGATCAACTTGAGAAATTAGGTAACTTCTATCAGAGCTACTTAAATGAAAGATGTTACCTTTAGTCTAAGTACTGGATGCAATCTCAATTCTGGATCTTTCCAAGATTCTACATTTTCCATCCTTGAATCAGAAATCATAACCTTTGCCAAGCAACTATCCAACACTGAGAAGATTATGCTTCAATCCTTCCACATACAAAACATCATTAGTGTTATTCTTTCCATCAAAAGAGATGGATCCTCTGCCACGAATTCTACCAGCTGAGTTGTCTCCAAACTTCACAAGTGCACCTTCATATTTTTCAAAGCTCACAAACTTACTTTTGTCACCAGTCATATGATGAGAACATCCATTGTCAATCACCCATTCATTCTTTTCCACAACCTGAGCAGCCAGATACTTTCTAGATTTTCATAGCTAGTAGGTTCAGTAAGCATCGGATCTTCCTCTTTGATAGAAATGAACACCCAATCATTATTAGTGAAACCTCCATGATCAGATTCATCATTTGTGACTCCTTCTTCACCATCTTCTTGGACATAGTAGCATTTCTTCTGTGTTCTAGATCTGTTAGGGTTTGGATTTGAAACCCTCTTTGGACATCTTGAGCAAAAATGACCAATTTTATTACAATTAAAACATTTGAATGGTAACTTTCCTTCATACTTACTAGATCCTCTTTGCAATCTCTTGGTAAAAAGGGCTTCAAGATCATCAAGCTCAGTTTCACCATTTTCAAAATCCTTCCTTGTCTTCTCAAATCTGATTATTCTTCTTGAAGAGTTCTTACCCGGATCATATCTTTGTTTCCCATGAACACTGGCCTTGAATGCATATTCAGACTTAGGAAGAGAATCACCAAATTCACTTAATTCAAAAGCTGATAGTTTGCCAACTAGATGATCTCTTGTAACTGTTGAAACAGTCTTGATCTCCTCTATAGCAGCAACCTTATGCTTGTATGAATTAGGTAAAGATTTGAGCACTTTTGACACAATCTCTAATTCTTCCAATGTTCCACCAGCACAATTGATACCACACACAAGTTCATTTATCTTTTGCATGTAGATTGTGATATTTTCATCTTCACTCATTCTTAGATTTTCAAATTTTCCTCTTTGACTTTGTAGTTTGGCACATTTGACATGGTCATCCCCTTCATAAAGATTCTCCAACTTCTTCCAGATTTGATGAGCAATTTTTAGTCCAAAGACATTTGTCATTTATGAATCAGTCAGGGCACTCAATAAGGCTTCTTTAGCTTGAAGGTTGTTTTCAGCATCTTTGAGTTCATCTAGAGTTGAAGGACCTTTCTATGGAGGCTTATACTCATCCTTAGTTATCAGCCAATAAGCATCACCCATGCATTGCAAATGGCACTCCATGCAACTCTTCCAAATAGTGTAGTTTGTTCCATCAAATCTTGGACTATCCTTCTTATAGGTTGACATCCTGGATCTCCTCGGGTGGTTAAGCTTCTTCTAGAGGAACTGGCTCTGATACTAATTGTTGGAATTAGGCTAGACAACTGAGAGGGGAGGGTGAATCAGTTGTCCCAAAAACTTTAATACATGCAACAATTGATTCTTCTTTACCACTTAAGAATGATTAATGATGTAAACATTCAAAGCATGATTCATCAACACATGAGTAGAAGAAAATAGACACATATGACACCAGATTTTTAATGTGGATACCTGGTTAAGGGAAAACCACAGTGGGGATTAACCCATAAAGATTTGTACCCTGTTAAAAGTACTTTTAGAAAAATAGAAGGCACATGCCTTCGGGCACACTGCCCAGAGCTCACTGCTCAAAAGAGACTCACTACCTACAAGAATTAAGTTTATCATAAGATAATGAACTGAGAAATAACATCTATTTCATGCCTGGTTCAGTCCCCTTGAAAGCTCACAATTTCTATTCTGCTCCTTTACAACTTGTTCGCTATATCTTCATCCTTTATAGTTCTTGATCCTCTGCACTTCTTCCTCTCTACTCTACTTCTAAACCTTTCTTAGGATTTGATCATTTTCGCACAAGGATGATTTTCCACAACTCATCAACAAGTATTTATACACTTCATCAACCTTGGAATGAGCATCAAGGTTAGCCAAACTTAATGCAGATCATTATCCTGTCAGCCAAACATAGCTGAGACTTGAATATTCCTCCAACAATACGCCATGCTCCAGAGGAATGCTCTTTGACCATCTGCAACACACTTGAATCATTCGGTCGACCAAGACTAGGAAGAACAATAACACCAATAAGTAAATCTTCAAAAATGAGCTCAAACTTCAATGTGAAGCTCCAACATAGTAGTTACCCAATCCAGAGACTTCAACAAGCACACTGAAATCAACGAAAACATCCTCACTCCTCCAAATTATCATAATCACTTGCATCTTCATCCGGAACCTCAAGAACACTGTCTTCCATGACTATCACACTAGAAAGATTGATTGCGGACCTCCAAGCCATTAACCACTTGAGTTGATGATACACACTAACTTCCTAAACATGCCTCTAGATCCATAGATCACAATATTTCAACGTGGAGGAATCTACACCAATTTACTGTCACTCTGTCTCTTTTGATCACAACAAAACCCAGTTATACTCAATGGCCATTCCTTCTTCCAATCTTCATGCGAACTTCTCAAATCTTGACTGGAGCTACTTCAGACAATCCTCTATATAGCCATGTGGTCTGTATACATTGATCTTTATTAATTTTCTCAATATCCTCAACATTCTAGTCTTCTAAATAGGCAACAAAACAAGATATAGTTGACATCAATGCTAGAAGGATATGTTGACATCAATGACAACACTGCTTAGAAACATATTTGCAACAGTTAGGGGTTTGGTGGTGAACCTGGCATAGACTTTAAATTTAGCTTAATATTTTTTGAGTTTCAAATGTTTTAAAACTTCATCGGGGCTTAGAATTTAGCTAGCCAGACTAGGGGTTGGCACTTGGGCTAAGGGCCAAGAATCCTGATGTGGCCCATGCAATCGGTGACTAACAACAACCTTTCTCTTGTACCCTTGTTGTCCTACCATACTACTTTGCAAAGCCCTATGTACCTCTTTTCTATCAACAGGGGTGTTTGCACTCAATAGGCACCCCCCTATACTCTATTTTTTAAATGTTGCAAGAGAATTTTTTTTTCAAAATTTTTAAAGAGAGCCACAACTAGTTTGTACAACCATACGACCATGTACCAGGGAGGTTTTTTTGTGCCAATCCCTGATGCCCAAATCTGGAAAATTATATATGAGTCTTTACTACCTCACACTTCCTAGATTTAATGGCAAGTTATTTTGGTCTAGGAGGCTTTTGTAACTTCCTCCATAAAACCCTTTTAGTGAACACCTAGAAAAAAAATTATGTTTCTAGCCAACAAGAAACCCTAAGAAAATTTATATGAATCCATAGGTTTTTGGCCTTTATGGACTTAATGGTGAGGTCCATTTTTCCAAAAGGTCTCCAAAAAAATCTCACCTCCAAAAAACTATTACAGAAATAGCTCAAACATAAAACTTATTTTGTTAAATCTTCTCAAACCTTAGATTTGCAACTATAACTACAAACCCCAAATCTTCAACTATCATAACTTGCACAAAAGACCTTATACATTGAAATGTCTAAAATCTCTCCAGCATTTGTATGGCTTCAACTTTGCACTAGATCTGCTTAGACAAGAGTTAAACAATACCAAATTGTTTTCACCTCCATCAAACAACCATGGCTCTAACACCTCTTGTTAGGAAATTACTAGGTTGATCAAACCATTTCCTACATAATGGGATATTAGAGAAAAACATGCATGCAACTATACAAAATATCCATAATACAAAGATCAAAGGCATACCAAGAGATTACATAAGATGTGCCTTGGGAAAATTATCAAAAGGAAAAGCCCCAACCTCCAAAAGCATCCACACACAATGTATTATTCAACAATTAAAATATTACAATACACTTATGGAGCTTCCCTAAATATTTATGAAACATCAAGCTCTTCCAATGCATCTTCAATGTGTCCAAGCTAGTGGGTAACCATACAACCACACATCCCATGCCATGTTTCATATATGCACTATGCAAGAGAGATCAATACAGCCAACAACTGACAATGATAGTCAAACCCAACAACTAAACATGTGCTTTCTTTTATAGATTCAAGCTCACACAAATACAACCACATTATTGACTAAACCATGTGTTTCAAAACCATGAGAGCACAAAACCATTGACCCCCAAAATTAAATATTTGTCAATGTATCCACACATAAAATATTTAACCAATGTTCAATACTGTATAGGGTAAAATTTGGATAGTTGGTTTTTGATTAGTTTGAGTGTATCCTCCTTTCACCCTAATACATTCAAGGACTATGGGTCAAGTAGAGATCTACCATCAGGCCCTTGGTCACTTAAGAATGCAGGGAAACTTGGATTTATGTGATTTGATTACCAATTATGCTCAATTATACTCAAAACCCTAATTATGCAAATACGGAAGCAAACTGACAAATTACTCAAAAGGCTACTATAGAAAGATGTAAAATGACATATAAATGTGTACCAATTTTTGAATTTTAAGAAGAGGAATAGTTGGGGACTAATGAGCAGGTGCCCTAGTCCAATGCCCTAATTTTTGTCGGGATCTAGGAAGTCAATCTGCATCCTATACCTACTGTCTCAGAGATTTCTCTGTTGCAGGATCCGGAAGACTAATGAGTAGGTGCCCAAGTCCAAGGCCCTATTTTCAACTCTGATCTGTAATTCTAACACTCTACCACACTCTCCTGCAACTCCACTTTTCCTTCTTCTTCAACCTATAATCTGCAATTACAGAAAAATGGGGAGGGGGTTGTGGTGTTTAGAGGCTTGCCTTAGTCAAGCCTTGGAGATACATTCAAGTCTTTTGAACACCATTTTCAGAGAGAGTACGTGCCCTTGTGAGGCAGAGGCAAAAACCAAATGATAAATGCTTGAAAACACAAATGATATCACCTTGTAGTGAATATCTCATGGAAGGAAGAAGCTCTTCGTGCCATGAGGAGATGGATGCTCAAATCTATAAATACAAACACATAAACAACCCAAGATCTGCTCTTCCACACAATTTTAAGAATCACTTTGACAATAATGCATAAAGATTATAATAACCATCTAATTTACAAATGAATGCCTAAACATGCTTATATATGCAACTGCAAACATTCCCACCAAGAATTTTGTAATTCAAACTTATTGTGTCAACATAGGACCTAAATAACAGTCACAAACTGACACTTTGAATTTGGGCCTGACCCAAAATAGGGTAGGACTAGGGCACGGGCACCCAAGTCCTCCCTCCCTATTTTGGGCAGGGCTTAGCTCAAGGGATCCCCCTAGGTCTCATTCACCATGAAACTTAGGGTTCATTTCATCGGGATGCCAAAATATGATGTAAGATGTCCTAAATGCAGATAAAAGACCCAGGAGCTAAACCTTAGGAGGGAAAAGCCCCCAAGGGGACATTTTCCAATGTTACATTTAGCCCGCACTTTAATGTATGTATAAACGTGAGGCCAATACATGCATTAAAGTATGGACAACAAACATAGCAAACATGCCAAGCAGTAAGAAGGCACGCCAATCACAGGGAAGACAATAACAGGCATGCAAAACATGGAGAAGACAGTTACAGTCATGCAAAACACAGAGAAGACAATAGATGCATAGAAGATAGTGAATGCATAGAAGACATGAATGATTTCTTTTCTTTTTCTTTTCTCATATATAAAAAATGTAGATGCAATTATAAGGAAAGTAAACACACCACCCATAATGCAGGAATCACTCATCACGCTAGTCTTTAAATTACACATGGGGCAACAGACATGCCAAACAAATCAAGCACAGCAAACACACATACTTTGAAGACACTAAGAAAACATGGTAGACAAGTGATGGAGTGTTCCTATTTCTAGGTTCATCACCATCTCAGACACATTACAGGCACACACTGATGATTGGGCTTCGCCACAACAATCACCGAAGACATGCTTAAGGGTTGAGTTAGTCACAGAACCGCTCCCTACCTCTACATAGGACTTTTGAAAATGATAGGATGTGTACTCTCCGCAAGAGATACCCCAACCCTGCCTCTGCAGAGGCCTTAAGATGATTGTTTGATTGATTGATTGATTGATTGCAGACAAACTCAGAGTGCAGGAAGTACTCATCACACTAGTCTTAGAACTGCACTTGAGGACAAGCACATTGCTAACATCTACAAAAATATCTTACCTTATATATGCCCCCACCTTAAGGTGGTTGATATCATGCATCAATATCAAGCACGTTAAGGTAGGAAGAAAAGACACAAGGGAACACAGACTTTCGCAAAGGTGACATGTACTTTATGATCGCCAAATGTTCCCACAAACACATCCCTACAAGAAACATGTTAGTGTCTACATAATCATGATAAACAACAACATCAATGCATATGATTAATCACACAAAGAGCCAAGGTTATACTACGAATTAGGATATCGAGTATAACCGTGAGGCTATACTACGAAAATCTCAAAACCAAGTGTCACCAAGGTGAGATTCAAAGACAAACAAAGTTTATGGAGCAACAATATTGTTATGTTTTGTAAGTGAGATAAAGCATCATCAAAATCACTACATATAAAGCATGGAGTGCTTCTACTAGCCAAGTGTTAGATAATATATTACAACCCCATCGTCATTGTAATAGGGAAAATTTGGGTTCGTTTTAGTTTAGTGTTTGAATCCTCCTTTCACTAATTACATTGAAGGACCTTAGGATCGAGTGATAGAACACTATCAGGTCCTTGGTCACTTACAAATGTAGGGAAATTTGGATTAGGGTATTTGATTATCAATTTTCCTTCTCTTATGCTCAATTATCCATCAAAACCCTAATTATGCAAAAACGACAGTAAACAGGTGAATAACAGAAAATGCCTCTACAAAAAGCTATAAAATTACAAATGACTATGCACCTATTTCTGAGGTTTCGAGGTGGAAAAGTCGGTGACTAAAGAGCAGGTGCCCAAGTCCAGTGATGTGCTTTTTGTCAGGATCTGGGGATAAGATCTACAACATGTTCCTGTTGTACCGAAGGTTTTTCTGTCATGAAACTTCGTGGACTAATGAGTGGGCACCCAAGTCTTGTTGGCAATAGACACTGTGTGGCTTCATGGGGAGGTATTTGAGGATTGGGATTATGTTTTGTTGATGATGCTACGGGGTTTTGTAGATATGTGAGATTAGACGGATTGACATTGGATGGGTTGACATGAGATAGATTGACGTTAGATGGGTTGGCCATGTTGTAAGGTGGTTGTGAAAAGAATTGTCTCATGTAGGCTATGGTTTGAGGGTTGAGTGGAGGCACACTCGTGGAAGCACTTGTATGTGTGAGGTTCCCTTGGATGCCTAAGATGATTTGCAGAATGGAAGAGTTTACGTTAGTTGTGGTTGTGGATGTGGTGACGGGTTGGGAGGTGGTAGGATTGGAGACACTTGTGGGAATCATAGATGTGGTAGCATTAGAGCTTGTGGGGGTGGTAGATATGGTGGTTGTTGAGGTTTGAGAGATGATAGGTTGGGAGGATGTGGTAAGATTGATGTTAGAGGTGGATGGTTGAGACGATGTCATGTTGTGGGGTGGTTGGGCACCAATTTTGAGGAGGTAGTCAAGATATCTATTTGGATCTGACCTTAGGACTTTGTCAAGCAAGTCCATGTTGTCAACGTCCTGTGTAAAGTTCAAGACATCTTGGTCATCTTGGCTAAGGATGGGTGGTGGTGGTGGTGGTGGTTACAAGAAATGGAAGGGGTTTTCATTGGGATTGTATGTCAAGATTTGAAAGACCGAAGGTAGGTTGTGTGTTTGGTTGATTGGTAGGTTGTTGTCATTGGTATTAAGCATTTTTATGCCCATATATTGTCCAGAGTTTCCCATTTCTTGATTCTTCTTGTGTTGTGATCTAGTTATGGGCATGCAAGTGTATGGATTTGATTTTGAGGTGGAGTGAAATGGGGATGGAGACCTTAGAGAATTTGGATTAATTTGTTGGACCCAAAGATGGATGTGGTATTGAGATGGAGTAGATGAAGGGGTGATTGTAGTGTGATGAAGGATCGGTTCTCACTTCTAAGAAGTATATTTTCAAAAAGTATTAATCTAAGGATGATAAGAGTGGACGGTATTGACTTTTTGCACAAATTTGGACCAAAAGGTAGATGATAGATTATGTTTTCTTGCGGATGATTTGATGGAAGGAATTTTGATGTTGATTTCAGAGGGTGAAGATTTTTAGATGAACTAGATGTCCGATATGAGAGATTAGGATGATGTTTTTGAAAAGTCAATGGATGAGCTCAAGGATGGAGGGCTAAGAATAAAGATGAATTTTATATTCATTTTTGGGAAAGGGGTGAATTAAATGAGGTTGGGTGAGATGGATTATTGGTGAATTAAAAATTCACATGGGGAAAGGTAAAATGAATTAAAAATTCATTTGGGGATGAGTGGATATAAATGAGGTATGGCATGGGTAAGGGGTGTAAGAGGTATTAAATGCGATGTTTGACATATTTTTATAAAAAAATTATTTATGTGGGATATATTTCAATTTTTTATTTGGAGGATGTGGGGAATGGTGTTAAGCTTGGTTTGACCACTTTAATGAGAGGTTAAGATTAATTAAGTAAGGTTTTATTTAATTAATCTTAAGGCTAGGATGAGATAGGCTAGGGTAGGCAATTAAATAATAGCTATTTAATTACCTAGGGTAGGGATAGGTCAGTTAATAGGTTGAATTAATTAGTTAAAAATGATTTAACTAATTAATTGGGTTTAGTGAGGAGGGAGAAATTGACCAAATAAATATTGCATATTTATTTAATTAATTGGCTAAAGTTGAACTATTGAATTAATAGAATTAATCCAATTGTTGGGGATAGAATAATAAAAAATTAGGTGATGAAGGGATGATCAATTAAATAAAAATTTAATTAATTGATTAGAAGGGAAATTGGTATGTTTAGGGATGTTGGGAGTCAGTTTGGTGATGAAGACATTTTTAGGTGTCTACAACATACAACATGGAAGTTAGAGAAAATTAAAATCTGTTAAAGTAATGCATCGTGTCTCAATGCATATTGAAAGATGCATTTCACTTTATATACAATTATGGAGCCGAAGGAGTTATGAACTATGGCTTATAAAAGTTGAAAAGTCCGAAGGAAAGATACAAATGAGTTTGCATGTATCGGGGCTTGTATCGAAGGATAGATACAAGTATTGTTGTATCTCAGACATACAAGTAGAAAGTAAAGTGGGCCCCACCGATTGTATCTCGGGCTTGTATGATAACAATGTATATCTTTGATATACAAGCCAATGTACAAGAAAAGATACAAATAAGAGATGCAAGATGAATGCGAAAAAGAAGTTAAATAAAGGAAAATCTTCGTATGTTTGGATGATTGTATGTTAATCATATACATACCCGATATACAAAGAAATAAAAAAAAAACATCGTGAGAGATAAAAGGTAAAAAAGAGGTTTGTATAGGTTGTTTGTATATGCGTTTGTATCTAATGAGACATGCAAAGAGCACTTTACAAAGCAAAGATACAAGTACAGATAAAAGGAAAAGGGAAATATCCTTAGTTATGATTCCTTGCATATATGTTTGTATATGGAAACATACAATGGAAACATACAAAGAATAACATACAAGGGAAACGATATGTATGCAGAAATGAACTAATGGATAAAAAAGTTTAAAACTTAAACACTGAAATAGAAAGGTGAAGCCTTAGGCACATTAATTGCTATAATTAATGCCGAGCTAACACCCAAAAAAAGTAAAATTCATAGGCGTTAGGGTAAATTTAAATGCATTTTCTTTCAGATTTACATTGTCAAGAGTTAAAAAAATTGCAGAAAAGGAGAATTGCTATAGAGATTGAACAAAATTCATCAGGGCGACGGAATTACAGAAGCTGGATGAAAGGCAAAACTGTAAAGTAAGTCAATGACAGAAAATTGAGTTGTCAAGAAATACAAGTATTTATCTTAAAACACTGTTACAGTTCAGTTGGTAAAATGTAATTAATTTTAGTAATTTGATTATAAAATGTAGATATTTGTTAAATTACAAGTTTAACTGTTAATTAGCGGGGTCGGGATAAACAAATTTGAAAGTCAAAATGGAAAAGACAAATGGGGGTTAGGGTAAAATGGTAAAAAATAGAAAATTCGTAGTAAAACCCTAGGTAGGAAAGTAAAACAAAAAGTTAAAAGATGCATTTTCTATAGGATGGCCCTGAAGCAGAAAAAGGTAGATACAGGGGGCGAAGGTAAAAAGGAAAGGAAACTGTACAAAGAAATAGAAAAGGAAGAGTTGCCATTACATAGAGGATATCTGTCATTAATCAGTACGAGTGGAGTGGGAACGGACACAAATATAGGAAATTATGATGCAGATGATGTTTTATAGAAAATTACAGTTGCGGATTCTACACCTGATATGAAGTGTATATGGCAGAGTGGACTATACAGGGCTGCAGGTTTTCCATTAGCTATGGAGGCTAGAGATTTATGTCTAGATTGCATATACCTATATGATCCAGTTACCAGGAAAATTATGTTTTATGATAGACTCATTACAGATTTACCCACAGAGGGTATTGCAAGAACATTTGGCCTGGAGATCAATGAGAAAATGGTAGATATTGACATTGATCAATATAATGAGGATTTTCATACCCATGAAAGGGATTGTAGAGGTAAGATATTTTACAGTTGGTATAATCCAAAAAATAAACCTAAGGCTGTAGAGGGTGCACAAGAATCTACTGAGAATATACTTCAAGGAGGAAATATACTTGATGATCACAATGTTAAGTAGACTGGTAGGATTGAGAGATGGCACAAAGTCTGAGCCATGGATGTTTACTGTCATTGAGTTCATGAGAGAAGCAAGAAAGGAGCAAGGATAGATTCACTGGGCCAAGGCCATAAGCACAACTATATGGAAACAGGCCATGCTAAGAAAGCAAAAGATGATGCCTTTTTATTTGTCTTCATACCTATTATATTGATGTGCAGCAGAGATTAGACCATTCATACATGGGATAGAAAGGGTTGGAACTTTAGGAAGTGGTCTAGGTCAGAAATTGGTATATGAACATTACCCAGATCTCTAAGAAGAAAATGCAATGAGGAAGTATGCTCTGGTTAATGATGTATTATATACATACATGGTGAGATTTTTAAGGGAGGAACCTGATAAAAGATTGTCTAAAGATACAGAAGATGCAATTGGGTTGCATAGTTCTTGGTTCATTCAATTTGAACATTTTACTTACATCAGGATTGAAGGATTTGAGGGAAAACCCTTTATGCTACCCCGGTATCCTTCTAATAAATTGATTGTTTTGGAGTTTTCAAGGTAGAATCTGAATGCCTTTAGAATGTACAAGAAGAGGTTTAGTAGAGGCAATCTTATGTTACCTTGGGCTATTGGTAGATACTCTTGTTATAGTGAGGAGGTTACTAGGTATTCAAAGCAGGAATTAAGGTACTATGGGTTTGAAGAATTTGATTTAGCTAGAAGGTTTGATCCCTTCCACAGGATTCAAAACATAATTGATAAAAACTTTAAGCATCAAATACATATTGAAGATTTTTGGTCAGATTGCAAAAATGATAAGGAAGGAAGGAAGAGGGCTCATAAAAGACTAACAATTGAGAAAATGAAAACTATGGGAGATATATATGTTCCTCCAGAGGTTAAAGAAGATGATAAACTACCACATCACAGTTATGCAGAGGCTAGGCTTGTTCCTATTACAGAGCCTGATTGGTGACAACCTTCGAACACATCTTTGGACATATTGTCCAAACCAATTATTTTGTTTTCAAAGACATGGTTAAAAGATAGGATTGAAGAACTCAAAGCTAAAGGGAGGGAAATCACATATCAAAAGAAAGGGAGGAAGAGAGTAAGAGAACCTAGTGATGATCCCCAGTGTTTCTATGAGAAGAAGAGAAAGATTGTAGAAGCTAAAATTATAGAGAAAGATAAGAATGCTACTCTGATGGATCCCTATGCATTGGGAATAATAGTAGTAGTATCATCTGATACATTTGTAGATGCAAAATTATTGATCCATGAGATTAGTGCAGAAGAAGCACAGACTTCCAAGGAAGTTACAGGACAGCAAGTTAGAAGGGCAATACCAATAAGTATATCAAAAGGGGAGACTTCTAAAACAAGTGAAGTCATAGGAGCCCAGCAGGTAGGTGCAAAGTTGAGTAATATACCTAGTGCATCCACTTTAGTAGAAAAGAGACAAGTATATGCTCAGGTGAAGACAGAATTGGCTGGGGAAATGTTGCAAGGGTCATACGCATATGAAGTGAAACAAACCACTGAGACTGTCCACATTGTGGATGACAGTAGTGAAAGCGAGGAAAGGGGAATGTATGCTGGAAAAGAAATTGAAAGAGAAGAAGAATCTAGCGAATTCTTAAGTGAAGAAGATGAGCAAAACACTCAGGCTGAGATGGAAATTGAACAAGGCCTAGAGTATGAAAAGGAAGGGGTACAAGAAGAATTAGGAACAGTAGATCCATTTGGTACTCTGGTGTCTCCTAAAATAATAAAGGATGTACAAGAAGAGGTACATAAAATTGAAGAGGTTGAAAAGGAAGGTGCGCTTGAGGAAACAATCACAGAAAAACCTGCTCTTACAAAGGATGAAATAGAAGCTGGCACCTCAGGGGTAGATGTATTGAATATTTTGAATATGTATGGTGAATAGAGTGAAGAAGAAAAAAACATAGAAAACACAAAAGAATAGGAAAAGGAAGTAAAAGAAACTGATACAAGGGTAAGTTCACCTGTACATACAGAGAAAGTACAAAAAGAAGATGAAACTATAGAAGATCAAGCCAAGAAACCTGAAAGTAAAGAGGAAATAGAAAATATTGATGAAAGTAAAATTGAAGAACAAGCAGAAGATATAAACATGTCAAATATAGAGAAAACACATACAGAGGAGGACCAGAAAAAATAATCATCAAAGGGAGAGGGTCCTGAGGAAGAAGATGAAGGTGGAGGGGACATAGAAATTGAAGAGGAAGAAAATGAAGGTGATTCCAAACAACAGAGTGATCCCATGGTACAAGAGCCAGCCCTTCAACAGCAACATCCTCCACAAGAAAAACCACAGCAACAAACACAACAACAAGAATAGCAACAGGAACAACAGTAACAAGGAGAACTGGAAATAGAGAGACCTCATGAAGAGGTAATTGATGAAGTTAAAGCTGCTGAAGACACAAAAGAGATTCCTTCCTGGTTAGGGGCAGAGATAAGGAAATAAAAGGAGGTACAATTGGTACCTATTGATTTTAAAAGTTTACTAGGAAATACAACACCAAGGAAAGAAAGGAGAAAGGCCAGAACAATGTCAGCCATACAAAGAGGTCCAGATGGATCTAGGATGCTAAACTTGGCCATACCTCAAAAGGAGAAGACTAAGGGAGAAATAACTCTAGATGAATATAAAATACTAAATTTTGACCTGGGGCATACAACAAGGGAACAAAATATAACTGAATGGGAAGACATGCACCAGGTAATAGCAGAAATGTTGAGAAAAGATAAAGACAAACAAGAATATTTGAAGGGACACATTGTCCAATTGCAACAATTTATTAAAGGGATATTTGATCCCAATACAATAGTGCCAAAATTACCCAGTGACATAGCAGTTGTATCTAGGGATGAAATAAAGGACATGGAAAATAAAAGGCTTAAGGCCAATATTTTTTATGAATGGTTCAAAGATTTTATGCAAGAGGGTGAATAGGTAATAAAACAAGCAGTGAAAAGTTGGGAGGTGGTTGCAAGAGAAAAAAACAAATGCAGTATACTTGTACATAATTGCCAGTTTAGAAGAGAAGAATGTAAATTAGAATTGGAACAGTTAACAGAAATTGAGGAAAGAGTAGAAGAGTTAATCAATGAAGGAGTAATTACCCCTTCAATGGCAAATCAAGTGCCACAGGTAAGACTAGAACTCAAATTTGAGGAGGATAATCTTAGAAAATGCATAGCAGTTGCTCATGAATTAGAAGAAAAGGAAGATGACATGATTAGAGTGCATAAAAAGGATAGTAGAAAGACTCTTAGGTCATGAATGCATGGATATACCAGGATATGAACTAGAAAGGGCTTTGACAGAATTTAATGCCATTTTTACACCATGCATGGAGAACCCTGAGGCATATATGAGTAAACAGATGATTAATTTGTTGATGGAAGAAAGTGCCAAAATGAAGAAATACAAGAAAAGGAGTGAAGGTTTAGAGAACAGAGAAAAGAAACTAAAAGAGGGAGTTACACTACAGGAGTATATATGGACCAAGAGTCCAGGAGGAGATTGCACCTTTGTAGAAGGTATAATCAATAATTTCAAATCATACTTAAAGGAATAGAAATTGTAAAGGGAGCAACAATTTTGAAAGAGATCAAATAAAGAGGTATCTACGGGGAAAGTCTACAAGAAGGAAAAAGTCAAAGAAAGGGGGAATCTTATTTTTGAAAAGATTCCAATAGCATCCTTTGAGAGGGAAAAGATACCATTTAGATATTTTGAGAAATGGTTAAGATGAATGTGCACCCTTGATCACTAATAGATAGATCTTGACCATAGATTAAGCTTTGTAGCCGTAGCAAAAAGAAGCTTCAAATTCTATATAAGAAGCTCTGCTACTTGTATATTATTTACACAGGGATTTTGAAAGAGAGCTGGCAATTGTAATTTGTTTGAACACTTTGATTAGAGAGTATTTTAGTTTAAAGGAGGAGGTCACCTATGTCTACACTAAGGAATGCGTGGAGCATCTAGCTTCCTTATTGTATCTGTAAGACATTTGTAAGCTTTCTATCAAGTTGATTAATGAAGCAAAGAGTCATTCATACATTGTAAATCATATATGACTGTGTATTTTGAATACAAATAAATCTAGAATTCTGTGTCTATTTTCAGAGTGTTTTCTAGCTCTTACTTGTATTTGAAATAATACATCTTTAAAAGCTTGCAATCTTGGATGTGTGTTCATGAAAATACTCAGGGCTTCACATTTAAAGATTTGGTCTCTTGATTTGATCAAGTTTGCTATACTTCTTACAACATGAATAACAGAGCATTTAGATCCTGTAGCAGAATGATATTCAATTTGAATTTCTCTAACTTTTCCCCAAATATTTGAAATAATTAGCTTAAACGCAGAGATTTAAAGGAAATTGTCTTACATTTGAAGGAAGCATGAACAATTGTGTTAATATTTGACAATTTTCATATTAATTGAAAGAAAAGCTTGTTTCATTATAAATCATACAAAGTTTTTTGATATAATAGTAATTTATGCAAAGAAATGGATAATTTGTTGATATTTGCAATGATTTGCATAATTCGAGTCCAGTGAGTCATAGATCACCTTAAGTCAAGTAAGGCCCCTTGCATATTACAGTTTCACATTAACCTACTAAATTGTCCACAAGGTCAAGACCTGACCATATAGAAACTTGGGATTAAGAAATCTTAATTGATTTCTTCATATCTTTCAAGACAGTTAGGTTCATTTTGTGAATTTTAACTTTTGTTATGAATGTGTAAAAATAATCATCAATAAAACCCCAATCCCTTAACCCTCAGCCCTAAAGCCTCAAGCCTCAACCCTTAAATCTTCAACCCTAAACCCTATCCCTAATCCCTCTACCCTCAACACTATGCCTTAAACCATAATCCGTCAACCCTTAAACCCTTAATCCATCAAACCTTAAACCCTTAAACCCTAAACTCTCAATCCCTAGATACCCTTAAACCCTTAAACCTTAAACTCTTAAGCCTTATATTGTATACACTTAACCTTGGACACTCAACCTTGAACATTATCTCTCAACCTTCAAACCTCTACCCTATATGCTATACCCTCAACCCTCATCCATATGCCCTATACCCTCAACCTTAAACCTTAAACCCTATATCTTAGACACTCAACCTTGAACATTATCCCTCAACTATAAACTCTCAACCCTATACCCTATACCCTCAACCATATACTTAAGTCCTAATCCGTCAATCCTCAACCCTATACCTTAAACCCTAAAACTAACACCCACAAACCCTCATCCCTATACCCTATAACCCCACCATTATACTGTAAACCTTGAATACCATGCCTCAACCCTATACTTAAAACCTAAACCATACACTCTCAACCCAAGTCACCCTATGCCTTATATACCCTCAACCTATATCATAAACCCTATACCCAATATCCTAAACCCTAATCCCCATACCTTACACACTTAATCTTATACACTCAACAAGCTTAATATTATCCCTCAACTGTAACCCTCTATCCTCTACCCATTACTTAAGCCCTAATCCCTTAGCCCTCAACCCTATACCTTAAACCCTAAACTCAAAAACCTCAACCCTCAACCCTAAAAACTATATGAGCTCAAGTCCTTATATACCCTAAACCCAAAACCATTACATATATACATGCATACAAGCATGTATACATGTACATAAATAAATACAACCATACATACATACATTATATATATAAGCATATATATGTATACATATAGGCATACATACATACATCAATACATACATACAAGCATGCATACATACATTCATACATACATATATAAATACAAATATATATACAAACATACATACATCAAACATACTTAAAAACCTTGAACATAAATCATTCTAAGCGAGACATAACATGAGCATGTTATAATGTGCTCGCATTATGTCAAACTAGGCAAACAACAGGCAAACTTGCAAAAAAGAAAAAATGCAAAACATAACATAATGCGAGTGAGTTATAATGCAAGAGCGTTATAACACACTCACATTATATTTTTCTTTGGGAGTCCCAAGCCTTAGGCTCGAGATTTGCTTTGGATTTACAACCCAAAGGCTTGGAGTGCCTTCTCAATGTCCAAAGATGTGTTTTTGCATATTCTACAAGATTTCACATAATTTCGTTCATGCTAACCCTCATATTTGCACATGTTTCAAGGTCAAACAATTCGATCATAGGTAATGTTAGGCTTTCTCTTAGCTATTTAACGATGTAATTTTTTTTCACATTTTGACAATGTTAAGCCTTTCATCTATAATTCTTTTGTTTGTGTGTCCATTTTTTGGCAAAAACTAGTGTTTGGTATTTTTTCTTTATAAATTAACCGTTCATTGAAATTTCAAATAAATTACATTTTTATAAACTAGACTCTATTCTACACATATTAGAAAAATAATTTTCAATTAGTTTTCAAAATTTACAAGGGTAGCACGGCCAAAATTATGTTTTTTAGGATGTGTCCACTTTGAAAATTATTAAAAAATCAAATATTCATTAAAAAATTATCAAAAAAATTAGGCATAAACTACATGCTGTTAGCTAATTTCTCACTAAGGTAATTTTAAAAATACCAAAAAAAGTTAACCTTTTGAGGGAGCCACAAAACACGCTATGTTATGTTTTTTTTTACAGAAACAACACCAACTTCTATGGCTCCCTTTTTCGAACCCCTTAATCGATACCATTTTAAAAAAAAATTAGTAGTTTTGAAAGTAGACTTAGAGCACTATGAACATTGTTTTTGTTGTATCTTAAAATTTTGAGAGTAACTATGCTCAATTTCTCATCCAAGGTCAGTATTTCCTGATTTCAGAAAAAAAGTGGCCACTTAAGACCCCTTTTTGGCCCTCTATGTTCTTGCACTTACCCACCTTCTAGACTTAGAAAAGAGATGGGCAACACGTTAGACTTGGGGTAAATTACAATCTCCAAAGAAAAGGATGGACCTAGTGATGGTGATAGTTTGTCATTGATGTCAAAAGGTATTGAGAAAGTTGAGTTGTGCAAAGTATCATCAGGCTACAGGTCATTTGTGGATCACTTGTACTATTGACAAAAGTTGTTCATGATCATGCATTTCACAGTTGTTCTCATAGTGTTGAAGGATATTGTCAGTTGGGATTGACTTGATAAATGGATGATAATATTACAAGTGTTTGAGAACATTCATGTATTAATCATGCTCACTATATTGGTGTTTCAAGTGCTTACAGGATCACAGGAATACATAGATGTCACTTTGTCTGCAGTAGATCTCATTATGGCAATATCAGTAAGTTGCATAACAAAGGTACTAGATCAAATCATGATGATGATCATAGTTCAAAGGATCTCAAGTCATATGTTGCTTTGGAGGAGTCATACTTGATCATTTTGGTTGTTCATATCCACATGCCTGCATAGTAGTTATTGATCTTCATCAGTGTCTTTGACAGAAGCATTAATTTTTTTTAATGGCAGATATAAGAGGTTTAAATCATTAAAATCCTAAGTCATGTCATCTCATAAGAAGTTTGAGCGGTAAAAAGAATTTCAAATAAAAAAGTTTGGAATACTTCTTTAAGGAGAGCCTGATGAAAGTTTATTACTCCATTCAAATTTTTATTGAAAAGACCTCCAAAAGAAGAAATGCCATAACATGGATTTAATTGGTTTTAATTTTAAAAAAAAAAAAAGAAAAAGGCATATTTTCGGGGAAAGCTTTATTTTATAAAGCATAAAATGTATTTAGTAAAAGGCACGATTTATGCCTTAAGATTATATTGGAAACCATGTTAAGGAGGAGGATTTTTTATGAAAAGCACTTTTTGCCATATATAAAGGAGTTTGAATTTATAAAGTTTTTCTAAAGCCAAAACTCTAAGAAGGAAAGCCCGATGCTTTAAGAAAAAGCTATTTTTTCTACCTTGAAACTTTGAGAGGAGTTTAGAAACTTTAATTAGTTTCTTTTTTAAAACTTATGTAATTTCCTTCTAAATCCTTTTGATCGGTCCCTTATGTAAGGAGTTTTTAATAAGGAGTTTTTTTTTAGAAAAATCTTTATGAAGAATTTTTTAAGGAGTATTTTTGATAAGGAGATTTTTATTATTTTTTGTGAAGAGATTTTGTAATAAGGAGATTTTTATGAAGAGTTTTTTATGAAGAGTTTTTTAAAGACTAATTTTTTTTTGGGAGATTTTTTATGGAGATTGGAGATTGTTTTTGAAAGGATTATTTTGAGAATAAGGCAGATTGAGGAGAAATTAATTTTTGTTGCAGATTGGATAAAGATTTTTTATTTTGCAGGAGACTATTTTTGAAGAAGAATTTGAAGAGGATAATGAAAAATTTGTTTGAAGAAATTTGCAAGGGTTTTGTATTTTGGAAAATATGAAACATCATGCAGGGATTGAAATGAGAAGGTGAAAATATTTATACAAAGGAATATGAAAAATCTTTTGCAGGTGAATCAATTTGAGAAGGCTATTCATTTTTGACATGAAAAATTAAGCAATCCAGTGATTTTTTTTTAAAAAAAAAATATGAAGGATCATGTACAGAGAAGAGGAAGATGAAAAGATTTTTTAATGCATAGAATTGACGGGAAGATATTTTGTTTTAAATATAGAGAAGAGAATATGAAAGGTTTTTTCAGAAAAGTGCATTGTGATGGGTTGTGAAAGATATTCAGATTTTATTTAATGACATTACAGATGCTTTGATTAAAGTGTCTTGTGGATTAACAAGATGAGATGAGTGATGTTGTGCAGATCTATGATGAACTGACAGGGATCAAATACAGATACAGAGATTGACAAGGTGATCAGAAAGACAATATGCAATTGCAATAATAATCAGGTGCATTGATTGTATGACTGGTAAGGCAGAGATGAAACATACAGAGAAAAGTAGTGTTGTTGAGCATATCTGGATGAAGAATTGATTTTTGAATGGAATGACCATTTGAACACATAAGAGAGAATAAAAGTTATGTATTGAAACAGAGAAACCCTCTGAATTTGTGTTTTCAATTTGTTCTGTAATAGGGGTTGGTGCTCCTTGAAGCTGGTGCTTCTAAACAGTATGCCAGTGAGGCTTGTAGGTCAGTGAGACCTCAATAGTCAGTGAGACATAATATTCAGCCAGTGAGGCACTTCATGAGTGGTTTTTCTACCCAGAGAGGGTTTTCCACTCCAGTAATTCTTGTGTCTTGATTCATATTGGTCATCTTTCTATGGTTGTATGTTTTACTCATGAGTTTCGTTTATCATTCTCAGTTATGTGCATATGTGTTTGACAAAGTTATGTGCATATGTGTTTGACAATTCAATGATTACTTTCTCTCCTTATGCTCTCCAAGTTAAAGTTTGAAAAAGATTTGAAAATTCACACAACACTGATTCACCCCCCCTCTCAGTGTTGTCCTTGACTCCTACAATTGGTATCAGAGCCTAGGTTCCCTTTTTTGAAGTTTAATAGGCTCGGGTAGGTCCTGGTATTGGAGTAAAATGGGTAAGAAGAATAGAATTAAGATCTCAAATAAAGTTGTTGATCAAAAGATGGTAAAACAAGCCTCAGTTGTGCCTAGCAGTGAGTTGTTGCATTTATCACCCTTGATAATTGATACAAAGAATGGTCATGTAGTTGAGAATTTTGATAAATTTAATGAAAGAAAAGATGTCATTGCTATTGATACTAATGATGAAGATGAACAGGAATTTAATGAAGATATTTGTGAGGTTGATTTTGAAGGAGAGCTTCTATGTGCCCTGGATACAATTAAGCAACTTAGTAAAGAAAACAGGAGATTAAAAGATCATCTTATACAAGAGAAAGAATTCAAGGACAAAGTTGTTTTAGATCTTGAAGAGGCAAGAAACCTGATTGTAGACTTGAAGAATCAAGCAGGTAAATCAGACAAATTGATTGTCAGTTTGAAGACAGAGGTTGAGAAAGCTAAAAAGATAATTGATGAAACAAAATCTGAGTTGGAGGCTAAAAAGGTTGAATGTCAAAAGCTAGAAAAAGAAATAATTTCTTTAAGTAAAGAAATTGAGGATGCTAAGAAGCAATTAGAAAAGAATCTGAAATTTGAAGAGAGCACAAGCAGGTTAAATGAGATGTTGGGAAAATAAAAACAACATGGGGATACTTTTGGACTTGGTTATGAAAAAGGAGAGTCTTCTAAAGCTAGAGATACTCATAGAAGAAAAATTGATCAGCCTGATGCTCCTGAAAGAAAAGTGAACAATCAAAGAAGAAGTCCTCCTGTTAGACAAGCATACATGTACAGGTATAACCATTCATTTAATGGTTATTGTTATACTTGTAATCAATTTGGACACAAATCAGTTAATTGCAGAAGGAATACTAACATTGTATGTTTCAAGTGCAATAATGCTGGTCACATTCAAAGAAACTGCAAAATGAATAGAAGGTATGATACTGCTTGGAAGCATAATATAAATACTCAATCATTTGATTATGATTACAGAATAATTTGTTATAATTGCAATTCTCCTGGTCACAAAGCATTTAGTTGCAGAAAAGTATCATCTGATTTGATAGGTTGGAAATGCAAAGAGGTAGAAAAGGTTTGGAGGAAGAAAGCACCTGTGAAAATTTGGAAGCAGAAAGAAGGTAAAGAGAAGTCAGAATCTAAGCTTGTGCATCTTGCACAAGTCATTTCATCTATTGCATAACAGATAACATGAAGTAAGGGGGAGTTGTTCATGTGCTATCATTTGACCCCAAGAAGTTTTAGGAAGGAGATCATTTGAATGGTGATCTTGTCTTGTTTATCATATTTTCCAATCTTGTGAGATAGTTGTTGAAGATGCTGCTAACTAAGTTGATTTTTAGTGTATATCAGTGGTGCAGGAAGAGCTTATTAATGAAGTTGGTATGCAAAATTGATGGATTGGATGCTCATATGGAAGTGCTCTTGATGTAATAATCTCACATGATTCTTTGATATTTTTTCATCAGTAATATGTTTCAGGGTAGTATGTACAAATTGTATGATTCAAGTGGTATCAGGTGTCCATGATCAATGACATGTTCAGTGAATGCAAGGTGTTGATAAGTTGTTAAAGGATTTAATGCTCAAAGAGTTTGGTGATGTTGTGACTCGATCCTATTTTGTGTATTGATGGTTGAGTTGTCATCAAGGAACTCTCACCTGCATTTGATTTTGCAATGTGGTTATACTTGGTTTGACATTGTGATTACAAAAGGTATCTTGTGCAGGAGGATGATCCTCACTCTTTGTTGCAGAATGAATGTTCATTTAGAAGTGATCATTGGGATAATAATTTGACATGTTCTTCCTCATTAAAATGATTCAGAAAGGTATGAGAAAATTGTGTGCCTCTTGTTTTGAAGTGGTAAGGTATGTATGTCAAGCTATGACATCTAGAGTTGCTTATAAAATTGATGGAGTATGACAGTGATACAGGTGTTCATTGGCTTATTATGATTTCAAGGTATTGAAAAATGTTTTAGGAGTTCAAAATGCACAAATTGTTCAGGTTGAATTATCATGGTATTGCAATCCAAAGTGTTTTGGAAAGTGTTATTGCAATAATATCTTGTTTTGAATGATGAAGTCAAGAGGCAAGAGTTTTTGTTGATTTCAGTATGTTTCAGATATGATTATGTATATATCAGTTTTTGCCAGAGTGTTGTATATCAGATTTGACAGTATAATATGTGCAGGAACAGCAAGATGGTCTATTAAGAAAAGGTGTTAGAATATGCAGGATGATAGTTCATATCAGGAAATTAGTTTGATGATTATATCTATTGCTTTGTTGAGTTATGTTTATGACATGTACCTTGGAGCTTTCAGAAAGGTTTGTTCAAATTGTGTGGTGATTTCAGGTATGAGCTTCAAGTTATGACAATCCAGAGTCTTTTATGACATTGATGGTGAATCTTGTTTTTCTTCAAATCGGAGGCAAGTAAAGGTCTTATCAAAAATGGTCATCTTGGCATCTGTGTGATGAGGGGTCTACATGTTTTGTGCCTGCAAAATTGTTCATCAAAGAGTATTGGTATGTTTATGATTTTCTTTGCAAAAGTTCAAAAGGTTGACTGTCAGTAAATGGATGGTATACTTCAGGTTGATATGTTGCTTCAGGACTAATTCAGGAAGTGGATAAGTGTTGAGTTGAGTTGAGTTGAGTTATGTTGGTTAGTCTTGTCAGTGTTTACCAATGATATTTTTAAGTAGTAATTTGTTTGTGATCTTTAATACATGAAAGATCTTGGAGATTTGTTATTTCAGGTCAAAAAGGTTGTTGATTGAAGAAAAACTGTTTGTTTTGAAAGTTTGTGATGTTATCAGGAAGGAGTGTGTCAGTCTTTATTTTCACAGTGTTATTGTCATCAGATTTAAGTTTCATGAAAGACAAATGGCTTCAAAGATTTTGGTAAGTGGTTCAAAGATAACAAAAGTTTATGTTTTCAAAGTTCTCATATTGCAGGGTGATTGTAATTATCAAGCTATAACATTTTTTCAGTGGAGTTGTTCTCAGGGGGAGATAATAGTCTTTGTCATCCGATGTCAAAAAGGGGGAGAAAGAAAAATATGCATCAGGTGGTTTTGCCATCAATGACAAAGGGGGAGATTGATGGTGATAGTTTGTCATTGATGTCAAAAGGTATTGAGAAAGTTGAGTTGTGCAAAGTATCATCAGGCTACAGGTCATTTGTGGATCACTTGTACTATTGACAAAAGTTGTTCATGATCATGCATTTCACAGTTGTTCTCATAGTGTTGAAGGATATTGTCAGTTGGGATTGACTTGATAAATGGATGATAATATTACAAGTGTTTGAGAACATTCATGTATTAATCATGCTCACTATATTGGTGTTTCAAGTGCTTACAGGATCACAGGAATACATAGATGTCACTTTGTCTGCAGTAGATCTCATTATGACAATATCAGTAAGTTGCATAACAAAGGTACCAGATCAAATCATGATGATGATCATAGTTCAAAGGATCTCAAGTCATATGTTGCTTTGGAGGAGTCATACTTGATCATTTTGGTTGTTCATATCCACATGCCTGCATAGTAGTTATTGATCTTCATCAGTGTCTTTGACAGAAGCATTAATTTTTTTTAATGGCAGATATAAGAGGTTTAAATCATTAAAATCCTAAGTCATGTCATCTCATAAGAAGTTTGAGCGGTAAAAAGAATTTCAAATAAAAAAGTTTGGAATACTTCTTTAAGGAGAGCCTGATGAAAGTTTATTACTCCATTCAAATTTTTATTGAAAAGACCTCCAAAAGAAGAAATGCCATAACATGGATTTAATTGGTTTTAATTTAAAAAAAAAAAAAAAAAAAGGCATATTTTCGGGGAAAGCTTTATTTTATAAAGCATAAAATGTATTTAGTAAAAGGCACGATTTATGCCTTAAGATTATATTGGAAACCATGTTAAGGAGGAGGATTTTTTATGAAAAGCACTTTTTGCCATATATAAAGGAGTTTGAATTTATAAAGTTTTTCTAAAGCCAAAACTCTAAGAAGGAAAGCCCGATGCTTTAAGAAAAAGCTATTTTTTCTACCTTGAAACTTTGAGAGGAGTTTAGAAACTTTAATTAGTTTCTTTTTTAAAACTTATGTAATTTCCTTCTAAATCCTTTTGATCGGTCCCTTATGTAAGGAGTTTTTAATAAGGAGTTTTTTTTTAGAAAAATCTTTATGAAGAATTTTTTAAGGAGTATTTTTGATAAGGAGATTTTTATTATTTTTTGTGAAGAGATTTTGTAATAAGGAGATTTTTATGAAGAGTTTTTTATGAAGAGTTTTTTAAAGACTAATTTTTTTTTGGGAGATTTTTTATGGAGATTGGAGATTGTTTTTGAAAGGATTATTTTGAGAATAAGGCAGATTGAGGAGAAATTAATTTTTGTTGCAGATTGGATAAAGATTTTTTATTTTGCAGGAGACTATTTTTGAAGAAGAATTTGAAGAGGATAATGAAAAATTTGTTTGAAGAAATTTGCAAGGGTTTTGTATTTTGGAAAATATGAAACATCATGCAGGGATTGAAATGAGAAGGTGAAAATATTTATACAGAGGAATATGAAAAATATTTTGCAGGTGAATCAATTTGAGAAGGCTATTCATTTTTGACATGAAAAATTAAGCAATCCAGTGATTTTTTAAAAAAAAAAAATATGAAGGATCATGTACAGAGAAGAGGAAGATGAAAAGATTTTTTAATGCATAGAATTGACGGGAAGATATTTTGTTTTAAATATAGAGAAGAGAATATGAAAGGTTTTTTCAGAAAAGTGCATTGTGATGGGTTGTGAAAGATATTCAGATTTTATTTAATGACATTACAGATGCTTTGATTAAAGTGTCTTGTGGATTAACAAGATGAGATGAGTGATGTTGTGCAGATCTATGATGAACTAACAGGGATCAAATACAGATACAGAGATTGACAAGGTGATCAGAAAGACAATATGCAATTGCAATAATAATCAGGTGCATTGATTGTATGACTGGTAAGGCAGAGATGAAACATACAGAGAAAAGTAGTGTTGTTGAGCATATCTGGATGAAGAATTGATTTTTGAATGGAATGACCATTTGAACACATAAGAGAGAATAAAAGTTATGTATTGAAACAGAGAAACCCTCTGAATTTGTGTTTTCAATTTGTTCTGTAATAGGGGTTGGTGCTCCTTGAAGCTGGTGCTTCTAAACAGTATGCCAGTGAGGCTTGTAGGTCAGTGAGACCTCAATAGTCAGTGAGACATAATATTCAGCCAGTGAGGCACTTCATGAGTGGTTTTTCTACCCAGAGAGGGTTTTCCACTCCAGTAATTCTTGTGTCTTGATTCATATTGGTCATCTTTCTATGGTTGTATGTTTTACTCATGAGTTTCGTTTATCATTCTCAGTTATGTGCATATGTGTTTGACAAAGTTATGTGCATATGTGTTTGACAATTCAATGATTACTTTCTCTCCTTATGCTCTCCAAGTTAAAGTTTGAAAAAGATTTGAAAATTCACACAACACTGATTCACCCCCCCTCTCAGTGTTGTCCTTGACTCCTACAATTGGTATCAGAGCCTAGGTTCCCTTTTTTGAAGTTTAATAGGCTCGGGTAGGTCCTGGTATTGGAGTAAAATGGGTAAGAAGAATAGAATTAAGATCTCAAATAAAGTTGTTGATCAAAAGATGGTAAAACAAGCCTCAGTTGTGCCTAGCAGTGAGTTGTTGCATTTATCACCCTTGATAATTGATACAAAGAATGGTCATGTAGTTGAGAATTTTGATAAATTTAATGAAAGAAAAGATGTCATTGCTATTGATACTAATGATGAAGATGAACAGGAATTTAATGAAGATATTTGTGAGGTTGATTTTGAAGGAGAGCTTCTATGTGCCCTGGATACAATTAAGCAACTTAGTAAAGAAAACAGGAGATTAAAAGATCATCTTATACAAGAGAAAGAATTCAAGGACAAAGTTGTTTTAGATCTTGAAGAGGCAAGAAACCTGATTGTAGACTTGAAGAATCAAGCAGGTAAATCAGACAAATTGATTGTCAGTTTGAAGACAGAGGTTGAGAAAGCTAAAAAGATAATTGATGAAACAAAATCTGAGTTGGAGGCTAAAAAGGTTGAATGTCAAAAGCTAGAAAAAGAAATAATTTCTTTAAGTAAAGAAATTGAGGATGCTAAGAAGCAATTAGAAAAGAATCTGAAATTTGAAGAGAGCACAAGCAGGTTAAATGAGATGTTGGGAAAATAAAAACAACATGGGGATACTTTTGGACTTGGTTATGAAAAAGGAGAGTCTTCTAAAGCTAGAGATACTCATAGAAGAAAAATTGATCAGCCTGATGCTCCTGAAAGAAAAGTGAACAATCAAAGAAGAAGTCCTCCTGTTAGACAAGCATACATGTACAGGTATAACCATTCATTTAATGGTTATTGTTATACTTGTAATCAATTTGGACACAAATCAGTTAATTGCAGAAGGAATACTAACATTGTATGTTTCAAGTGCAATAATGCTGGTCACATTCAAAGAAACTGCAAAATGAATAGAAGGTATGATACTGCTTGGAAGCATAATATAAATACTCAATCATTTGATTATGATTACAGAATAATTTGTTATAATTGCAATTCTCCTGGTCACAAAGCATTTAGTTGCAGAAAAGTATCATCTGATTTGATAGGTTGGAAATGCAAAGAGGTAGAAAAGGTTTGGAGGAAGAAAGCACCTGTGAAAATTTGGAAGCAGAAAGAAGGTAAAGAGAAGTCAGAATCTAAGCTTGTGCATCTTGCACAAGTCATTTCATCTATTGCATAACAGATAACATGAAGTAAGGGGGAGTTGTTCATGTGCTATCATTTGACCCCAAGAAGTTTTAGGAAGGAGATCATTTGAATGGTGATCTTGTCTTGTTTATCATATTTTCCAATCTTGTGAGATAGTTGTTGAAGATGCTGCTAACTAAGTTGATTTTTAGTGTATATCAGTGGTGCAGGAAGAGCTTATTAATGAAGTTGGTATGCAAAATTGATGGATTGGATGCTCATATGGAAGTGCTCTTGATGTAATAATCTCACATGATTCTTTGATATTTTTTCATCAGTAATATGTTTCAGGGTAGTATGTACAAATTGTATGATTCAAGTGGTATCAGGTGTCCATGATCAATGACATGTTCAGTGAATGCAAGGTGTTGATAAGTTGTTAAAGGATTTAATGCTCAAAGAGTTTGGTGATGTTGTGACTCGATCCTATTTTGTGTATTGATGGTTGAGTTGTCATCAAGGAACTCTCACCTGCATTTGATTTTGCAATGTGGTTATACTTGGTTTGACATTGTGATTACAAAAGGTATCTTGTGCAGGAGGATGATCCTCACTCTTTGTTGCAGAATGAATGTTCATTTAGAAGTGATCATTGGGATAATACTTTGACATGTTCTTCCTCATTAAAATGATTCAGAAAGGTATGAGAAAATTGTGTGCCTCTTGTTTTGAAGTGGTAAGGTATGTATGTCAAGCTATGACATCTAGAGTTGCTTATAAAATTGATGGAGTATGACAGTGATACAGGTGTTCATTGGCTTATTATGATTTCAAGGTATTGAAAAATGTTTCAGGAGTTCAAAATGCACAAATTGTTCAGGTTGAATTATCATGGTATTGCAATCCAAAGTGTTTTGGAAAGTGTTGTTGCAATAATATCTTGTTTTGAATGATGAAGTCAAGAGGCAAGAGTTTTTGTTGATTTCAGTATGTTTCAGATATGATTATGTATATATCAGTTTTTGCCAGAGTGTTGTATATCAGATTTGACAGTATAATATGTGCAGGAACAGCAAGATGGTCTATCAAGAAAAGGTGTTAGAATATGCAGGATGATAGTTCATATCAGGAAATTAGTTTGATGATTATATCTATTGCTTTGTTGAGTTATGTTTATGACATGTACCTTGGAGCTTTCAGAAAGGTTTGTTCAAATTGTGTGGTGATTTCAGGTATGAGCTTCAAGTTATGACAATCCAGAGTCTTTTATGACATTGATGGTGAATCTTGTTTTTCTTCAAATCGGAGGCAAGTAAAGGTCTTATCAAAAATGGTCATCTTGGCATCTGTGTGATGAGGGGTCTACATGTTTTGTGCCTGCAAAATTGTTCATCAAAGAGTATTGGTATGTCTATGATTTTCTTTGCAAAAGTTCAAAAGGTTGACTGTCAGTAAATGGATGGTATACTTCAGGTTGATATGTTGCTTCAGGACTAATTCAGGAAGTGGATAAGTGTTGAGTTGAGTTGAGTTGAGTTATGTTGGTTAGTCTTGTCAGTGTTTACCAATGATATTTTTAAGTAGTAATTTGTTTGTGATCTTTAATACATGAAAGATCTTGGAGATTTGTTATTTCAGGTCAAAAAGGTTGTTGATTGAAGAAAAACTGTTTGTTTTGAAAGTTTGTGATGTTATCAGGAAGGAGTGTGTCAGTCTTTATTTTCACAGTGTTATTGTCATCAGATTTAAGTTTCATGAAAGACAAATGGCTTCAAAGATTTTGGTAAGTGGTTCAAAGATAACAAAAGTTTATGTTTTCAAAGTTCTCATATTGCAGGGTGATTGTAATTATCAAGCTATAACATTTTTTCAGTGGAGTTGTTCTCAGGGGGAGATAATAGTCTTTGTCATCCGATGTCAAAAAGGGGGAGAAAGAAAAATATGCATCAGGTGGTTTTGCCATCAATGACAAAGGGGGAGATTGATGGTGATAGTTTGTCATTGATGTCAAAAGGTATTGAGAAAGTTGAGTTGTGCAAAGTATCATCAGGCTACAGGTCATTTGTGGATCACTTGTACTATTGACAAAAGTTGTTCATGATCATGCATTTCACAGTTGTTCTCATAGTGTTGAAGGATATTGTCAGTTGGGATTGACTTGATAAATGGATGATAATATTACAAGTGTTTGAGAACATCCATGTATTAATCATGCTCACTATATTGGTGTTTCAAGTGCTTACAGGATCACAGGAATACATAGATGTCACTTTGTCTGCAGTAGATCTCATTATGACAATATCAGTAAGTTGCATAACAAAGGTACCAGATCAAATCATGATGATGATCATAGTTCAAAGGATCTCAAGTCATATGTTGCTTTGGAGGAGTCATACTTGATCATTTTGGTTGTTCATATCCACATGCCTGCATAGTAGTTATTGATCTTCATCAGTGTCTTTGACAGAAGCATTAATTTTTTTTAATGGCAGATATAAGAGGTTTAAATCATTAAAATCCTAAGTCATGTCATCTCATAAGAAGTTTGAGCGGTAAAAAGAATTTCAAATAAAAAAGTTTGGAATACTTCTTTAAGGAGAGCCTGATGAAAGTTTATTACTCCATTCAAATTTTTATTGAAAAGACCTCCAAAAGAAGAAATGCCATAACATGGATTTAATTGGTTTTAATTTTAAAAAAAAAAAAAAAAAAAGGCATATTTTCGGGGAAAGCTTTATTTTATAAAGCATAAAATGTATTTAGTAAAAGGCACGATTTATGCCTTAAGATTATATTGGAAACCATGTTAAGGAGGAGGATTTTTTATGAAAAGCACTTTTTGCCATATATAAAGGAGTTTGAATTTATAAAGTCTTTCTAAAGCCAAAACTCTAAGAAGGAAAGCCCGATGCTTTAAGAAAAAGCTATTTTTTCTACCTTGAAACTTTGAGAGGAGTTTAGAAACTTTAATTAGTTTCTTTTTTAAAACTTATGTAATTTCCTTCTAAATCCTTTTGATCGGTCCCTTATGTAAGGAGTTTTTAATAAGGAGTTTTTTTTTAGAAAAATCTTTATGAAGAATTTTTTAAGGAGTATTTTTGATAAGGAGATTTTTATTATTTTTTGTGAAGAGATTTTGTAATAAGGAGATTTTTATGAAGAGTTTTTTATGAAGAGTTTTTTAAAGACTAATTTTTTTTTGGGAGATTTTTTATGGAGATTGGAGATTGTTTTTGAAAGGATTATTTTGAGAATAAGGCAGATTGAGGAGAAATTAATTTTTGTTGCAGATTGGATAAAGATTTTTTATTTTGCAGGAGACTATTTTTGAAGAAGAATTTGAAGAGGATAATGAAAAAATTGTTTGAAGAAATTTGCAAGGGTTTTGTATTTTGGAAAATATGAAACATCATGCAGGGATTGAAATGAGAAGGTGAAAATATTTATACAGAGGAATATGAAAAATCTTTTGCAGGTGAATCAATTTGAGAAGGCTATTCATTTTTGACATGAAAAATTAAGCAATCCAGTGATTTTTTTTTCAAAAAAAAATATGAAGGATCATGTACAGAGAAGAGGAAGATCAAAAGATTTTTTAATGCATAGAATTGATGGGAAGATATTTTGTTTTAAATATAGAGAAGAGAATATGAAAGGTTTTTTCAGAAAAGTGCATTGTGATGGGTTGTGAAAGATATTCAGATTTTATTTAATGACATTACAGATGCTTTGATTAAAGTGTCTTGTGGATTAACAAGATGAGATGAGTGATGTTGTGCAGATCTATGATGAACTGACAGGGATCAAATACAGATATAGAGATTGACAAGGTGATCAGAAAGACAATATGCAATTGCAATAATAATCAGGTGCATTGATTGTATGACTGCGAAGGCAGAGATGAAACATACAGAGAAAAGTAGTGTTGTTGAGCATATCTGGATGAAGAATTGATTTTTGAATGGAATGACCATTTGAACACATAAGAGAGAATAAAAGTTATGTATTGAAACAGAGAAACCCTCTGAATTTGTGTTTTCAATTTGTTCTGTAATAGGGGTTGGTGCTCCTTGAAGCTGGTGCTTCTAAACAGTATGCCAGTGAGGCTTGTAGGTCAGTGAGACCTCAATAGTCAGTGAGACATAATATTCAGCCAGTGAGGCACTTCATGAGTGGTTTTTCTACCCAGAGAGGGTTTTCCACTCCAGTAATTCTTGTGTCTTGATTCATATTAGTCATCTTTCTATGGTTGTATGTTTTACTCATGAGTTTCGTTTATCATTCTCAGTTATGTGCATATGTGTTTGACAAAGTTATGTGCATATGTGTTTGACAATTCAATGATTACTTTCTCTCCTTATGCTCTCCAAGTTAAAGTTTGAAAAAGATTTGAAAATTCACACAACACTGATTCACCCCCCCTCTCAGTGTTGTCCTTGACTCCTACACCTAGAAGATAGCAAGACTCTTGGCTTTGCCTAGCTAGTGCATGTGTGTGCTTTGTACCTCTCTTTTTTATTTCTTTTTGTAGATGCCACCCTCATAGCTTGGATCTTAGATTTATCTTTGGCCAAGAGTAGAGACATCAACAATCCTCATTTCTCATCTTTTTCTTTTGTGTTTTTTCCTTTTTTCTATTTCCTTCCTTTTTTTGCTCTCTTTTTTTAGTATTTTTTCTCCTTTTTGTATATTTTTTGTTCTTTTGATTCTTCTGACTATTTTTTTTTGTACATATTTTTTTTTATTTCTTCCTGGAATTATGATGCCTCTAATATTTTTGGCCAAGAAAGATAAGGGGCTAGGTGCCACCAAGAGCTTTTGCTATCCTGTAGGACTTATCCTTTATTAAGGACTCGAATTAGGGAAGGTCTAATTGCAAGCTTCCATTAGTTACTATAGGCTTACGTACTCTATATGCTTAGACTTGAAAACATTATTTGTTAAGACTAGGATTGGTATAAAGCTAAATGTTCAACTTTTCTAGAATTTGTTAAGAATGCAAAAGGGAAAATGGATATTGATGATTTAAGGAAATCTCTATGACTTAGGAGGGACAACATATACTAGAAAACCTTAAGAGTCCTTTCTAAAATTAAAAACTTGACAAGAGCATGTCAAGAATAGAATGCATGGCATATAGAGTGACGATGCATATTTTTATTTTCATGAATTTTTGAATGTTTACAATTTTTGTAATATTTTGATGCTTTATGATTTTTATAAATAAAAGATTTTCACCTTCCATAGTGCATAAGAGATAAGCATCATTTCTAACATCTTCCTTGACTACATAAGGATCTATACAATCTATTCTTTTATCGATTAGATTGTTGATTATGTGTATGAGATCTCTGACTTTGAATGGTTTTGAAAAGACCTTCTTGTTGTCTAACTATGTGGTATTCTTTTCTATTTGAAATTTTTTTTAAGGACACTCAAAGACTTGGTGTAAAAATGCCCTTGAATTCGGTGAGATGCTCTATGTACTAACATATTTCATTATTTCATAGTTTGCCCCTTAGCCTTGTTGTTCTCTATTCCTCTAGAGTTTCAATGTTTGTTTTGGTAGTTGTGTTAGTTTTGACATTTTGAGGGCAACTAGTGTTGGTGTTTGAACAATTTTTTATGACTCTCCTAGTTTGCATGTGGGTTTTGGTTCTTCTTCTCTTCCTAAGTTATCTCAACCATATGAATATTCATGTTTGCATTTATTTTAATGCTTGCTAAGTTGTAAGGAACATAAGATTTTTTTGAGTGGGGATCAAAGTGGAATTATCCTATTGTCTCCTTCCTTTTAGCTATATTTGTAATTTTTCTAGATGTCTCTCCTTTTTCAAAAATTGTCATCCTTGGGTAATTGGTAGTTTTGACAAGGTTTTCCTTCTCTTTTGCTTGTTTAATTATATAAATTTTGAAAGGGTCAAGATGCCCTTTAATGATATGGGTATGAACCATATGTGAGAAGTAGATTTCCTAAAATAAGCTAGAGGGAACTAGCATCCTATGAATCCAAGGTATTCCTAGGATCATGTTATTTGGATGGTTTCTTCATTGATGACATAAAATTTGGTTAGGAGAGTTTTGGTACCCAATGTGATTAGAATATTGACCTTTCCCATTGTTTGGATGTTTAGGTTATCATGACTTCTAAGGATGGAACTTTTTTGTGAGATGTGAGTTCTATCATAACCCATCCTTTGAAGGAGAGAAATAGAGACTATATTGATTGTAAACCCATCATCAATCATGACACATTTCATGGGATTTTCTTGAGCTTGGACAATTAGGTAGAGGGGAAGATCACTCATTTTAGCTATTTCATCATTCGAAGGTGATTTTTTAAAATTGAATGTGGAAGAAAAGCACTTTAAATTTGGAGTTTTATGGACTAGATGGCCTAAATCTAAGGCATTGAGGAAAGCATCTTTATGAGTAGGAGAAATTTTTAGAAGTTCTAGCATGTGTGAAAGAATTACATCACTAGAAGTTGCATCTGGTTATTTTGGTCCTTGAGTAGTACAAACATCTTGGTCCCTATCCAAATCCACAAGGCCTAAGGTGTTTTGATCAAAGGTATTTTGATGGCTCTTGGGACTATTTCCTTCATCTTGTGGGAATGTGTCTAAGAGTGTTTGTTGTTGATATTTTAGGAGACACTGGATGATTTGGTTATACTTTCTAGAATTTGAAGTGTCATGCTCACTTTTCTTGTGAAATGAGTAGAAACCCATAGGATTGTATCCACATGATGATTTAATGTTTTTATTTGCTTGGTGTGTTGGTTGGAAGTGATTGATAGTGTTTACATCTATAGTGTGATAAAATTTATCTTGATGGTGGAGGAATATATATGTTTTTGTTCCTTTGGGAGGTTTGATATGAAGAAATGGTACTCCCAATATGATTCGATATCATGCCCCTTCTCTTATGAAATGAGTAGTATTTATCATAACAAATTTGAGGTTTATTTTGTTTTATGACTAGTCACATTGTCTACTTTATTCTTCACCATTGATCCTTAGGGGACAATCAATGGTGTTGATAATTTGGTCCTCCAAACTTGTATAATTATCACCATGATTATTGCAGTAGTAGTTTTTATTGTTCTTAGATGGTGATATTTTTCTTTCATCATTATTTATATCATGGTTTACCAACCTTACATTAGTATCATATTGCTTTCTTCCACAATTGATAACATCTTTGTCAATTCTAAGGGCATTGTCAAGTGCCTCTTCATATGATTTATAAGGTATCTTTTGGACCCCTTCTCATATGACCTTGTTGAGAGCATGTAAGAATAGATCACAAAGTTATGTATGATCCATGTTTGGTGCACTAGTTGAAGAGTAGAGGACTTGCTTCCATTGTGTGATAGAATGTGCAACTAACTTGTTGGTCTCTTGTTTGATTAATAAAAAATTCTTGTATTCTTCTCTTGACTAGTTTGTTTATGTCAAAATAAACCACAAATTAATCAATGAGTTGCCTAAAGGATTAGATCTATGCTTCTATAAAACAATAGTACCAATCTAGAGAAATACTTTCAAAAGTCTATGGGAAAATATTTTGTACCAACCCATTCCAAGGAAGGAGTTCCCACACTACTACAACATAGGCTTTGATATGAAAGTTAGGGTTATCCTCTCCTTTAAATTTTGGAATCTCAAGAAGATGATGTGGTAGTATGATATTATGAATATTGTATTAAAGAGGCTCCTTTAAATACTTGAGGTATGCTACTAAGAGGGGGTTATGTGTAGAGGGTCTTGTTCCCTCCAAACATTACCCATATAGGTGGAGCTTGTTTTTTTGTTGAAAAGGTATGCTAGATTATTGATATCTAGATAAAGTTAGATAACTAGATGGAGTCATCTTTATGTTTTGAAAATTGAGTGGGATTGTTTGTAGTTGAATTTGTATCATATGAATCACACATGTTTGATTAAAACTTGATGAGTGAAAGGGAGGTATGAATGATTTATTATTTGTGTTATGGGAATGTAAGTTTAGATGAGGATATTTTTGCATTGCCCTTGGTTTGATTTGATTATATTAATAAAAGGATTTCCTTGTGCACTATTTATATCCTCAATTATATTCTAGGAAGGTTCTCCAACACCTCAATAATCTTAATTTATGGGAGTGGTGTGGCTATAATGTCTGCACATGTGGCTTCCTTTGTTCTTTGATTTTTGCCAGCTTCTGGTGGATAAATTTGGATTGGTCTTTGAGTTGCCCTATTTGGTTCCTCTCACAATACTTGATGTGCCATAAATATTTTAGTTTGATGTTCTATTTGGAGGACTTATCATTCCTCCCAAGCTTCATGTAAGTTCTTCTCTAGATGGCTTACCTTGTTTCTCATATGGGTGGTTGTTTCCCTATAGGTTGTTCTAGTATGGGTTGTTTGTATGACATTTTCTAGTTCCTAGATTGAATTATTATATGTTATGAAACTATGTGGCTCATATTGGTCATGCTCTATATCTGAGTCTTCAAATTCAATTGAATGTGAAATTGGAGCTAGTGGATGTGAGAGTATGATGGATTCACTTGAGGGGAAGTTCCCCTCAACTCTATGTGATGAAATAAAAATGGAAGAGATGTGTAGAGACATGAAAGAGCCCATTCTGAAGGATTTGGTAAAGAAACAAGAACAAAAAGAGGCTCTATGAAAAGTTTTTGTCATTCATGTCAAGTTCACCAATATATGTGATAACCACAATATGACTCGAACACAACACGAGTGAGTCAAACTATAGGTAACACATATACTACACACTTGCTAAGGGTATCAGGTACATCATTCCCACCTTTTTCATGAAATCCAACTAGGATATTGTGATTGGGATAATTACTCTCTTGACGTGGAAGAAGATCACCATGGGTGTGAGTGGAGTTGCTTGTTTTGTTTGTTGAATTATTGAGTTTGTGTACCTTATAGTGAGATCAAGGGTTTCCTTGATGTTTTCCTATGTTTGATTGTTGGATTGTGAAAAATATTATATGATTTCTATGCCTCATGGTGAAACTAAAGGCTTCTTCAATGTTTTGTTTTTGAATTCAAAAGTTGAACTTTTATCCCTCATGATGATACCAAGGGCTTGAATGTTTAAAGTGCTTGAATAAATTTCTAGTGCAATTAATCCTAAATGAATGCAAGCTTTTATTTTCCCAATTTTAAAGGTGATCTAGTTACTATGAGAGGGAATTATGAATGCAAACTTAAGCCTACTCTAACACCCCCCTTAAGTACAACTTAGGGAGATTATTATTCAATATGAGATGCAAAATGGGTCCTAGAAACAAGGCCATGTTAGGTACCCATGTATAAATACAATGCAATCTCTCACAACCGAAGAAAAGGAGAAAAACCCTATGGGAGAAGACTCCTCTCCGAAAGAAAGAAAAACATAAAATGTTGAAAAGTCAAAAGTGAAAGGAAGGAGGACTCCTTAAGACCCCCCAAGGACAACTTCCTTGATCCCTAACATCGATCGCAACAAAAGATAGCGAGGAGATGTCGAAGGTTTAGTGAAGATGTCTACAACCTGTTGCTTTGTAGGCAAATACTCTAAACTAAGAACACCATCCTGAATGGGCTGCCAAATGAAGTTCATGTGGATCTCAATATGCTTAGTGTGTTGATGCTCCACTTTATTGCAATAAATATGAATGGCACTCTGATTGTCACACCAAAGAGTAGTGGGATGATGAGTAGGAAAGCCAAACTCAACCATCAACTGTCAAATCTAAAGAACCTCCTCACTAGCCAAGATTACTCCTTGATATTCAGCCTCAGTTGATGATAATGTAATAACAATTAGTTTCTTGTAAGACCAAGTAACTCAAATAGAACCAAGACAAAAAACAATGCCAAAAGTGGACTTCCAGTCATTAATATCACCAACCCAATCTAAGTTAGTGAAGCCCATAATCTTAGTAGCTCCTGATGTGCAGTGAATGCCAAACTGTATAGTTCCCCGAATGTATTGTAAGATACGCTTGGACGCCTTCCAATAACTCTCATGAGGATCTTGAGGGAAACATGAGATAAGACCAAGTCCAAAGGAAATATCAAGATGATTACATGTGTTAAGTACAAAAGGCTGCCAACCAACTATCGATACAAGTTAGCATCAATTGATGAAGTAGTGGAAGTGGTAGACAACACAACACTTCACTAAAAAGGAGTAGGGGCTAGCTTTCAGTTAGCCATCCCAAATCTGTGAAGCAAATCAAGAGCATACTTCTTCTAAAAGATAGAAATACTTGTAGAAGACTGATGAATTTGAAGACCAATGAAGTAATGCAATAGACAAAGGTCACTCATATTACAACACTCCATCAAAGCTCTCTGATTATCCTTTATCATGGTAGGAGAACTCCTTGTGAGAATCAAGTCATCCACATAAATAACAAGAATGAGTAGATCCCCCCATATCTCTGAATATAAACTGTAGGATCAGAGTGACATAGAAGTGAATCCAGAAGCAAGAAGAAAATTATCCATCTTCTCATACCAAGCCTAAGGAGCTTGTTTGAGACCATACAAAGAACACCATAACCTGCAAACAAGTGAAGGGTCTTGGACAAAGCCTAGTGGCTACTACATGTAGATCTCTTCCTGAAGATCACCATGCAGGAAAGCACTCTTCACATCCATTTGATACTCTAACCAACCCTGAGATTCAACAATAGAAAGTACAAGGAGAATGGAATCCATCTTGGCTACAGGAGCAAAAGTCTTGGAATAGTTAATACCTTCAACCTAAGAAAAGCCCTTAGCCACAAGATGAGCCTTATAGTTATCCATAGAATCATCAGCTGCCAACTTGGTATGATACACCCACTTGCATCGAACCAACTTTCTTCCCTTAGGAAGAGGAACTAAATCCCAAGTATGATTCTTCATTAAAGAAGAATACTCCTCGATCATAGCACTTTCCCATACCGGAACACCTAAAGCATCTAAAACTTCTAAGGATTAGTAGAAACTACATGACTCAAAAGATTGATACTTGAAGTTTGGGAATGAGTGTAGCATGTAGCTGCGGGATCACCATCATCAGAAACATCATCATCATCTATAGGAAGAAAAACATCCTCCGAAGAAGATTTGGGAAGAAGAGAGGAAGATGCCTATGATGGAGAATCTTTTAGAGTAAAAGACTCATCAAAATGAACATCATGATGAAAATGTACCTCTCGAGTGATAGGATCAAACAAACAATAACCCTTCACATCCTCACAATTGCCAAAAGAAAATGAACCACTAACTTTTCTTCTCCATTGCTTTGTGCCTACCATCTGGAATGAATGTCCATGCATCACTACCAAATACTATGAAGAAGGACACCTTGGAATTGAAATGAGACCAAGCCTCCTCGGAAGTCATATTCCATACTGCCTTGTGAGGCATACAGTTCTGAATGTAGTTGGTACAATTGATAGCCTTTGCCCAAACTGCTGGAGCCATGGATCGAGACTGAAGCATCAATTGGCCATCTCCCATAAGGTCCTATTCTTCTACTCAGCCACACCATTCTGCTAAGGAGTTTATGGCTCTGTGTGCTGATGAAGAATACCTCAAGCATGGAAAAAGTCCTAAAATGCTTGATTGACATATTCTCTCCCATTATTTACGCAAATCTTCTGAAGAGAATGCCCTAACTTCTTTACCACAAATACAAGGAAAGTCATGAAAAATCAAAGAACCTCATCCTTGTACTTCAAAAAATACACCCATGTGCACCAAGAGAAATCATCAATAAAGGTGAGCACATACTTAGTCCCTGAAAATCAAGGAGTTGGGAATGACATAAGGTCACTATGCACCAACTCAAGGAGTGCCAAAGCATGTGTGGCTATACCCTTTGAAAAAGGATCCCTATGATGTTTGCCAAGAACACAACCTTGACAAAATCCATCTGAACAAGAGATCTGAGGTAGACCAATCACCAATTTTTTTGTGCTCATCTATTGAAGATATCTATAATTCAGGTGCCCAAACCGTTCAAGCCAAATCTTGCTCACATAATCTATATGAGCAATAAGGGATGATCCTAATGAAGATTCAAATCTGTAAAACCTATACAAATGGGCGACATGATCAATTTTCCCTGTAGCAACAACCTTCTCAAGATCCTACAACTCTCAAATAGTCACATTAGTGAGAGAAAAATGAACTACCTTCCCATCACCATGATAACAAATTTGATAGATGGAAATCTAATTTTTTTCAAATATCAGGAACAAGAACATCATCAATGCAACCATCCTACATTTGAATTGAGCCTATTCCTACAACTAGAATTTGTGAAGTGTTCCCAACCACAATATGAGAAGTACTACAAGAGGAAATAGAATCAAGAAGATCCTCAGCATGAGTCATGTGATGTGAAGCACCAGAATCAAGAATCCAATTGTCACTGGTAGAGGATGAAGCCCTTGCTATGAAAGATTTCCCTTTTTCAAATGATGAAGACTCAGGCATGGCAATATTGTGCTTCATCATAGCATCCTCGAATGCTACTACCCTTTCAAAACAATGTGCGTCATTATGCCTTGACTTTCCACAAAAGGAACAATTTTCCTTCTTCTTCTTAGACTTAAAGGATGACTCCCCAGAGTTAGAAGGAGGAGGAGGTGGAGGATTAGTCTTCTAATCATTCTTTTCCTTAGCCTTGGAGGAAGGCTCACCACCTATAGATGAATCTATCTTGGGATTCTTCTTGTTCTTACCCTTGCTCTAGGAAGATTGAGCCATCAAAGCATGACTCTTAAGAAGATCACCCATCTAAGTCAACTTGGCATGCTCCCTAGTCAATCGATCACAAAACTACTCAAATGAAAGCATCTTATGGTCTTCTCCCATAGCATCCATAGTAGAATAGAAGGTAGAGGAAAACACTTAAAAAGAACCTCTCAGCTTAGACAAGATAAAAAGGTACACTCCTTATCATCTTTGGCATGACCACATCCTTTCAATTGTGACAAAATCAACTTGAACTAGGCAAGGAAATCCTAAATAGTGAGGAAGGCATTTGGAGAGAGAGAGAGGTGAGATCAACTTCAAGCTACAAGATCTTGAACTGATTAACCTTACCATACAACTCGACAAGCTTATCCTAGTCCCACTTTAGGTATCTTACACTCCACAATGTGAAACAATGAATTACCAGACACATGGAGACCTATGAGTCTCTTAGCCTCATCCATTTTGTTTATATGAAAAAAATTCTCAAATGGTTTAGTGAACTCAGGTTGATCGGCATCTAACATTTGCCAAAGACCCTTCGATTGCAACAATTGTGACATCTTGAGCTTCCATGTGTGGCAATTGTGTGTAGTGAGCAATTCAATCCTTGGGTTCAACATGATAAATAAGAGAACAAAAAAAGACCAAAATGTAGTGTACACCCCCCTAGAATTAATAAAACTGAATTTGCAATTTCCAACATCAAAATTGCCAAGTAACACTTATAGAAGTAACTGAAACAACTTGTAACTTCAAGCTGCTTAAACTATCAAAAAATGATATTTTTTTTAGAAACTACCTCATCCATAGTGAAGTTAAATGAAGTAGCTTTTCAATAATATTTTGTTTGTCAAAAACGGATTTCATTTGCAAAAATTGTGTAAGTTTGAAGAAAAAAGCCTATTTTAGGCATTTTTAGAATCCATAAAAGCTCCTATCACTACATATGACTGCAAAATATGAAGAGGTAAAAAAATTTGAGCCCCTAGGGCCAAGAATATCTATATATTAGAGGTGGCTAGTGACCCACACCACATAGGTACAACATCACCACAAGTCACAATGTTAAATCACTGAGCACAAGTCACCACGAGCATACAAATTACCAATCACCAATCGGCCTTGCTCAAGGATTTTCCATGCTCAAGAGAGATTGTCCATGGCCATGTGAGCCTTTCTCAAGGTAGAGAAGTGAGTGAACGAGGTATTTAATAGTCAAAGAGAGTACTACACCACCAATGTGTGACAGAGGTCCCTACGAACTGCTCAAGGTCTGAACTGTAAACCCACCTTCAACTGTTTTGCTCTGTACCTCTAATGAGAACCCTAGATAAATAATTTTGGAAGACTTTACATATGCTAATGTTTGTTCATGGGTGTATTAGCCAATGAAATTGTTCCATCTCTTCGTTCGCCCTTCACTTTCCAATATGTGAGTGCAAATGGAGATGCCAGAAATGCATGGGTAGGGGCATGGATGCCTGAGTGTCACCCTTCTATGAAAACATGACCTCTTTGGTCAAAATTCCACCGTCAAATAGAGGGAAACATGTTGATAACTGAGAGGGGGGGTGAATCAGTTATCATAATAATTCAACTTTCTGAACTTTCTTAATAGTTAGTGCAACATTAAATCAAATAAGCAAGCATAATCATGAAATGGAAACAACACCAATACACATGACACAAAGATTTTGACATGGAAACCCTGTTAAGGGAAAAAACCACTGGGTGATTAACCCAAGATATTATTCTCTGTTAGAAGAATAGATAGAACAAAATGGCACTTACCAATTAGGGCTCATTACCTGAGCACACTGCTCACAAGAGGCTCACTGCCTACAAGAGACTCATTGTCTACAAGAAGGGAAGGTAACTCAATGTTTGAACTGATGAGAAGCATCTACTCATGCTGAGGTTCAATTCCAGTTAGGCTTAATAAACTGATCTGCTGCACTTCATTCTTACTCTCTTTTAATGTTGCTATACTTTCATATTCTGAACCTGTCTCATTGTCTTCACTCTACTTTTCTACCTTTATTCATACCATATAATTTTCCCTGCACAACTTCACATCTAAATCCATCTTGTATATATATCCGCATAAATGATTTCATCACCTTTCTAGTCGACATCTGGAATAGTCAATATTTTCCTCAATCTCTGATCTATCGGCTGAATCCTTGCATACTAAGCAATGTGGATCAAGGATATACTTGTAGAAGTCATCAATAATGTTAGCCAATCATAACTTATGCCTTAAGAGCCTTTACCATCATTAGTAACACATCTGGAATAATGTCTGATGTTCTGTTAGTCAGTTCTTCCTCTATCCACATTGCCAATCAGGAACCCGACACTCAAGTATTCATATCTTTTCCTTCATCTATCACTGGAGGCTAAATCCTTGGAATCTGTTAGTCAAGGTACTCCTCTTGACTTCCCCAAATCCACACTTCACTGAGATACTTCTTCTGAGAGATCTGGACCTATTTGTCAGACCTTACTGACTGCTCTATTCTTGCTTACCGGACCTCAACACTTCTTCAATCTGACTTCCGGTAAATACTCATCATGTCCTGCAGATGTGTGGAATAACCTTTGTTGCCATCAATGACAACATTCATGAATCCTTATAGTGTCTCTTGCCAACAATCTCCCCCTTTGGCATTGATGGCAACACTTAATGAAAAATGACTAAGTGTCACACTATACTCCCCCTTGGCTGATGCATTGTCTTTATGTACATTTTCCAGAGCTCCCCCTTAGCTGAATTCCTCATTTTTTACTATTCTTCACTCCCCCTTTGACATCAATGGAAAAGGGTAGGATCCGCATACCAAAATTTTCAAAATTTCAACTATACTTAGCTGCATAAGTATATACATATGGCATACTTACAGATACTGAAGAATGTCTGCAAAAGTTGTCTTCAATTGAACAAATTCTGTTGCCCAACTTTGCTTCATTCTATCCAAAATTGATAAATGACCGCTTAACAGGAATGCAAACGCATCTGCCCTTTTTAGATTTGTCAGATCACTGGTCCAGGCTGTGATCTGGGCTTCTTTTATGGCCTCATGCATGGCCTCTAACTTAGGGATAATTATCCCTCTGAGTTCACCCAACCTGCTTATTCTATTTTTCTTTTCCTTCTCCAGCTTCTTGATTTCATTCAAGACTACAATAGTCTGACATTCTTGATTTATTATGGAAGATGAGAGAGGATCAAAATTCTTTGATAGATTTGTCAGTTTGTCCTCCTGTTCTTTTACTTTCTTCTCACTGTCCAATGTTACTTTGGACCATGATAAACAAAATTTGTACATTTCTCCACCATCTTTAAGAGCATTTTCTAAGCTCTTTATCCATCTATTCATATTCCTCCTATCATTAGTTATTAACCCTTATACCTCTGCTAATCTTTTTGTCAAAAATTCCTTCCGGACCTTATCTTCTGCTGACTTCACTAGGGAATCAAAATGTGTGCTAACACTATTGACTAGAGATTTGAGATTACCGGATGAGGAGCCTGAGGGATCCTTCTGAAAAGATGGCATGATCTTTTCTAAAACTCTGGATGCAACTTCTATTAGCTCACAGTCTTCCATGTGAGACTTCAGGAGTTTTTCTTTTGCCTTTGCATTGGCAAATAAAGCTATCTTCATTGTTTGAACCGGGGAGAGAGAATCAAAGTTAAATGGACCTTAAAGTAACTCTAGTTCATCAATCTCCATCATTTCTTTTGTCAAGAAGTCCTTGACAGTTTTTGTAGTGTCTCTTGCCGGAGACAGAGATTTCTTCCCTTCTACACTGTCACTTATGTTCTTCTCAGCTTGACTTTCTTCTCTTCCTTTCACTTCTTCTTTCTCCTCTATTCTTTTTTCTCCTTTAGATCTAGAGACTGCAGGGGAAACCGGAGGAGAGATGTTTGCTTGTTCAAGGATCTCGTCTTCCAGAGCAAAGGATTCCAAATCCTTATCTTTTTATGCACCAGTGTCCATTCCTTCTTCTGCCATTTTCTTAGTAGACTCTTCCTCAGCACCTGTGGCCGAGGGATCAACACCTAAGTCCTCTATAACAAGAAGATTGAATCTTTTGAAGGCATTCTGGAGGATCTCTTTTGTTTCATTTGCCACTTTATTAGTTTCTCCAAGCATAAGCTAATTCATTCTAGCTTTGCTCCAGAACTCATCCTTGCAATCTTTGAAGATCATATTCATTTATTTCTGAGTGATTGAAGGATAGAGCTGAATAGCTATCTGCTCCTGGATCTCAAGATCTTTTTCCATGGCATTATTCTTTCTTACTTCTAACTCTTTTTCTAGGCTTTTGGGAATAAGAGATATAATTTCAATAAAAGCGTTATTATATATATTCAGATACTTAACTGCTGCTTCCTGCAAGATCTTTTCGTCAGCTTCACTATAGTCATCATAGAATTCAGCCATTGGTTGAAGGTTTCCATCCACAATAACTAATTTGATGACATCATCTAAAGATAGTGTGGGCTTTTCAACAAATTCCTCTACCATTTCTTGTCTTTACCGGTAGAGGGTTCACCAGATGTTTTCTTCTGTTTCTTCATTTTCTTGACTTCTTCATCAGATTCAGTCTCCTCTTCATCTTCTTGACTAACATAAGATCTTGTGGCTTTTGTCTTAGTTCTCTTTTCTCCTTTGCCGGATGATCTTGCTTCCGGTTTTGATGCCTTTGAGCTTTTAGCAGTGGCAGGTGCAGATTTCTTTGATGATCTGGTCCGGGTGGAAGATTCTACCGGAGCACTTTCCTTTTCTGCCTCTTCCTTTTCTTTCTCTGCTCTTTCCATCTTTTCTCTATTGGTAGCAAGTGCCTCTTTTGAGATGTCAAAGTCTTTGGCAATATTCTCTACTTCTTTTCTTAGCTTTCTCTTCATCTCCGATTGCCTTAACTCAACACGGATCTTCACACTCAGTTCTTCAAAGGTTCCAAACCTTTCTGCCTTGGGATCCCTTGGTTGACTTAGCATGTGTTGAACATGCAATTCTACAATTTTCTCATCCACCTCATACCCCATTGGCATGACCCAGACTGTCATTGGCTCCACTACCTCCATTAGGCATTGATTAGTGTCTACCATGAAGCAAACTGTGTCTTTGTATCTCTCAACTAATGATTTAGGGATTCTTTCTCTGGTTTGCATTATATTTTGAAAGTTCTTAAAGTAACCCCACAGAGCTATATTCCTTGCCTTAGCATCCCCAAGTTCATGCAAGTAATCCCTTATTTGAATTGCTATAGGTCTATTACTTTGCCATACCCATCCACTGGATCTAGGCATCTCATTCATGAACTAGAAAAATAGACACAATATCAGTCCTCCATATTTAAAGGAATTCTTCTTGTCCTTTTTGATCTTCTGTATGTTTTCCATCAATTGGCTTAGGAGTTCACAGAGATCATACTCTACATTCTTTCTTAGCATCTCATAAGCGGTATATACTGTAGTTCTAGATACTGAGTTCTTCCTGCTAGAGTGATATATCTTATAACTGATTATCATAGATGCAAACTTGATATCCGGATTAGTGATATCTTCAATGGTCATTGCTCTCTTATCAAATTTTGATCTGGTGGCCTCAGTTACAATTTGGTTTTTGATAGATTTGAGGATAGGTATCCCTCCAGAGGAGTGTAAACCAGTTACTGCCCTAATTGCTTCCTTAGTGATCTTGCAAGGTCTGTTCAGCCATAAGAAGTTATCATGCACCCTACTCAATACATACCGGACCCATTCATCTTCTTCAAAGCAGGGGAAATGAATGCTTTGATCAAAATGTTTCTCCTGGATGCCCTTATATTGTGGTTTAAGTTCAAAAGCATCATCTATCAATTGTTTGTGATAGATGTCTCTTAGTTTGAATTCCCCAAACTCTTCAATATTCACGTGTATGTAAACCCTAATATCTTCTGCATGCAACACACCATGTGGAACATTGGAAAATGCTCCTAGGGGATCTACTTCCAAGGATTTCTATGGATGTTTCTTGAATTTGGGGTGAGGCCTATCAGAGATCTTCACAATATTTGGAGTACCCATCATCCAAGGATTTACAGAGAGATATTTGATAACGAAAAATACCTTTTGTGCCTGTAGGGTTCGCAGAGTGAACTTGAATAATTTGTCGATTGAATCAACTCCAATGGTTGGCCTTTGAGAAGTTTGAAGTGATTTGTTGCAGAGCTCTTCTTTCTTTCTTTTCGAATGCGAATGTGCAAATGACGAGCACATGAACCCTTTTATTTGCAAGAAAAACCCTAAATCCATACTGCAATAAATGCCTGACTTAAGTTATTCTGGTTGCTCTATGTTCCTTACTCTGAAATAGATCTCTTTCCAGATCACTGTAATATGCTTAGAGTTATCCTTGGAGATTAACAATGAGCTTTCTTACTTTCCTCAACCATTTGATTTATCTGTAGATCAAGATGTCTCAATTTTAGAAACACACCAGACCAAACTTGTAAGAAACTTGCTTTTATCGGAAGACTGTTAAACCGGATCTATCTGAAGGGATTAGACTCTTTAAATCTTCATGTGGATCTTTCAAATCTTTACTATGGCTTATCTAGGCACTTCTCTGAAAACTCCTTTGATCCGCAGCCTTTCATGTGCCGATTACAGGCACCAATTGACTGGCTGGGGGAAAATGTTTTTCCTTGTGTCTCCCCCTGAGCCAGAGCTCACTTTTTAATTTCTGGAAGGAATATCAGCACTAGATTTTGGTGCAGATCCATCCCCTACATTCTCTGTACTTTTCTTTACCCAAATCTTGTTCATCTCACCTTTAACTTCATCCGCATTCACCTTTCCTTTTCCTTTGTCTTGATTTTGATTATGGTGTACCAGACCCTTTTTGTCCTGATTCTTGCTTCTGCAGAACTTGGCAGTATGACCGAATCTATTGCAATTATAGCAAACAACATTCCTTTGCATATTTGACTGATATACTCTTGATCTACACTGATTAGCCATATGGCCCACTCTATTGCATGCAAAGCATCTACCATTGAATGAATTGTTCATTTGGATATTTCTACATTCATGAGATTTGTGACCATACCTTTTGTAGTTGAAGCACTGTCCGGAGAAGGATGAATTGGTTTGATTCATTCTCTTTCTACATTGATTAGCTTTGTGACCAAAGTTATTGCAGTTGTGGCAATATCCATTGAAGGATGGATATCTTTGAGAATTGGGTTGCCTTACCAGAGGTCTTCTTGGCTTGTCCCTTGGATTTCCTGACCCAAAATTCTTTTGACCGGATCTAGAGCTTTCACCTTTCTCATATCCTAAACCACGCTTGTCATCTACCCTCTTTTGGCTTTCAAGAAGAACTTCAAGTTGAGCAGAGCTTATTTTGAATTTCTCTTTGTATTCATTTGTTGTTTGAAGATCCCTTTTAAGAGTGTCAATTTGATTCTCAAGTTTTTCTTCATTATCTCTAGCATCTTCAAGATTAGATTCAAGATGTCTTATTATTCTATCTATCTTGTGGCAGTCTTCTGATTTCTCATTGAGAGATTATCTTAGATCATCTTTAGTCTTTCTTTTTTCTTTAATTTCTTTGGTGAATTTCATAACTCCTGATTCCATTTCATGTCTTACCATAATGACCTCTTTTGACAATTTTTCACATAACTTAGTTTTCTCCTTGACTTGCTAATTGCTGAAGTAGTTCCTTTCTCTTCTTCATAGAGATGCTTAGTTTCCCTTTTAATTCATTTATGAAATCATCAGCCTATTTAAGTCTTTCCTTCAATTCATTGACTTCAGAGTTGGAATGTTCAAGATCGTCTAGGGCATACTGAAGTTGTTCCCTCAAACCATACATATCCATTTGAATTTCTAGACCTTCCTCAAGCTGTTAGGCTCTATTTAGAGGAACTTGGCTCTGATACCAATTGTTGATAACTAAGAGGGGGGTTGAATCAGTTATCATAATAATTCAACTTTTTGAACTTTCTTAATAGTTTGTGCAACATTAAATCAAATAAGCAAGCATAATCATGAAATGGAAACAACACCAATACACATGACACAAAGATTTTGATGTGGAAACCCTGTTATGGGAAAAAAATATGGGGTGATTAACCCAAGATATTATTCTCTGTTAGAAGAATAGATAGAACAAAATGGCACTTGCCAATTAGGGCTCACTGCCTAAGCACACTGCTCACAAGAGGCTCACTACCTACAAGAGACTCACTGTCTACCAGAAGGGAAGGTAACTCAATGTTTGAACTGATGAGAAGCATCTACTCATGCTAAGGTTCAGTTCTGGTTAGGCTTAATAAACTGATCTGTTGCACTTCATTCTTACTCTCTTTTAATGCTGTTGTACTTTCATATTCCGAACCTGTCTCACTGTCTTCACTCTACTTTTCTACCTTTATTCGCACCATACAATTTTCCACGCACAGCTTTAAATCTAAATCCATCTTGTATATATATCCACATAAGTGATTTCATCGCCTTTCTAGTCGGCATCTGGAATAGTCAATATTTTCCTCAATCTCTGATCTGCCAGCTGAATCCTTGCATACTAAGCAATGTGGATCAAGGATATACTTGTAGAAGTCATCAATCATGTTGGCCAATCATAACTTATGCCTTAAGAGCCTTTACCATCATTAGTAACACATCCAGAATAATGTTTGATGTTCTGTCACTCAGTTCTTCCTCTGTCCACATTGCCAATCAAGAACTCGACACTCAAGTATTCATATCTTTTCCTTCATCTATCACCGGAGGATAAATCCTTGGAATCTATTAGTTAAGGTACTCCTCTTGACTTCCCCAAATCCACACTTCACTGAGATACTTCTTCTGAGAGATCTAGACCTGTCTGTCGAACCTTACTGGCTGCTCTGTTCTTGCTTACCAAACCTCAACACTTCTTCAATCTGACTTCCGGTAAAGACTCATCATGTCCTACGGATGTGTGGAATAACCTTTGTTTCCATCAATGACAACATTCATGAATCCTTATAGTGTCTCTTGCCAACAAAACATACACTGTGTTTACTATCACATTTCCATTAGTGCATAGAGTAGGGAACCACAAGGTACTGGATTCCTAAATACCACCACCAGCAACCTGACCAATCGTGGCTCCTTTTCCAGGGCTTCTAGAGATTATGCCATCATCATCAATCACAATCCTGAGATTGCTACGAGAATTACAATCACTGGCCAAGGATTGTTGTGCAGGGGTAATTTAAATTGATCTCAAATTGGTGAAAACTCTTAGAAGAAAGGGTGGCATGATTGATCTTATTTGATACCATGTTAGAGCTCCTACAGATTCAATCTGCACACCAAATAACCTTCATAAAGATTGAGAGAAGAAACATGAAAAAGAAGCTATTTCACCAGAAGCTAATAAAATACATTAAGATGAGATGAGATATAATACAATGTACAAATCCCAGAATATATAGCCGGGTGTGATGAGGTACAGGAACAACAACCTCCAACTACCTCAATGACAACAAATAAATGCACCTAAATATTATTAAATAATGACACATCAAATAATGTAACTACCAGGTAGCCTAAGTAAACTTAATCCTACTCTAACACAATGTAACTATGTTTTTGTGTGTTTTATGAGTTTTAAAGTTTATAATCTATTTAAACAAATTTGAGATTACTTTAAGAAAAACAAGAAATTTATTTTAAGGAAACAAAATAACTCTTAACTCTACATCCTATCAAGAGAAAGACAAAACAACATTTATTTCCTCAAGAGAAAAATGTGAGATAATTACTAATAAAACAATAAGAAACTTCTAATAATGAGCACTAGTGTTGGGCATATGTCCTTAGAGGTTCTTGTGGTAGCTATCTCCTACTCTGTAGTAGCAAGGTCCTCCCCTTGGTGATAAGGATAAAAATAGGTAGATAACTAAAGTTAAAAAGCAACTTAGAATCAATGACCAATTTGAAGAAAGAAGGTATGATCCTAGCACAAGCATAAAATTTAGATGGGATGCCATGTATAAGCTTGGCAAAGGAAAGAATACATGAAAACAACATCCTAGGGAAATCTTTGAAGATTTGCAAAATAAAAATTAAAACTAAACTAAGATGCTCAAGGGCCTCTAAAGAAGCTTGTGAAGAAGTGATGTTACTTATTGATGTGTGTTAAGATCAAAGAAAGCGCAACTCAAGAAGAAAAATGAAATAATCCAAGAATAGCTAAATAAATAAGAAGAAAACAAAAAGAAAACTAAATTGAACTCATGGATAAACTAGAAATAAATAATAGGGATAATTTTTTTTATCATGAGTTCGTGGTAGAAAAAATGATACGGAAAGTATGAATTGGCATGAAAAATGGGAATGAAGGAGAAAGGCCAAAAATACGAGCTATTTGTGCATGCAAAAATAACATAGGGTCACCTCTTTTACCAGTTAGGTTCACTTGGGCAACCCAAGAACACCAAGGGTGACCCAATGATAGTAGAGGTGACCTTAAACATGCAAAACAAAGGGACAAGTTAGGTTGAACACAATGTAGGGAAAGTTAATTTGGGAGGTGGGGTTACAAAAGGTGGTCAAGGAGGGTGAAACATATGGGTCATGTCACCAAGAGCGAATCTACTAAGAGGAGTGTAGTTCATGCCTATGTGGCCATGATTATCAAACTAACAAGAGAAAAAATAGAGTAGAAAAATGCTTTTATAGAAAAAATAGAGTAGCTTAACACAATTATATTATTAGCATATGATTATATAATAGTGTGCTATTACATCCTTACATCCATATTGAGAGAGAATGTCATATTAATAGATCTTTTAGAAATCTCTAGAAGATTCTGATAGAAGCTACGTTCAATGTGCTGGAGGTCGGTGCATGAATTATCTAGAAGACAAAAGTTTCCAGTGAAATCTGCAGGATACGATGCTGGAGAGTTCTATTATTAATGTTTTACCTACCTTGACTACGTAGTCAAATAAACAGTATTCCAACACCCCCCATAATGTTTATTTGGAGAGAATAGTAACTTCCTTGAGATGTAACAAGTTTCTTAGTTTGACAAATTTTACAACGGGCAATGCTTTTGTAAAGATGTCTGTAATTTGATCCTCTGTTCCATAAAATTGTAGCTCTACCACTTGACATTCAATCAAGTCATGGACAAAATGATGATGCACTTCTATATGCTTAGATCTGGCATGATATACAGGATTTTTTGCTAGCTTGATAGTGCTTTGATTATCACAAAATATAATAGTGGGAGAATCATGTGGATGGTGTGTTTCTTCAAGTAGTCTTCTATGCCACAATGCTTCTTGAGATGCTTTTGATGAACCAATATATTCAGCCTTTGCAGATGATAGTGACACTATTCATTGCTTCTTTCTACTCTAAGAAATTGGTCCCGATCCAAGATGAAAGATGTATCCCGAGGTTGATTTTCTATCATCAATATCACCTGCATAATAAGAATCTATATACCCAACTAGAGTAGGCTCTCCTCCATATTTGTATTCAATGCTACGCTGATAAGTACCCTTAATGTATTTTAATATTCTTTTAGTTGCTTTCCAATGTTCAATGTGTGGATCTTCCATGTATCTGGATACAACACCAACAACATATGCAATATCTGGTCTAGTTATAGTAAGATACAAAAGACTCCCAACAAGTTGTCTATACAATTTTCCATCCACTTTCTTTTGAGTAGAGATATCACTCAACTTTAATCCTACTTCACATGGTGTATTAGATGGTTTACAATCACTCATGTTAAATTTCCTTAGTAGATCAAGAGCATATTTGATTTGAGAAAGCATGATCCTTCCTTCTTCTTGCTAAACTTGCATGCCTAAGAAATAGTGCATTAATCCTAGATCATTTATTTCTAAGGATTGTTTGAGTTGATCCTTGGTGCTTTTAATACACTTTGTGTGATCTCCTATAATAATCAAGTCATCTACATATAGTATGATGATAACAATTTGATCGTCAATATGCTTTACATACACATCTAGATCACCTTTTCTTCTTTTAAATCCTGCTTCTATAAAGTGTTCATTTATTTTGGAGTACCATGCCCTTGGAGCTTGTTTAATACCATATAGTTATTTTTTTTAATCTACACACTAAATTTTCTTCACCAATTTTAACAAATCCTGGTGGTTGTTGCATATAAATTTCTTCTTCTAAATCACCATGTAGAAATGTAGTTTTTACATTCATTTGAAATATTTTCCAACCAAATTTTGTGGCCAAAGCAACTATTGTATGAATGGAAGTCATTTTAGCAACTGGAGCAAAGGTTTAAGTATAGTCAATACCTTTTGTTTATGAAAAACCTTTAGCCGCTAGCCCTACTTTGTGTTTCTCAATAGCTCCATTTGATGTGAACTTTGTTCTATAGGTCCACTTGCAACCAACCATATTTTCTCCTTTTGGAAGTGTTGTCAATTCCCACATTTCATTTTTCATCAAAGAGTTGTACTCATCTTGCATAGCTTCTTCCCATTCTTCTTTTCCTTTTGCTTCTTCACATGTACTTGGAGTGTCAACCTGCATCACCTTAGCCATAAGAGCATAATTAGCAAAAGAATTCTTAGGACCTTCTTGGTATATTTCTTGAATGCTTCTAGTCTTCCTTATGTTTTCATCATCACTTTCACATGATTCTTTAGCTTGAGTCACTTCTCCTCTTGTAAAGGATGACACACTTTGATTTGAATCATTAGTAGATTTTTCTTCTTCAATCAAAATTGGAAAGGAGGATAATGTAGGAGAATTATCTCTTTCAATATTTTCATCAAACCATACATTCCTTTTGATATGAATTTCACTTGTTTTAGGATTATATAACCTATATCCTTTTAATTCCTCATTATATCCTACCATTATGTACTTTTCACTCTTTCTTTCTAACTTGATCCTTTTTTCATCAGGAATGGGAGCATAAGCATTACAACCAAAGACTCTAAAATGAGATATTGTAGGCTTTCTACCACTCCATGCCTCTTCTGGTGTTATGTTCAAAACTACCTTAGAAGGTGTTCTATTCAAAATATAAACTGCAATATAAATTGCTTCAGCCCAAAATTTATCTTCTATATTTCTAGAATGAAGCATGCATCTAGCCATTTCAATTATGGTTCTTTTTTTTTCTTTTTGCAACTCCGTTTTGTTGGGGTGAGTAGGAGACAGTTGATTCCTTCTTTATACCATGTTGTTTACAAAAGTCTAAGAAAATGTTGTTCATATATTCCATTCCTCTATCTATTCTTATTATCTTTAAGGATCTTCCACTTTGATTTTTCAATTAATGCCTTAAACTCTTTAAACTTATATAACACTTCATCCTTCCTTTTTAGAAATATACCCAAATTCTTCTAGTATAATCATCAATAAAGGTGAGGGCATACCTTGATCCTACAAGTGATGGTGTTCTAAAAGGACCCATTACATCACTATGAACCAAATGTAAAGGAGTTTTTGCTCTCCATGATTTTCCTTGTGGGAAACTTTCCACATGTTGCTTTCCCATAGCACATCCTTCACACACCTTGTGACTTGATGGGATTTTTGGAAGCCCATGCACCATATATAGTTTCTCCATAAGTTTGAGACTTTGATAGTTGATATGTCTCATACGCTCATGACATAACTTGCTCATATCATATTTGGCAACAGCACACATATTCTCATCTCTACCTTTAGAAAAAAATTCTTGAAATTTATAAAATCCATTTTCCATTTTACCAATTGTAATCACTCCATAATTATTGTTTACATCCTTGATTAAACATTTTTCATTGTAGAACTCTATTTTATATCCTTGACTTGCAATTTGAGATACAGAAACAAGATTTGTTGCCAAGTCAGGAAGTAGCTTCACATTTTTAAACATGCCATTATCAACTTTAACATTTCCTGCCCCTTTGACTTCTAAAGCACTATTATTTCCCAAATATATTTTTTCTGCATTACTCTCATTTAATGATTCAAATTGTTCCTTATTGTGAGACATGTTGTGTAGTACTAGAATCAATAACCCAATCATCCTTAATAGAATTGTTTTCTTTAAGTGCAACATAAAAAGTATTCCTTTTAGAATCAAAAGATTTTATAAACTTGTTTGTCTTCTTTTCTATATCTCTATTTCTCTTGTAACATTCATTTGCCTTATGACCCATTTTCCCACAATAATTACATTTCCATTTGTTTTTATTATAATCCTTAGATTTGAACATTTTTATTTTCATACTTCTAATTCCTTTCTCTAGAATGATCATCTTGTGACTTTTTGTAATTTTGTTTTTCCTTCATTATAAATGCTCGAGACTCACCATTTAATGATTCTCTTTCTTTAATTTGACATTTTTTTTCTTGCACTAGCTTAGCACATAACTCTTCAGATTTAATACTTTTTAATTTATCTGCAGTATCTAGGCCTCTTATGAATGATTGATAACATCATGGAAGACTTTGTAATATTATTTGCATAAAATTTGCATCATCTATATCCTTTCCAAGAGAAGCAAGCTCATTTTTCTTTTCCTTTAATTTACTTAGATGAGGGACTAATTCTTGTGAACTTGACCATTTCATATTATATAACTCTATGGTGAGAGTTAGGATCCATACATCACCTGAATTTTGATATATATTTTTCAAAATATCCCACACTTTGACTCCACTTCTTTCATTGCGTACTTCTGGAAAAACTTCCTCTAAAAGTGTAAGCTTGATTAATACTACTACCTTTTTGTCCCTTTTGTCCCAATATTCTTGATCTTTTCTAGAATTTGCTAGTCTTTGTTCACTACCAGTAACAATCTCATAACAATTTTGAAGAGTTAGAGCAATTTCTATATGAGATACCCAATCATAATATTTTTTTTTCCATTTAATTTAACTGTGGGCAAAGAAATACCAAGAGAATCCATTATTTCAAATTCCCTCCTTTTTGGATGAGAAAGACAGAGATTTCAAAGTCTTTAACACCTTGATTAAAAGATTGAAAATTTCTCACCAATTTGTCTGCGTAGAAATTCTTTCCTTTGCTGCAATATTGTTCACCTGCCACACAAAATTCTTAATGCTACTCTAAACCAAATTGCAACCTGCAAGATTAAAATTTCATACTACAAAATCCATAGATCACTGCCCAAGATCTAATTAAGCTATGATACCATATTGAACAGACAAACTGACAAGAAAAAAAATAGAGCAGAAAAATGCTTTTACGGAAAAAAACAAAGCAGTTTAACACAATTATATTATTAGCATATGATTATACAATAGTGTACTGTTACATCCTTACATCCATACTGAGAGACAATGTCGTAGTAATAGATCTTTTAGAAATCTCTAGAAGATACTAATAGAAGCTATGTTCAATGTGATCGAGGTCAGTGTAGGAATTATCTAGAAGACATACGTTTCCAGTGAAATCTGTAGGATACGATGCTGGAGAATTCTATTATTAATGTTTTATCTGCCTTGACTACATAGTCAAATAAATAGTATTCCAACATATGACCTCTTTATCATCATCAAACTTCCATGTAGGCTTGATATGATTTTAGTACTTACACAACTAGAAATAACAAATTTACAAATTTAAATGGAAAAATGTTGGAGAACCTCCAAGTGGTACACCACATATGTCCCCAATAGTCAATGGAATTCCCTTAAATATTCCTTTGCTCATGCAAACCTTAAATAACTTGTCACAAATGGAAACAGTTAGAAATATGTATAACTGTCAAGTAATAGATACTCTCAAACCAACTTTTAGAATTTTACTTATCTAATTCTCCTCAAATGTTTAACACTAGAATCATAAAACATAAATAGAACTAATCTGAAAACTACAAAATCCAACTCAAACTAAGTAAAATTTGCTAAATTTCTCAACCATAGATTGATAGCCAAAAAACTAATAGACAAATAAACAACTAAAATAAACCACAAAATCATTTTTTTCTAGAATGATGCAAGGATTCCATGATGACCAGGGATGCACTTGCTTTAGACACTTGAGATTAATAAAAATGAGTCCCTCATTTTCCAAGACAACCTTCCCTACCTGGAGATTCCAACCTGCAACATCCTCAACTCATTATTTCCACCTCTTTACATACGCCTCAAGTGATCCACCTTGAGCACTATTTTATCCTTCATCATTTACCATCATATCAAACTTCCTCTTCTATGGTGGTGGTACTTTGTTCCACCAATAATCCTCTACATCATATATTCTTGACTTGTGGTCAGACATAATCTTTTGTTTCCTTCCATCAACCAGTCTCTCACACCTATCAACCCATTTCTTTATGGATGTATACCATTCTATTATGATGTCCACTACTACATGCTCCTCAACACAACTCCTCATATTCTCACTCATTTATCATATCCTCTAGATGGTCTCCCTTTGGTGATCTCCACTCTAATATTCTCTTCTTTGCAACACCTTTTTGCATTTGTAGTATTGTGTCTCCAAAATGTCATACATCTTCAAAGTCAACACAAATTATTCCTCCCCAATGCACACTCTAGCACTATTGTGAAAATATACCTTGCTTTCCCTTAGCAGCATCAACTTATGCTTATGGTCATCCTTCTAGATGGTGTAGGCGTTATGTCTTCAATCATACACAACACTCCTATCAAATTGCAAAGGTCTTCCTAGTACAAAATGACACACAACCATCAATGTAATGTCATACATCACCTCATCATGGTATGCTCCTATGTTGAACCTTACCAAACACTATTCTTATAAAATTATCTTGTCGCCTTGTTGCAACCATCTAATCCTATATGGCTCCAAACGTTTCATCCTCCTTAACCCCAAATTTTTGACCATTTCAATAGACACCAAATTGTCTATACTAACACTATCCACTACCACATCACAAGACTTACCTCCTACCTTGTACATGGTTTTGAACAAACTCTTCATTTACGTTAGCTCATCCCTCATGTCACAAATCAAAATTCTCTATGAAATAAATGAATCTCCACATTTTGGGCCCCTATTCAAGATAGGTGACTTCCCATCTCCATAAGTAGCTCATGCACCATCTTCTATCCTCTTTCCTTGGCACTCAAATCCTAAGATGCCATTTGTAACACCTAAAATAAGTTCCTTTGAAGGATTCCTACCTTTTCCTTTCATATCCTCCTCTAGACCCTATTGAGAATATCATCCATACTCTTGATAGGCCTTTCTATGGTATGTATCATCACCACTTAACTCTTTTCAGTAGCATCTATCACTATCCTTGACTCTACTATAGGTTGCACTATCATCTCCCAAACTATCGCAATATAAAATACAATCTTCTTTTTCTCTGTAGTGGGAATTTCAGCTTTTCATTTAATTTTGATACTAGATAACTCTCCCTTGACCTCTCAGTGTTGCTCCTCTATTGTCACACCTCATCCTGTTGCTTTGGTTCTTCTCCTCTTTTTCTCTCTTACAGTTCTACCTTTCCTCCTACCTTTGGTTCAACTTCTCTATGGTGAGTTCCAACTAGTAGGCCTCTTTTACTATCTGGGTATTCCACATATCCAACTCATCTTGTATGGATGGCCTCAATCAATTGACATACTTCACCTCTTTCTCAGCTCCTTCGTCATGATGTCTTAACCAATTTGGCATCCTGTAGTACTCCTTTACTGCAAATTGTGTAGCTCTTTCAAGAACTCCAACTATTATTTTTTCCAAATGAACTTGGATTTCAACTTTTCCACCATTCAATCCCACTTTCCCAAGATTCATGTTTCTTTGCTACAAATTCTGCAACTCGTTCAATAACTCCAACTGGTAATTTATTGGAATGAACTTGGATTTTAACTTTTCCACCATTCGGTCCCACTTTCCAATGCTTGGCATGCCCTTTCTATTCCTCTCCGACTATAATTTCTTCCACAATATCACTACATGAACTTTCAACTTGGTATTCAAAATTTCACTCTATCTAAGTTCACAATGTCCTCATACTTGAAGTGCTCCTCCAAATTGTCACTCCAATCTATCAGCCCTTCAGGATCTAAATTCCCAAAATAATTCAAAATGTCCACTCTATTCCTCTTACTAATGTTAATTATGGCCTTTACATCCTCTCTTCCTTGTCATATTTGCTTCCACTTGATTTTATAGTACAGGCATCCTACTCTTCATCAATCTCCTCAATGCTAGAGTTAGGGTTCCTCTGACAATCTTTCTCTAGCACATCGATCCAGGTCTGTGTACCCTTCAATATCTCATGCATCTTCTTAATTCTTCTTATAACAATGATAATAACTTGCCCTCTTTTTGGCAATATGTTGACTTGATGAAAATTACCTTTAGGTTAGTAATCTACTTGCAACTAGCCCTACAAACTACCTCATAATTAGTTCTCTATTTACAAGATTCTTATGGATTTCCATATCTAGGTGATCCACTTACAATTGATAAACTCCCTAGAATCTTCTACCCAATGATCTTGCTAGAAGATACCATACCCCCTCCTACAAACACGATGCACTACCCTCTCTTTATGTACACCTTAATTTACCTAATCAAACTTTTACCCCTTTGATCAAAATCACATCAATCAAGAGTGCTCACATCCAAACCAAATTATCACTTTATTCCCAAAATCAATCTTTTTTCTGATACCACTTGATTGAGTCAGAGTCAGAGTGTCCAATGAAAAACTATCTAGTCATGTAGGAAAATAACAAAACACACAAATAACACCTAGATCTGATTGAAAAAACAATAGCATTTTCATTTATTGTAGCTTTTATGATTATCATTGTGATTACAACCTCATAGTTCTTTGTAATGGGCCCTCTTACATACCAAGCTAGAACCATTTCACTTTTGACTATATAACATCTAAACTACGAAAATACCACTTCCAGAACTTGCCACATGGGCTACATAATGATAATTCAAGTACAATGACACTACAATATAATATTATAATTACATCACTACTCTACGACAATGACAACTACTATCTTCCTACATGCCACATTATCATCTTCCTTAGATCGCATTCCACATCATACTCTATGTTATTAGCTCACAATCTCCATCTTGAAGCTCATTATCTCACTCTGCTTTCCCCTTACCTCTTTGTTTCCTTTCAAGCAATCCTCTCTCAAATATAAATAGCATTCCCAAGCTTCCTCTATGATCTACATTGACTCCAAGCTGGTGCAAAGACTAATACCACACGAAACATGTCATCATCTAGAAATAACACACTTACAAATTCAAATGGTATGATAGTGGTGAACCTCCACATGGTACACCACATATATCCCCAATGGTTAGTTAAATCCCCTTAAATATTCTTTTATTGACACAAACCTCAAATAACTTGTCACAAAAAGAAACAATCACAACTATGTAGAACTGTCAACTTGTAAACTCTCTTAAACCAACTTACAATATTTATTTCATCCAACTCTCCTCAAAGGTTAAAACTAGACTCTTAAACAATTAAATAACACACCATTCTTTCAACAGTTCAATATGCCCTTGTTGTTCATATATGACTTTATAAATAGCCTAGGGTTTATCATAGCATGCATGTGATCTCCAAATAAACCTCACATTACTGTAAGAACTACATGTTTTCTTTCCTTCATTCACATTGATGTTCAACATGTTCCTTTCGAGCCTATTCTCCTATTTCAATACGTTCATGGCTTGGAAACTAGACTTGTGTGTTCGCGTTACTACTCATATTTTCTATATGTGTCCCACCGTTATGCAGATGGGCAAACAAATGAAAACACAGAAATAAAATTCATCTTTGACGTGCTCACATCCGTCGTCACAACTAAAGTGAAACCGTGAAATTGTATTCAAGGAGTCCTAGGTAACAGTCTATCATGTTATAAACTCATCAACGGCCTGCACAGAGAAGATGCCATGATGTACGGGTTGCATCCGATAGCAAAACCAAAGGTGGTCGATCATAATTGGCGGACGAGGCCATTCTGTCCAATAATAGCATCAGGACACATATCCATACGGTGGAGTTGCCCGCCTGCACTGTATGTGTATGGTTAAACTATTTTTTTAAAAAAAATCAATATCCTACTTAACTTATATTAAAGAAATAAATAATATATATTAAGAAAAAGACAATGGTCCATTAAGCTGCAAGAGCAGCACCATAGATGGAGGAAGATTCTTATCACCAGGTTTCCCCCAAACATCCCTAAAGGTAGTATGTCGATAGGCTCCCAACCATCAAGAGTAGCAGTGACATTTTCATTCTCCTCCCACCACCTTTTTTAAAAAAATGAATATCCCATTTATCTTATATAGGATGGTTAACCTTTTACGACTCGTTTCCTCACCATTTCTGTGTTCTAGTGGGGATATTTAATAGGGGCAACCCATTCCATTCCGTGGTTTGTCCTAACACAGAATCATTAGTTCATAGGCCTGTGAGGTATCGTCCATATGATATGTATGAGGCTGCATTGAAACATATAAAGCATATGGTTGTTTTTACCATTTCACAGCCTAGTCATTGCAAACTTACCCGTTTGCAGTCGCATATGTGGGTTCTGATAACTGGCTATCAAAGGTCAACAAAAAACTACAAAAAAGGCTCACGATAAAATAGGAGCCCTCCCAACTTAAGAGATACTAATGGTACATGTAGACTTTGAGGAGATCAAAAGCCATCCAAGGCTACGGGTAAGCAAAGATGTTTGGAGGTTGAATTGTCTACTCAGGTTTCTCTACCCACCAACAAACAATAATATACCACATGTATTGGATCTTCTTACTAACATTTAAAATAGGTTTTCAACTGTAAGGAGGGGTCTTCAACTATGCTTGTTGATTGCAGCTTTCTAAGTGTCGATTAAGGTTTTTGGTGGTGCTCTTTGACATTTGACTATAGTGTTCGACTAAAACACCAAGTAGGGATGATCTGAAATGCAAGAGCTCAACAAAGGCTATAGGTTTCACTATATTATTGCACAAGCACTTGCAAAGGGATAGAGGTTTCCTTCAAACAAGTTAGAGACTCCATTCAAGCACAAATGCAAGGGCTCGACCATAGATAGAGCATGGACTTCATTAAACCTCAAAGCACATTGCACAAGGCTATTACCAAAGTTAAAGGTCCAAGCTATAGACAACAATCGAGGTAATGTCAGAATTAACTATTAAAGTCATTTATCCAAAGCTAGTGAAACATAGGGGCACATATTTAACATGCACCTAGGATCAATATGCAAGATGAAACAAGGACTTGTGTCAAGGTTCAATGCAAGACCAAACCCTAACAACTAGATTGATTAGAACACAAAGACGAACCCATATGTTGTTGGCAATAGTAACATGGCTCTCCTAATTGGTTGGTCTCCTTCTACACTCCAAAACACAAGTCACAATAACTACAAAATCATTAAATCTACATCTATCTATTCACTAGAACTTTATCACTCATGCATAAGGAAGGATATCAATGGAATCTTCAAGACCTAAATAGAGGAAGTGATCTTTTTGACTAAACTAAGACTTGAAATCAAAAGCCTTAAACTAGGGGCTTGTATCTGAAGAACACATGGGGGCTAATCAAGAGCACACAAGATGAACTTTACAACCCAAATTGAAAAAGTTATTATGTTTCACCAAGAACATACAAGTACTTGGCGAACCTATTCAAAAGACCAAAATCAAGATATTCAAAAGAGTGGTTCATTGTTTTCTTGAAAAAAAATGAGGTGTGTTGTGTAAGGACAACTATTAGCAAATATTGCTGAACATTTTAAAATAAATTAATTATTTATGAACCTAGACCTTAATGAACAAACCAATAAATTTAGAGAATGAATTCATGAACAACAAAGTAAAGAGTAACCATAGTGCAAAATTCAAATTTTCTAAAGCATAGTGTAATGTCCCAAGCTTTTTCCTAAGACGTTAATGGACACAAACGAGATAAATATTTCTTCTTAATACAAATGCAACACTAAGCATCTCAAATTGTATTCCTACATGCACAAGATTCCATGACACAATGCAACAATAGACTTGGCATGTGTTACAATGCACTAACAACTGTGACACAAGTGAAAGACTTATTACACTATAGACCAAGGACACTATGAAGAGGCCAAATAATGGGACTTTGTGGAGCTTTGTAGTCCCAGATGATAGGAATGATTTTGCACCAATTTGGGCTCCAGGGTCCAAATTACATAGTTCCCATACTAACTCAGACTTCAAAGTTTGAGTTGCATTTCACATCTTAGACTTTGGGGTCTAATTGAAAATTTAGAGCTAGAAGGTTTTAGTGCCAAGTTTGAACTTCAATGCACACTCACCTTGGCCTTCCAAGGCCAAATGACATGGTGCATCTCAGACTTGAAGGTTTGGTATGCATTTTACAACTCACATTTTCTAGCATATGGGTTGAATACCTATAGGATTGCATTTTGGACTTTGGAGTTCGATTTACATCATGCACTTCAAACATAAAAGTTCAATTTGTATTTGACAACTTAAAAAATTCAATATGAAGTCCAAACGACTAACAGGACTACACTTTTGACTTCAAGATAAAATTTGCATCATGCACTTCATACTTCATGGTCTAAATTGCAGCTAACACCCTTTATAATTTTCCAAGTTGAGTCCAAATGATTGCAGACATGACCGCTGATGCTAGCGCGACACGCCCTGTGGTACCATGGGTACGGGGGGAGACTGGACCTCGTGACCTTCTTGTCTACAAGAGGAATTTTTTTGTTTTATTGTGACTAATTTTCTCATATATTTTTTATTAATTATGATGTATACCTGATTATTAGAATAGATTAAATTGTGTGTATTAAATTTTTTTTATAGAAATAATAGAATGAAAATCCATTTGTCAATAACACTTGTTTTTAACATAGCTACCGATGTTTAAGATCAAACCTAAATGTGTAAATTTCCTATTAACTAAAAAATGTCCTAGACCGTATACCGTAGGGCAAAATAAATAACTATAGATATACTTAGGATTATGTTGGCAGCTCTTTCAACAAATGTAAACGGAAGGAGGTTGCTAAAAGAGAGGTTGAAAGATAGATGAGGTTAGAAACAAAAGAGGTTCGTCTGAAGATTCCCCAGTGTCTTTAATTATTGTGATTTGTCAAACACGATTCTTCTGCACTCCTTCCCTGCCTTCTACCGCAAAAATTGTATTGACTATTTCTAAGTGACGCGGTTTGCTCTCTTGTTGACTTTATTATAAATTGGCTTTGCGCTTATCTTTTATTTGTATGATGGAACATGACCCTTTGTTTTTGTCCAGGGTGGGGCACCATTAAACAGCCGGCATGTCGTATACGCCTAACACCTTGTTTTTAAAGCAATTTTTTTGATTCGGAGTGAACCCCACTAAACAGCTGGCACGTTGACTACAACATGCCGGCCATTCACGCTGAGCTGTTTTTATCAGTTTTCTTGTCTATGCAGGCATAGTTATAGCCTTTGCCTTGGAAGCGTTACACACCCAAGCACTTCATACGCAGTTTTCTTCTTCTTTCTTTGGATTTCAGTTAATGTCTATGGCATCCACTTCTGCCTCTGGTGGACATGCTTTCGATAAATTAATACCATCTGCATCTACTTCTGTTGCATCCACATCGGGAACGAAACACCCGCCCTACGATGTGTTCATAAATCATCATGGAAAAGATGTCAAACACACGCTTGCAAGCAGTATCTACAATTCCCTCGATGCTACGGGACTGCGAGTTTTTCTGGACAAAGATGAGCTGAAGCATGGTGATTTCTTCCCTAGAGTTATAGAAGAAGCAATGAGTGGGGCTTCACTTCATATAGCGATTCTTTCCCAGCATTATGCAGAATCTCCCTGGTGTTTGGCCGAACTGGCATTTATGGTGGGAACTGGCAAAACAATTATCCCCGTCTTCTACTATGTTGAGCCTTCTGACTTAAGATGGGCGGTTGGAGGAAAAGGAATATATGCAGATGCCTTCTCCGAGCATGAAAAGAAGAATAGATACACTTCAGAAGAGCTTCAGCGCTGGAAATTGGCACTCCAAGAAGTTTCATCTTGTATTGGCGGTGTCATTAATAATATTGAGTAAGTACCAGATTACTCTTCCTCCTGCGACGGTTTAACAGTGACGCCCATTTACACGTATTCTGTGCTTTTAGTAGTAAAATGCTTGCGATTTTTAACTTTTAAGGTTAATTTGAAATCCGATCTCCTACTTTATCTTTGTAAATCTTCCCTATCACGCACTTCGGTTCTTTCTTTTTTTGAGTTTGTTCTATTTCTTTAATGGTGTTTCATATTTTCAGAGACGAGAAGAGGATGGTGAAGAATGTGGTGAATCGTGTATTAAAAGAAATGAAGAAGGTGCCTTTAGAGGTTGCCCAGCATCCGGTGGGCTTGGATAAAGCTGAACAAGATTTTGATACGATTGCACTTCAATCTGTAGGGCCGATAAAAATTGTGGGAATTTGGGGAATGGGTGGTTCCGGCAAAACCACCCTCGCAAAGGAACTCTATAACAAGAAATGTTTGACCATTGATAGATCAAGTTTTCTTTTTGATCTTCGAGAAGCAGCAAGGAGAGAGTTATTGCATGAGAAACAAAAAAAGCTTCTGGAGGACCTTGACCTTAAAAGCAAACATGCAGCCTTTGACAATGTAGACCAAGGCAAAGAGGTTCTAAAAAGCCGTTTGAGATCTGTTTCTGTGTTTATTGTTTTAGATGATGTGGATCATAAAGATCAATTAGATGCTCTATTGCCAGCTAGGGAGAGCCTTGGCCATGGAAGTCTGATTATTGTTACTACACGGGAGATGCGTGTTCTTAAGGCATGGGGAATCTCTGCCATTTATAAAATGAGATCTCTCAGTGACTCTCATGCCGAGCAGCTTTTCTGTTGGCATGCATTCCTACAACCCTCTCCATTGTTGGGGTTTGAGGATCTTGTTAAAAAATTCATAAATGCTTGTCATGGTCTACCTTTGTCACTCAAGGTCTTAGGGGGTCAGCTCTATGGGGAATCTAGCAAGAATTATTGGCAGTCTCAATTGGATAAATTGTCGAGAATATTGCCAGACGACATCAAATTGAGGCTCAAAATAAGCTATGATGCTCTAGATAAAGAAGAGAAGGAGATGTTTTTGGACATAGCGTGTTTCTTCATTGGATGGAGATGCAGTTGGGCCATTGCAGTATGGGATGGATCACAATGGAATGGTTTACATGGTTGGCAAAGTCTTGTGAATAAATGTCTGGTTGAAGTAGGTGAGAAGAATCGCATCAGAATGCATGATCATTTGAGAGATTTGGGAAGAGAAATTGCAAATCAACATTCCCCTTATCGTCTTTTCTTTCGAGGGCAGATTATTGAGATTCAGCCTCAGCAGGTGAAGTTAGTGCTTTCTTTCATGGCTTCATTAATCATGACATAAGAACCTCCTCCTCCCTAAGCCCATATCACTCTACTTCAATATAGTTTAAAAATAGCCCCAACCACATTCTAAAACTATATAGCACTTTTACAAATTCTTAATTTATTTTTTATTTATTCTATTCAGGAAGGAATACGAATCCGAGGAATAGCAAACGCAACTGGTGATTCTTGTTACTACTCGGAAGGGAAGATCCTAATAAACACAAGTCAAGGACCTCGCACCCTGAAGTCCTGCTCGCTTGGATTAAAAATTTTAGTTGGCACAGGACATTTTTTTAATCAAGAAAATAATGAACTGTTAAAAGAATTGGTCTGGCTTCGCTCTTACAATTTTCAGCACAGCAATGTTCCGTCGTGGTTTTCAATGCAAAATTTAAGGATTTTACAGCTCTTTGGCGGTGGGAGGTTAGAGGATTTGTGGGATGCTAAAGCGGAGGTAAATACCTTGCTTTTAACTATCTAAGAATTATTTTTTGTATTTATTGTATGCTAACTGAATCGAAAATTGGTTGTAGGCTCCTTTGCAGTTAAGAGAGCTGGCTATCAAGAACTTTAGAGTTTTCCGAGGATTTCCGGAGTCAATAGGACAGCTAATGCATTTGAAGGAGATAAGGGTAATCGCCAAATCGTCTGAAATGAGGAGCCTTCCAAAAGAATTCTGCCTTCTCGAATCACTAGAGCTCCTGAAACTATCCAGGTGTGGAAATCTATCATCTTTGCCCAGCGATTTCGGCAAGCTGACCCGCCTCCAGCGTTTAGATTTAACCTATTGCCCTCAGTTGAGCATGTTGCCAGATTCCTTTAAGCAGCTGACACTTCTGAAACATCTCAATTTAGAGGGGTGTTGGGAACTCACCTTCAACTCAGAGAATTTAGACATTCTGGAGCACATGACAAAGTTGGAATATCTGAATCTGAATGGATGCAGAAAAGTTGAAAAGTTGCCCCTCCCAAATGGAGTATCTTTGACACAGCTCTATTTTAAGGGCACCAGGTTGAGGGAACTGCCAGCTAACATTGGTCATCTAAGCAAGTTACCAGTGCTGGAGATAAGTAGTGAGTTGTTGACAACCTTGCCAAACTCTGTTGGTAATTTGTCCTCATTAACTGCACTTCAAATATCTTCTTGCCCCAACTTGGAAACTTTGCCAACATCTCTTTGGAATTTGTCCTCTTTAACTGAACTTGAAATTGCATCGTGTGAGAAGTTGAAATCTTTACCGGACTCTCTGGGGCACCTTAATCTCTCTGGGCCAGCATGCAGGATCAAGAAAATACAAATAACGTCTACGAATGTGGCCAAGATTTCAATTTCTGAAGAATGTTGTCCCTGCCTTGTGACTCTCACTCTTCGAAATAATCAGCTTTTAAGGGAGGTCGAAACCCTGCCAAGAACAATGGAGACAATAAAAATAGAGCATTGTGATGTCCTAGAGAACATCAAATGTATTTCTCACCTTGGAAAGCTAGATGGGGTACCAATTTTTGCTAAATTACTTTCCTTGAAAGAATTTGAATTGATACATTGCCCCAAAGTGAAGAATATAGAAGGTTTAGAAGGTTTGGGATCGTTGGAGAAGCTCAAAATAATTGGCTGTGGAGAATTAGGAGCGCTTCCAAGTCTTTCAGAATTAACATCTTTAAAAACGCTTAATTTGCAAAATTGTGGCAAATTGGAGAAGATGGAAGGTTCAGAACGTTTGACATCACTGGAAAAGCTGAAAATAGTTGCCTGTCCAGGATTAAATTTTGGAAGAATTATTTTCTCAAAAAGAATTTGAATTGTGAAAGTGCAACAAACTGGAGACAATATTAAGAGATTCAGATCAATGCTAGCCATATCACCTACTGGTGCCATGGTAATCTCTTCATATTTGTAGTAAGAATAAATTTTATTAAAAATATTTCCACTAGTCCTAATAATATCATCTAGAGGTGATGATCCTAAATCATATAGGAGTGTGGCTTCATATCATAGGCATTCACAACAAAATAAATAAATGAATTGTCATTTAATTTTAAATAATCTTTAATCACTCAATACTTTTATACATTAAAAACATAAACTTGCTAATTTGTAATATTAAATAATTTTGTTTAAAAATAATATTTTATTTAAAAAATGAAAATTATTATGTTGTGTCTTATACCAAGGAAGTATAATTTATTGTGTCTAGCATTTTGTTTACTTATAAATTTAGTGAGTAAATGTAGATTTAAATCATCCAATAAATATTTGCAATTATATGGTAAAATAACAAAAAGTATAAATTTATGAGACATTTTATAGCACATGTTACTACTTCTTGTCACATTAGTTTGTTTGTATAGCATTCACATTGTATGATCTAAAAAAATGGATCTAGGTAGATATACCATTGCACTCAAAGTGTTCATGCTCAATGGCTAGTTGGTAAAGGGATAGAAGAATGGAATCATTATCAAATTGGTACACAAAGGTTGAGGAAATGCCTTAGGTTGATCATGAATGGAATGAGACATCTCTGGGAAACCTCCATTCAAAGTTGCTTATCCCAGAATGATCTAAAAAAGGAGTTTCGTGAATTCACTACTTTGTGTAGGTAGAAAACTTGTGCATTCCCTGACAGATGTGTAAAACATCATCATGAGCATTTATTCGGCATAGTGAGTAGTTGTTCACTTTGAAAAACACATCAACAAGTGATAAATTCGTAGTTGCAAAATAGACAAATTAATTTTGATGCAGACAATGAGTGGAATTTGAAGAGTTTTAGTTTTTGATCTTCCATGTTGGCATATGAATTTCCATCTTTGCATGTTGGGGAGACAATAGGAAAGTTATAAGAAGCCTTTTCTCTTTTTGAAGAGACACAGGCTTTCATTTTGAGTTTGTTATAGTAAATCTTACGATTGTCTGAAGCATGTTGTAGCATATCCCTTCATGTAGAGGATAGGGGCAAGTTTAGTAGAAGTTTGGGAATGGTTTCGGAAGCTTATTGTATCCATGTTTACACAATAGAAATCTATATCAATCCTTGGTGATAGGTTGCTCTTAATTTCTATGGAGGTTTTGGGAATTCATTTTTCATTGTTGTTGTTTCTAAAAGTCCATGTCCCTTTCTCATGGTGGTTCTAGTCCATCATATTGCTATAGTAGCTATTGTTGTAGTCTTTTAAACATTGTCATATTATTGGCAAATGTGTAGAAGCTTGAAATAGGTAGTAGAGCCTTGTAAAATCCCAAGAGGCAAAGTTATGCACTTGTAATAACTATGATTAGGGGGGTGAAGAGAAAATGCTCACTCTTACTAGATTTTTCATCACATTTAAGGGTTTCTATAGCTTAAACCTTGTGTTGTAACTATGTGTATGGTTACATAATTGTTTATTTCTACATGTTTGAGTAATACTCTAGTTTTCTTAAGTTGTACCTATATGTTGGTTTGGCATCCTTTGTAAATGATTAGAGTATATCTTGAGGTAGTTGGTTGAGTGCTTCTTATTAGAATCTTTTTACATATCATAGAGTACGGAATATATTTCCCATTTTATGGATTATACGGTACATGGAAGTTGTTTCCTTTGGGAAATTTGTGTTTTTAAGTTAGGCAGGTGTATGTGAACTACAAGAGCAAGTGAGGATAGATATTTGACACATTTTGATCTTGATAGTGTGGTTTAGGAGAGTGAGAATGGAAAGAGAAGAAATGAGTCAATTTGAGTCCTCTAAGAGAAGGTTCTTCAAAGCAGAGGCAAAATTGATATTGAATCATATGATGGTGAGATTAGGGTTGAGAACTTAAATCAATGGTTGTCTTAAATAGAGGTATATATCAGCTTCATCAACTATCCCAACACTAATAGATTTCTTTTACAAGCATAAAGTTTTCAATACACTCTATTGCTTAGTATGAGAGCTATGTTGAGTTATTAGAAATAAGGAAAGTGCCATCAATTTTGAAGTGGAAGGACAAGAGGCTACTTTGTAAGCAATCCTACCCCATATGACATGAAGTGGAGAGGGATAATACATTTTCTTACTTGAGATAAAGGCAATGACAAAGCATGCAATTCTACACAAAAAGAGTTCCAAAGATTGGTGATATCTCTCATGGAGAGGAAGAGATCACCTAATTTCCTTATTTAAGGATAAAAGTGAACTATAAAAGGTATGATTCTTTATTTGACTCATGCTCTCAATCAAATATTATGTCTTCTTTTCAAGTTAGTGAGATACAATTAGAGGTTGTGAATCAACCACATCCATACTCCTTTTGGTGGTTATAACATGGAGTTGATATGAAGGTCAAGAATACACAATGTGAAAGATATGTCCAATTTCTTATGTTGAAATACACAATGTGTAATTGCAAAAGTATGTATTTTTAAATTAAGGATGTGAGATGATACAAAATTTTCAAATGAATAATGAGAAATGTGAATCAACAAGATGCAAATGCTTGAAGCTACAGGTTCAACAAAATGTTTGATATGAAAAAGGAGAATGATAACAACTATAATGCAAACTAGATCAAACCCTTTTCCATTTAACATTCAAGGACAAGACCAAGCCAAATCACTACCAAATGAAGGTGGACTAAGCTATTAACCTTGTACTAAAGTATGCTATAGATGCATCACATTTAATTTACCCTTTTTATCAAACCCTAGGTTAACAATGCATGAAACCCTAGTTCTACAATGATATGCTTATAATAGAGAAAGTATAATTGAAACCCAAAAACTAATTGCATGGGGATAATCAAAGGAATGATAGAACCTATCTCCAAAAAGTAGAGGTGTTAAAGGACCTCGGTGGGATTACCTAGGTCCTGAGTGAAAGAATATGCCAGAGGTGTAAACTGGAAGGTTACTACAGATGTTGTCCAGATGTTAGATCTCAACTCAGAAAAAGTAGAAGGACTTGGGTATTACTGCCCAAGTATTTGGTGAGAGAAAACTCTAAAACTATCTTTGGATCCCAAAACCTTGATCTGCACTCAGTATTCTTGTAGCTCAGTATTTTCCAAATTCCACTCATGTAACCTACACAAAAGAAGATAAGAAGGGGTTTGGGGGTTATGGTTTTTAGGGACTTGCCTCAGTCAAATCTTGGGATAACATTCAAGATTCGCAACACCATTGATTGATAAAGAGTGTGTGCCCACATGAGGACAGAGACTGAAAACAATGATAATATGATGATTCAAATGATGAGAAACACACAATGATATCGCCTATGTGATGAAGCATTAGAATGATGAAGATCCTCCAACTCATAAGGAGGATAGATGATAGCTCCATATCTGTAATAGCAACACAATAACAATACACAAACCTACTCTAGAATCATAATGAATGGTCTTGCTTGCTTCACTTCAAGATCTCAAGTTAGCTCCTTCCATCCTAGTTAAAAAATAAAGTCAAAAACACACTTATATATATACTTTCCTACTCATAATCGTCAATTAAAACCAAAAGAACCGACAAGGAAAAGCCTCTAGGGAGGTGAAATGTCGACATACATTTGAAATTTTCTTGACAAAAAGGAGGGATCTGGGTAGTACCACCTAGGTCCTTTAGCCCTGTTTAGGTTCAGGGTAAGGTAAATGAAGTGGCCCATATTCCAATTGTATCTCGCTGTCAGGTAATTTTGCATCAGGATAAACATTTTGAATGTATAATGTAATCAAGGGGACCTATGACCTAAATAGGGAGGTAAAAAGACATGAGGACACTTTTTACTCCATAACTGTTATGTTGTTAGATTTCATCTAGAGGAGAAGGATGTTGATATCAATGTTAAGGCTTTGAGTCTGCAAGTAAATTGTAACTATTTTATATGGTTGACTAATACATTAAGTTGATGCTTTTGAAGGTGACATTTTTACTCAAAATAGTTTTCCCCATGCATATTAATGTCTTTTCTCTTTTGTCTATGCTTCATCTATTCTTCTTGATTATTTCATTATATAGTGTTAATTTACATGCCATTATGCTACTAAAATTTTCATAGATCTAAGATCTACATTTCTTTCTCTAAGTGTTAATGTCAAAAACAAATCCATGTCTTGATTTTACTTTATGGTAATAGTTTTCTTTCACTATTATCAAGCATTTATTTAGTAGATCCAATAGTATAGGAGAAGCATACTAGGTATTTTCCTAATAATTTAATGTCAAAGGGATTTAGCACCATTAAGTCTTTCATCTACACTTATGCCATCATGTTGTGACATTACCTATTTGACCAAAGAATGTGTACACACTTAAAGTTAATATATGACTCACATTCATCTAATCTTGTACATGAAAAATCTATATTTAATCATAGTGGGGAAAGAACTTATAAAACCACAAGATTCAAATAATTGAAATAAAGAAAGAATGAATGAATATACAAGGAACTTATACCAATTTGTCTATTGTGTGGATGCCATTATTAGCATAATGTCATGTTTTTTATTTAATAGTGTGTAGGCTACAAATAGGGTTCATGGACTCAACATGTGTGGTTCTAGAGAGAGCATAGAAAAAATGCCAAGGAACAAACTGCAAAGGTGTTAACCAAGGTCTAGTGTACACATTAACAAATGGTTAACATAGACTAACTACACAAGCCACAATCCAATATTTTCATAGAGTTTTGATACAATAAAAAACAAAATAACATGTAGAACATAAATTTTTATTGAATTATAATATATAAATTATATTGTTTATATATTCTAAGTATAAAAATAATGACTTTCCTTGTAACTTTTGTTTTATATTGGATTAAATTGTCAAAATAAAAATAATAATATCCAAATATAACATATCAAACACAAACTAAAATAGTAGTCCATATAGGACTAAGCTTATAGTCATAGTGAAAGAGGGTGCTAAATAGTGATAGAACACTACCTATAGCCAAAGGATAAAGATAAACATCATAACTAATACATAGATTGAGGTTCACATATAAAAGAAGAATAACCATGAGCTAATTGTGAACAAGAAAACATTAGACAAAAATTAGAGCTTGAAATCATCAATAATATGCCATTATGTATCTAGGTTAGCATTGGTGACAATCCAATTGACAATGTCTTAAATAAATTTTAGGTTGTGGTAGTTAGGTTTGTTAATTAGTGAAGAGTTGGTTGGATTCCTTGGAAAGCTATGTAATATTATAGATTACATTTTCTCACTTTCCTTACAAGGCATAAATATATGTTTTTGGATGGTTAACTTAGTTTTCAAGGTCTTTACCAACCTTCAATTGTTCCTTTTGATTTGTAGACCAATTTTCCATCTGGAGTAACATGTTCTAACTCAAAGCATTTAAATATTTATATCCAAAGGGAACATAGAGGAAAAATAACTAAATAATACGACTTCCATATGAATCTAATAAACATTTCTACAATTATTAGTGATAACATTATGAGATGTTGAAAGGCCTAAAAGAAAAGACTTTCAAGACCATTTATGAGGGAAAAGCATGTGTACAGTGATGATGAGAGAGAGAGAGAGAGAGAGAGAGCCGAATATTAAAATCATGGGAGAAAAACTAGAAAACATGTTTAATAGACTCTTGTATGATTATTCTAGAAAGATGGTCTCACTTGATACTTTTAGAATGGAAAGGAATGACCCTTACATTCTAGGATTGAGCATGGCACATGGGGTAGAAGATCTGGGAAGAGTGTTCTCCTCCATATTATTGGTGATTGTTTTGATGCAATCATAACAATAAGTTAAAATTCACATATAATGAACTGAAACTATACTTGAAAGATATGAGGGAATCATTTAAGATTCACTTAATCCCAAGTCTACAATGGTACTGTTGGTCAAATTTAGTTGGTCAATGTGAAGCTGTAATGTTCAAGGGGCCTTACGTAGTTTAGGGTTTCTTTGGTTTACTGGACTAAAACTATGCAAAAAGATCATGGGATATGTCAATACCTTTTCATTCCTTTGCATAAAAGTGTTACTGTGTTGCAAAGCTTTAGATGGTTGTCTTGAATTATTGCAGCCGTCCTCTTTATATATTTATGAAAACTTGTCTATTTTTAACTCTGTTGTTCGTGCTTCTTCAAATATGAGACAAATTTCCTTCAAATTTCTACGTTTTCAGCTAAATATTTCAAATGGGTTGGGAAAAGTTAGAAAGATCTACTCTAAATATCATTTAAATCTACCAAAGGATCTAATTGTTATGTTATGCACTATGTAAATCATACAAGAATTTGATCAAATCCACAGTAAAAACCTTAAATGTAAGTTCTGAGCATTTTCACAAACATACATTTAAAATTGCAAGCTCTCAAAGAAAATATTTCAAAACACAAAGAAGAGCAGGAGAACACTCAGAAGATAGATGCAAAACTCCAGATTCTATTGTAATATAAACAAACAGTCATACATGATTTACAATGTTGGAATGACTCTTAGTTTCATTGATCAAATTACAGAGAACTTACAAGCTTTACAGATACAGTAAGGAAGCCAGACATTCCATGCACACGTTACTGTAGACAAACAGGTGACCTCCTTCTACTTCTAATCTAAACTAAGCTAACTTGTTGTGTGTTCCTAAAATCCCTGTTGTAAAGTATTACAGTGCAGAGAGGCACAATATAAAGACTTTATGATTGTCCTCACTATAGCAAAAAAAAAAAACCTAACTAAACCCCTGGTTACAATAGTAAATGTAGGTGAACTAGTTCTCCAAATACCTCTGAGCAGTGTCAAATCTAGGTGAAATATTGCCCCATCTGAGAAGTCCTAGCAGCTCAGCAATAACTTTTGTTTGTCTGCTGTAGTAATACCTCAGCTGCATTTTGTCCTTATCATTTGAATGGCCTTGACTTCTTCACACTTCATTTTTTATCTTCTTGCTCCTGAGATCAGATTTCCTCTGTGATGTCACTATGATCAATCTCCAGCTACTTCCTCAACTGCAAGCCTGCAAAACAAGACAAGCAATAAGTATCATATTTAACAAATGAACAGCAGGAAACCAAATTTTCTGTTTAAGTCAAGGTGACTGTGCAAAATGTGGAAATCGGGTCCAGAAAACCCTAAAACCGCATTCAACAATGCACACAGATCGCTCAAAATGCCATCGGGTCAATTTCTACTGACCAGAAAAATGCCACGGGTGCCAAAAAAGTGTTTACAATTCCATCGCCTTGTTCTTTTCCCGCCCATCGGCGTGAGAAATACTATCAGCGAGCCCCAAAATTGATTGGCCGATGCTCGAAGTTATGGCGATGGCTCCTTATTCAGCTAGGTCCTTCTTCTTTCATCGGTCTGAGATCGCCCATCGGCCAATCATAAACTTTCTCCGCCGATCGTCGTTGTTTGGCTGATGGCCTTGCTTGTTCATTTATCCCTTCGTATCGATGTGACTCTCACCGAAGTAGCCTTATCGGCTCGTGCTCCATCCTATCAGAGTGAGATCCTCCATCGGCATGAGTTAAAAAAGATGGACCGATGTTCATTGCTTTCGTCGATGGCCCTTTATCGATGTAAGTGTTGCCGATGCTACATCCCCTATGTTCGATCAACACGAAACCTTCCCTCAGTGAGACATTTCCAAACATCACCGACGGTATATGTTATACCGATGGCGATACATATGCAACCCCCCCTTTTTATCGCTTAAATCCTGTCATCGGGGAGACAATTTCCAAACATCGCCGATATTGAATGTTACGCCAACAACCAAGGCATCGGGGAGACACAACCTCATTGCGGAGAGAAAACAAAACTCGACCGATAGTATAAGCTATGTCGATAGCCGCTGGCTATTGGGGAGACTATACCCTTCGGCGAGAAGGACTCAAAACATTGTCGATACCAAATGTTATGCTGATGGCAAAAAGCCATCAGCGAGAGACCCCCTTTCGGTGAGGCAATTCCAAAGCATTGCCGACGGTATATGTTATACCAATGGCATTTTTCTTTCACACAATGCATACTTCGTTGTAAAGTATTAGGGCTCGCATCAAATATATATTTTGCCCAAACATTTAGATGGATAAACTCTGTAAAATAACCCCTTGGGCCTGCCATTTTGATAAGTGCACCTGTATTTTCCTGTCAAACAGACAATTGTGAGATACAGAATGGAACCCAGACAAAATTCCCTTTAACCTGAAATCCACTAAGCATGCATACTTCAAAATTTTAACCGAATGCCTACAAGGAAAAAGACAAACAACTGACTATGTATCATACAAAACCTGATAGTACATTTTACCTAAATGATCATAACTTGCAAAATATGATGAATTTTAAGACGGTTCAAAAAGCAACCCTGGCTCATTTTTCACAAGGAATCCAACCACATCATGCACTGGTACTAAAAAATGTAATTTTCTCTATTTTTGACAAAGGTTTGCAAACTTTGACTCTTTTTCCCTTACCACCAAGCAGAACACACAAAAGCAAAAGAGAAAAAAGCAAAGCAACAGCAGGGGTCCTCATTTTGCTAAGGAGCAAAATGGGGCATGTTGTGAACATCACAACAACTAGCAACCAAACAAAACAATTAAATTTAAAGTGTTCAAGAAAACTAGGTGAAATAAATCCATAACTTCCGACTATCCTTCCTGCAAATTATTATTCAACTTGAGACCTAAGGTATTCGATAAGGGTGCATGAATTTTTATTTTTAGTTGAAGTATGTGCAAGTGATTAATTATCCTCATCTTGAAGATCAGTTGAACAAACTAGTGACTGACATTAGCCTACGTAGTTGAGGATATTCCCTCATAGCCGACCGGATAGAGCCTTGCTGCCAGCGAGCGTCCATAGCCCTGGCAAGGTTATCGTTACAATTCTCCTAGGTAGAGCCCCACTGCCAGCGAGCGTCTATAGCCCCGGTAGAGTTACATAGATGGCTTAATCTGGATTTTTAGTATAACCCGCTTTATTTTTTTTATTTTTTTTATTTTCTAATTTTGAAAGAGATTTCACAAGATATATCAATTTGTAGCTTCATGATGCAAGGAGTGGACACTTGCTGAAATTAAGTTGAGAATTGTAATGGTAGCAAGGGTGACCTCAGATTTTTCACCTAATATCTACACTGGTAGGTTCAACAAACCCAAGGATTTTAGGTGTGTCATCGTGAGAAACCTCCTTGAATCCTCAATCACATTTATTGAATACGAAATTTAACAAGTAAAACAACTCTCTACATTCATGATAGTCACAACAAGTTATGTGCAAATTGCAAATGATTATCCTGAATATTCTAAATTTTCATTGTTTTAAATGGTTGCTAGGCTGCTCCTTAATACTCTAAAGTAAAACAAAGATCCCTACTAAGGAGACAACAAACAAACCAACCAAAGGCTACACAAGCAGCAAATGCAGAAAAAGAAAACTGTACAAACAGGTTGTACAAACAATAAACAGAAAACAAAACTATACAAACAGCCAACCCCAAAAAAAGAAAATAACAAAAGAAGAACTGGACATTACTTACACTATATTACACCAAAATGGGCCACCCTTTACCTCAGGCCTGGAAGTAGTGTTTCAAATGTTGGCCATTAACTGGTAATGGCACGTCTTCCCCAATCAAGGTCTTAAGTCTAAATGTATTGTCTCCTATTATTTCTGTGACTTGTAATGGACCTAGCCATAGTTTATCAAATTTTCCATGGCTTCCTTTCTTTTCATGTGCTTTGTCCCAGCACAGCACTAAGTCTGATATCCTAAATGTTTTGACTCTTGCCCTTTTATCAAACCACCTCTTAACAACCGCTTGGTGTTTGGCAAACTTCTCGATGGCTTGACCTCTTTTCTTGTCTAATTGTAGAATTTATACTATTCTGGCTTCCCTATGGTCATCGAAGCCTAGATACTCATTGGTAAACTTCCAGGTTGGTATTCTCAGATTTACTGGAAGTATGGGATCAGTCCCATAAACTAAATGATAAGGTGTGCTACCTAAAGCTGTCTTAAACTTGGTCCTATCTACCCATAATGCATATCTTAACAGGGTATTCCACTCTCTAGGACTTTTTGCAATCAACCTTTTGATTATGTCTAATAAAATTTTGTTCGTTGATTTAGCCAATCCATTTCCTTGAGGGTAATAATTTGAAGAAAACCTTAAAATGATCCCGTATTCAAATGCCCATTTAGAAAACTTTAAAGAAGAGAAAGCAGGGCCATTATCACATACCAATGAATAGGGAGTTCCAAACCTGGTGATGATGTTTTCTTCAAGAAACTTGATAACTACCTCAGTTGTGGAGAATTTGCAGTAGGTAGCCTCAGTCCACCTTGCACAATAGTCTGTTACTATCAGTATAAATTTGTGTCCTACAGAAGATGGGGGATTGATGACTCCAATAAAATCCAAGCCCCATTGTGCAAACGGTCTTGATTCAATCACAGGTTGTAGTGGATTGGCCTAATTTCTCCCTTTATCTGCTATAGTCTGATAGGCATGGCAACTTCTGATGTGACTCTCAGTATCTTTGAACATCATGGGCCAGTAATAGCCTGCCCTCAGTATTTTGTGTGTCGTAGCTAGATGGGAACCATGGCTGGTTCCGTACTTGTCATGTAGTTCTGTCAACACTTTATCTGCTTCAGCTCTGTTTAGACATCTTAGATAAATTCCATCATGGTTCTTCCTAAATAGAAGACCTCCTTGCACCATATATTTTTGTGCTTTAACCTTCAAAGCTCTCCTCTGAGAAGCTTTCATTCTATTTGGGTACTTTCCAGCTATCAAAAAGGTGTTTAAATCATTATACTAGCCTGATGCATTCTAGGAATTCAATACGTACTGCTGTTTTATCAAATCTGGATCCGTATTTACTATTGTTTGCACCAACACCTACCCTCAGACCATCTTCATGGGAATGATTTCCATGTCAAACTCTTGCAGCGTGGTGATCCACTTGGCTCTCTTTTCTCCAGGTTCATTCTGCATAAGCAACATTTTTACTGCTGCGTCTGGCACTATGGCTTTGACCTGGCTGCACAGAATGTAGTGTCTAATTTTTTTCACAGCCTTTATTAATGCAAATGCTTGCCTCTCGGTGTCTAGATACCCCAGTTGTGCATCCTTCAGCAGTGTGCTCATAAATGTGATGGGCCTCTCTTCCTTGTTTTCACCTTTCTGTGTCAAGGTAGCCGTGACTAAATGAGAAGATGCAAAGGAGTAGATGTAAAATGGGCTTGTGTAGTCTGGACTTGCCAATACAGGAGCATTAGAAATTGCCTCCTTGATATCTTCAAATGTAGCCTTAGCCACAGGTGTCCACTCTATCTGCGCATCCTTCTTCAACATGGTATTTAACGGCTGCACGATCTCTGCAAAACTTGTTATAAACTTCCGAACAAAGTTAATTTTACCAAAAAATGATTTCAACTCTTTCCTACTGTTTGGCATTTGCAAATTTTTTATAGATTCTACTCTATCTGAATCAATTGAAATTCCATCTTCAGAAATGACATGGCCTAATAATTTGCCTTTGCTTACGCTAAATATACATTTCTTAAGATTAAGGGAAATCCCATACCTTTCACATCGCTTGAGTATTTTCCTGAGATCTTCAATGTGAGTCGATGCATCCTTAGAATACACAATCAAATCATCCATATACACAACAATGCACTTACCTAATAATCCACAAAATGCAATGTCCATGGCTCTCTGAAAAGTGGCACCTGCATTGATCAGACCAAAAGGCATTCTTCTATATGCATAATTTCCCCATTTACAAGTGAAGGTGGTTTTCAGTCTATCTTCTCTATCAATTAAGACCTGGCTATACCCTGAAAAACCATCTAAAAAAGACATCATATTTGCCCTATTTACTCCTTGCAGCACTTCATCTATTGGAGGTAGAGGATAATTATCCTTTTCAGATGCTTTGTTCAAATTTCTAAAGTCTATGCATACCCTGATATCTCTGTTTTTCTTCCTTACTGGTACTAAGTTAGCTACCCAGACTGAATGCCTGACTGGGAAAATTATTCCAGCAGATAGCAATTTTTTAACTTCCTCAAAGATTAAAGGCTCCAGAATGGCGTTCACAGGCCTTTTTTTCTGCCTAAATGGCTTAACCTCTGGTCTTAAAGGTATTACGTGAGTTATGATGGACTCATCAAATATTTTCAAATCTTCATACATCCATGCTATTACGTGTTTATAATCTTTCAGAGCTTCTAAAACTCTTTTCTAATTTTCTCAGAGCAAGCCTTTCCGATTAGTACATTTTGTGGATTTTGCTCTATCCCTAAGTTATGTAAATTGTACTTACCCCCTTCTGTTTTGGGCAAGTCCTTCTGTCTCATTACTCCATTGAAGTCAAAGATATGTTCTAATTCAATTACTCCTTTGGGTAAGAAGTTGCTCTTCAAGTTGATTATATCCTCTTCGTCCCATGTTATTTCAGGCCTTTCTTGCTCATCAATGATTTGAGCCTCAAATGCCTCATTACAAGTCAAAAAATCAATAATTTGCTGATCCCCTCCAAATACCTGAAAGTGTGTAACGTTGTCTGGGATGCTGGGTACATTAACTAGCTCAATAGCAAATCATCTCAATCCTGACAGTGTCAGTGGTTCTAATGTGCTAGCAGCAACTGCTAGTGCATCTGGCCTGTGATTTACCTCTCTGAGGATATGCTCTAAGTTGAAAGCATCAAACGCATCTATTAAACCCCATACTCTATGTCTGTAACTAATCATTTTCTTGTAATTGCAAGCATATAGTTTCCTCACTTGTTTGACTACTAATTCAAAGTCTGAAAATACTCTGATCGTTTTCACCCTTTTCTTGATGGCCATGACAAGTCCTAAAATTAGGGCCTCATATTCAGCAATATTGTTAGTACAGGAAAACTGTAATCTATATGCTGTTAGGTGTGATTTACCCTGAGGATCTATAAGTTCAACACCTGCACCTGCGCATTGTTTTGATTTGGACCCATCACATTTTAACGTCCACATGCCATCTTTACTTTTCTAACCTTTTATATTGGCATGCTTTGTCTCTTTTATCGCCTGTGGGGTGTTGTCCTGTTTATTCATGGATTTTTCTATTTGGTTAACTTGCGTATGTGTATTTCCATTTGTTAAATCAGAAAGACAACCATCCTTGTCCTTTATTTCTTCTCCTAAGTCTGGAATCAGGGCATCTACATCATCCTGAACATATTTTTGTGTTGGATCAGGATTCTCATTTTCCTCTTGTAACTCTACCCTCCTTATGCATTTTTTGTATTCATATTCAATGATGTCGTTGCATATTTCACAACTCTCCTCAGAATGTTGCCTATCATGAACTCTACACCTATTTTTATACAATTTACATTGGACCAGCAGATTGTGTTTAATGCACTCTTCCACCTCTTGTCTAATGGCATGACTGAATTTGTCTATTGCATTGTTTTCTTCATCTGAAGAATTTCCATCAGACTCAATGAATAATGCCATCCTATTGCTGACACATTTTTTTCTAATGTTTAACATCATGATCTCTTCAATCTACACCCCATTGTTGGTAATTCTATAGACACTAGGTTCAACAGCAACATATAATATTTCATTAGTTCGATTATACTCTGTTATCATGTGTTTCATCCTGGGCTCTGCCTCTATTCTAATCTGGTTTGGGACACCTCTCCAAGGTAGCCACATATGTGAAAAGTCAGTGGCCATATATCCGTTTAATGTCTTGGACCAATCCCTACTCAGCAACATTCCATAATTTATGGGTATATCCACTACTTGAATATCAATGATTTGGCTTACCCTAGGGTCTGAAGCTAATTGCATTTGAATGTCCATGAGTTCCCCTATCACGCTAACCTCAGTCTTATCTAATTGTGTGACAACCTTGGCAGATTTGGTGGGAGTCAGCCCGAGAGTTTTACATATTCCTAAGGGCATTACGTTGGCTGAGGCACCAGAGTCTACCATGCAGTTGTGTATATTCTTCCCACACAATCTAACAGTTAACAAGAAAGGGGGAGTATCCCTCTTATCCGCATGTATTACTACATTTTTATTGGAATGGTGCTCAACTTTCTTATTTTTCTCTTTAGGCGGTAAATCTCTTGTAGGAATAGTTATATTAGCAGAAACCTCGTCTGTCATGGATGTATCCAGAGATTTTATAAAAGCATTTCTGATCCTTGGGGTCTTCAATAATTCATTTAGAGGTATACTGACCTTAATTTTCTTCATTTCCTCTGACAAGTAACTCATTAATCTTGTTGTCTCTATTGTTTCAGTTTTACTTGTTTGATCCTTTTGTACTGTTATTCCATTATTTGTGTGATGATTAGCTTTAAGTATGGCAGGATTGTTGCTGGCATTCTAATCTGGGGGGTATTGAAGTTATTCGGGGGAATGGAAGAGGTAAAAGGTCCTCCTGGCCTAGGGTTGTTCCTCAAATTGTAGGTATGGTTTTTATTTGTCTTTTGAAAGGCCTGCACCTCTTCAGTTTCAGTTAATACCTCATTCTCAGATTCAAAGGGAAACTGAAAAGCATTTAACACAAAGGCTGATTTAGGATAAAAATTTTTATAACAGTATGGTTCATCTTCTAGCAATTCATCCTCTTTCTCTTCTGCAGTTGCATAGGTAAACGTTTCTAAGACTAATGCTGTGTCATATCCTGAGGGTACTACCTCATTACCCTTAGGAATGAGAAATTCAGAGGTAGGAGGCTGGACATCTATATTAAAAATGCTGGCTGCTAAATGGAACCGTGGACAGTCATGCTTAGCATGGGCATTGGTATTGTGAAATCTGCACCAATTTTTGGGTGCTGTACTGGCCATTTGGATGCCAGCCATTTGTTTTGCATCATGATTATCTATGTTCTCAAAAGGAGAAGCTAGAGTACCATTGTTGGGCCTAGTGTTCCATGTCTTGGGTGGCCTAGGTTGACTCTGATTTCTATTATTATTACCCCAGGTCCTATTATCTATCATTGGCCCTCTATTTTGCATTGCTTGCCCCTGGTTGGGACCTTGATGCTGATTATAGTTTTGGTTCTGATTGTATTGCTGGTTTTGATTGAAACTATAGTTCTGGTTTTGGCCTTGGTTGTGATTCTGATGTTGATTGTAGTTTTGGTTGCCTCTTCCATAGAGGTTCTCGTTTCTTAGTTGTGTCACTTTGGTGGTTAACCTTTTCAAATGTGCAGTTATCTCTTTGATCTCTTCCCTATCCTCCTGTGCTTTTGTCACAGTTGTATCCCTAAGAGGTTGGAAGAAAGGCTGACCATTATTTTGACTGTTATTGGAAGTCCTAATTGTGTAAGGAGTTATGGCTTGGATTGGGGTAGGACTATACACAGGTGTGTAAGAAGGAACCAGATTTAATAGTGCAGTGTGCTGCATAGGGGCTCCATTCCATGGTTGTGCCTGATTCTGCACCCCAAAATTCCCTCCATTAACAAATGGGCTATAAGTTGTATGTCTCATCTCTTGGTTTACTGAGGCTGCCTCTTTGTAGGCTTTGGATATTGAATCTATGTTAGGATTTCTTTTGACAAACATGGCAGTTAGAGGATCCAAGGCTACATAGTACATAGCCAACAAAGGATCATCATCCACGGTATAAGGGGCTGCTAGCCTAGAGTAGGCCTTTTGGAATCTGTCATTGAAATTATCAATCAGCTCTCCCTCACCTCATTTTATAGCAGCCAATTTATGATACAAAGCGCAAGGGTCAATGGGTCCTCTAAATCTTGACAGAAATGCTTCTTCCATAAGTGACCAGGAAGAAATGTAACTGTTGGGTAAGTTTACATACCAGTTAGAGGCTTGTTCATTAAAGGTGTAGGGAAACAATCTACACACAACATCCTCGTGCTCTAACATAGCCCTAAAACATGCTTCCTTAAATATTCTAATATGATCCTCTGGATCCTGATGCAACTGGTACTTGGGACATATCTTTTCTAGATTTTTGGGCATCTCATGATAATCATTGAAGAATATGGGAGAATGAACATTGAAATAAGCCATTGCAGGTGTTTTGAGCTTGACCTGAACTTGTGGAAATACCAGGATTGATTGGTGGGGTAGGATTTCTAGGAGGATTAGGACCTCTAGGAGTGCCTGAATCAAGATTTAAAAGATCTAAATAGTGATCTGTCATGGACTCACAATACTATGGATGTTAAAAGGTGACCCAAGAGATGTTCCAGATGAACTTCCTGCTTGTGATATTTTAGGATTCCAAATCAAAGGTCTCTTACTCCACCTTATATCAGGTAGTTGCACAAATATATCTCCTGAATTGGAGCTAGACCTGGTCACTCTATTACTGTTATTAGCCAGTTTGAAACAAACCCTAACTCAAATCAAGCCCTCCTTCTAGTGCCAGAAAAACTATTGGTGATTGTTTTGATGCAATCATAACAATAAGTTAAAATTCACAAATAATGAACTGAAACTATACTTAAAAGATAAGAGGGAATCGTTTAAGATTCACTTAATCCCAAGTCTACAATGGTACTGTTGGTCAAATTCAGTTGGTCAATGTGAAGTTGTAATGTTCAAGGGGCCTTAAGTAGTTTAGGGTTTCTTTGGTTTACTGGACTAAAACTATGCAAAAAGATCATGGGATATGTCAATACCTTTTCATTCCTTTGCATAAAAGTGTTACTGTGCTGCAAAGCTTTAGATGGTTGTCTTGAATTATTGTAGCCTTCCTCTTTATATATTTATGAAAACTTGTCTATTTTTAACTCTGTTATTCGTGCTTCTTCAAATATGAGACAAATTTCCTTCAAATTTCTACATTTTCAGCTAAATATTTCAAATGGGTGGGAAAAGTTAGAAAGATCTACTCTAAATATCATTTAAATCTACCAAAGGATCTAATTGTTCTGTTATGCACTATGTAAATCATACAGCAATTTGATCAAATCCACAGTAAAAACCTTAAATCTAAGTTCTGAGCATTTTCACAAACATACATTTAAAATTGCAAGCTCTCAAAAAAAATATTTCAAAACACAAAGAAGAGCAGGAGAACACTTAGAAGATAGATGCAGAACTCCAGATTCTATTGTATTAGAAACAAACAGTCATACATGATTTACAATGTTGGAATGACTCTTAGTTTCATTGATTAAATTACAGAGAACTTACAAGCTTTACAGATATAGTAAGGAAGCTAGACATTCCACGCACACCTTACTACAGACAAACAGGTGACCTCCTCTTCTACTTCTAATCTAAACTAAGCTAACTTGCTATGTGTTACTAAAATCCCTGTTGTAAAGTCCCTATTGTAAACTATTACAGTGTAGAGAGGCACAATATAAAGACTTTCTGATTGTCCTCACTACAGCAAAAAAAAACATAACTAAACCCCTGGTTCAAACCCCTGGTTACAACAGTAAATGCAGGTGAACTAGTTCTCCAAAATACCTCTGAGCAGTGTCAAATTTGGGCAAAATATTGCCCCATCTGAGAAGTCCTAGCAGCTCAGCAATAACTTTTGTTTGTCTGCTGTAGTAATACCTCAGCTGCATTTTGTCCTTATCATTTGAATGGCCTTCACTTCTTCGCACTTTATTTTTTATCTTCCTACTCCTGAGATCAGATTTCCTCCGTGATGTCACTGTGATCAAGCTCCAGCTACTTCCTCAACTGCAAGCCTGCAAAACAAGATAAGCAATAAGTATCATATTTAACAAATGAACAACAGGAAACCAAAATTTCTATTTAAGTCAAGGTGATTGTGCAATATGTGGAAATCGAGTCCAAAAAACCCTAAAACCGCATTCAACAATGCACACAGATTGCTCAAAATGCCATCGGATCAATTTCTGCTGACCAGAAAAATGCCACGGGTGCCAAAAAGGTGTTTAAAATTCCATCACCTTGTTCTTTTCCCGCCCATCGACGTGAGAAATACTATCGGCGAGCCCCAAAATCGATTGGCCGATGCTCGAAGTTATGTTGATAGCTCCTTATTCAGCTAGGTCCTTCTTCTTTCATTGGGCTAAGATCGCCCATCGGCCAATCATAAACTTTCTCCGCCAATCGTCGTTGTTTGGCCGATGGCCTTGCTTGTTCATTTATCCCTTCGTATCGGTGTGACTCTCACCGAAGTAGCCTTATCGGCTCGTGCTCCATCCTATCGGAGTGAGATCCTCCATTGGCATGAGTTAAAAAAGATGGGCCGACGTCATTGCTTTCGCCGATGGCCCTTTATCGGCGTAAGTGTTGCGATGCCGCATCCCCTATGTTCAATTGGCAAGAAACCTTCCCTCGGCAAGACATTTGCAAACATCGCCAATGGTATATGTTATACCGATGGTGATACATATGCAACCCCCCCTTTTTATCACTTAAATCCTGTCATTGGCGAGAAACCTCCCTTCGGGGAGACAATTTCCAAACATCGCCGATATTGAATGTTACGCCAACGACCAAGGCATCGGGGAGACACAACCTCATCGCGGAGAGAAAACAAAACTCCGCCGATGTATAAGCTATGCCGATAGCCACTGGCTATCAGGGAGACTATACCCTTCGGCGAGAGGACTCAAAACATTGCCGATACCAAATGTTATGCTGATGGCACAAGGCCATCGGTGAGAGAGAACCCTTTCGGCGAGGCAATTCCAAAGCATTGCCGACGATATATGTTATACCGATGGCATTTTTCTTTCACACAATGCATACTTTGTTGTAAAGTATTAGCGCTCGCATCAAATATAATATTTTTCCCAAACATTTAGATGGACTAACTCTGTAAAATAACCCCTTGGGCCTACCATTTTGATAAGTGCACCTGTATTTTCCTGTCAAATAGACAATTGTGAGATACAGGGTGGAACCCAGACAAAATTCCCTTTAACCTGAAATCCACTAAGCATGCATACTTCAAATTTTAACCGAATGCCTACAAGGAAAAAAAAAACAATTGACTATGTATCATGCAAAACCTGATATTACATTTTACCTAAATGATCATAACTTGCAAAATATGATGAATTTTTAAGATGGTTAAAAAGAAACCCTAGCTCATTTTTCACAAGGAATCCAACACATCATGCACTGGTACTAAAATATGTAATTTTCTCTATTTTTGACGAAGGTTTGCAAACTTTGACTCTTTTTCCCTTACCACCAAGCAAAACACACAAAAGCAAAAGCGAAAAAAGCAAAGCAACAGCCGGGGTCCTCATTTTGCTAAGGAGCAAAATGG